>CM065592.1:83851893-84039539 GCA_033119425.1 Bufotes viridis | reverse complement strand
TCAGCTCTCCATCTCACAAACTTTGGAGAGAAAGTGTAAATTTCCACCTAGCCACCCTCGAGCCCTGGGCCTGAATGCCAGCATTTCTAAACTACTGGCCTTTGAAATGCTGTCATTCAGGCTGCTGGACACAGACAGCTTCAAACATCTGATGGCCATGGCTGTCCCACAGTATGTGGTTCCCAGCCGCCACTACTTCTCCAAGACAGCCGTGCCTTCCCTGCACAACCAAGTATCCGATAAAATCAAGTGTGCAGTGCGCAACGCCATCTGTGGCAAGGTCCACCTAACCACAGATACGTGGACCAGTAAGCACGGCCAGGGACGCTATATCTCCCTAACTGCACACTGGGTAAATGTAGTGGCGGCTGGACCGCAGGCGGAGAGTTCCTTGGCGCACATCCTTCCGCCGCCAAGGATCGCAGGGCATCATTCTTTGCCTCCTGTAGCCTCCTCCTCCTACTCGGCTTCCTCCTCCTCTGCTTCCACCAGCTCATCCAGTCAGCCACACACCTTCACCACCAACTTCAGCACAGCCCGGGGTAAACGTCAGCAGGCCATTCTCAAACTCATATGTTTGGGGGACAGGCCCCACACCGCGCAGGAGTTGTGGCGGGGTATTGAACAACAGACCGATGAGTGGTTTCTGCCGGTGGGCCTCAAGCCCGGCCTGGTGGTGTGCGATAATGGGCGAAATCTCGTCGCAGCTCTGGGACTAGCCGGTTTGACGCACATCCCTTGCCTGGCGCATGTGCTGAATTTGGTGGTGCAGAATTTCATTCACAACTACCCGACATGTCAGAGCTGCTGCATAAAGTGCGGGCCGCTGCTCGCCGCTGCTCGCCTGTCTGCGCTAGGGCGGAACTTCGGCCTTCCCGCTCACCGCCTCATATGCGACGTGCCCACCAGGTGGAACTCCACCTTGCACATGCTGGAGAGACTGTGCGAGCAGTAGCAGGCCATAGTGGAGTTTCAGCTGCAGCACGCACGCGTCAGTCGCACTGCGGAACAGCACCACTTCACCACCAATGATTGGGCCTCCATGCGAGACCTGTGTGCCCTGTTGAGCTGTTTCGAGTACTCCACCAACATGGCCAGTGGCGATGACACCGTTATCAGCGTTACAATGCCACTTCTATGTCGCCTTGAGAAAACACTTAGGGCGATGATGGAAGAGGAGGTGGCCCAGGAGGAGGAGGAGGATGAGGGGTCATTTTTACCACTTTCAGGCCAGTCTGTTAGAAGTGGCTTAGAGGGAGGTTTTTTGCAACAGCAGAGGCCAGGTACAAATGTGGCCAGCCAGGGCCCACTACTGGAGGACAAGGAGGATGAGGAGGAGGTGGAGGAGGATGAGGATGAAGCAGGTTCACAGCAGGGTGGCACCCGACACAGCTCAGGCCCATCACTGGTGCGTGGCTGGGGGGATACGGAGGACGATGACGATACGCCTCCCACAGTGGACAGCTTGTCCTTACCTCTGGGGAGCCTGGCACACATGAGCGACTACATGCTGCAGTGCCTGCGCAACGACAGCAGAGTTGCCCACATTTTAACGTGTGCGGACTACTGGGTTGCCACCCTGCTGGATCCCCGGTACAAAGACAATGTGCCCACCTTACTTCCTGCACTGGAGCGTGATAGGAAGATGCGCGAGTACAAGCGCACGCTGGTAGAGGCGCTCCTGAGAGCATTCCCAAATGTCGCAGGGGAACATGTGGAAGCCGAAGGCGAAGGCAGAGGAGGAGCAAGAGGTCGCCAACGCAGCTGTGTCACGGCCAGCTCCTCTGAGGGCAGGGTTAGCATGGCAGAAATGTGGAAAAGCTTTGTCTCCACGCCACAGCTTACTGCACCACCACCTGATACGGAACGTGTTAGCAGGAGGCAGCATTTCACTAACATGGTTGAACATTACTTCTGCACACCCCTCCACGTACTGACTGATGGTTCGGCCCCATTCAACTTCTGGGTCTCCAAATTGACCACGTGGCCAGAGTTAGCATTTTATGCCTGGGAGGTGCTGGCCTGCCCGGCGGCCAGCGTTTTGTCTGAAGGTGTATTCAGCACGGCAGGGGGCGTCATTACTGACAAACGCAGCCGCCTGTCCACAGCCAACGTGGACAAGCTGACGTTCATAAAAATGAACCAGGCATGGATCCCACAGGACCTGTGCCTCCCTTGTGCAGAATAGACATTTATAACTGCCTCCCCCTCAACCATGTATTCTTGTACTCCGGGGCACTTCTTTATTGAATCCTCATTTTTTTAACTTTACCATGATCTTGCGGTGCAACCCAAAGTTGAATGAACCTCTCCTCTGTCTGGGTGGTGGGGCCGAAATAACTGAAAGTGGCCTTCTCCGGTGGTGGGTGATTTGACGCATGATTCCTTCCTGTGGGGCCCATTTCCTCTGTCTGGGTGGTGGGGCATAAATAACTGAAAGTGGCCTTCTACAGTGGTGGGTGATATGTTGCATGATTCCTTGCTGTGGGACCTCTCTCCTCTGTCTGGGTGCTGGGGCCGAAATAACTGAAAGTGGCCTTCTCCGGTGGTGGGTGATATGACGCATGATTCCTTGCTGTGGGACCTCTCTCCTCTGTCTGGGTGGTGGGGCATAAATAACTGAAAGTGGCCTTCTCCGGTGGTGGGTGATATGACGCATAATTCCTTGCTGTGGGACCTCTCTCCTCTGTCTGGGTGCTGGGGCCGAAATAACTGAAAGTGGCCTTCTCCGGTGGTGGGTGATATGACGCATGATTCCTTGCTGTGGGACCTCTCTCCTCTGTCTGGGTGCTGGGCCGAAATAACTGAAAGTGGCCTTCTCCAGTGGTGGGTGATATGACGCATGACTCCTTGCTGTGGGACCTCTCTCCTCTGTCTGGGTGCTGGGTCCGAAATAACTGAAAGTGGCCTTCTCTAGTGGTGGGTGAAATGATGCATGATTCCTTGCTGTGGGACCTCTCTCCTCTATCTGGGTGCTGGGCTGAAATAACTGAAAGTGGCCTTCTCCAGTGGTGGGTGATATGACGCATGATTCCTTGGTGTGGGACCTCTCTCCTCTGTCTGGGTGCTGGCTCCGAAATAACTGAAAAGTGGCCTTCTCCAGTGGTGGGTGATATGACGCATGATTCCTTGCTGTGGGACCTCTCTCCTCTGTCTGGGTGCTGGGTCCGAAATAACTGAAAGTGGCCTTCTCCAGTGGTGGGTGATATGACGCATGATTTCTTGCTGTGGGACCTCTCTCCTTTGTCTGGGTGCTGGTGCCGAAATAACTGAAAGTGGCCTTCTCCAGTGGTGGGTGATATGACGCATGATTGCTTGCTGTGGGACCTGTATCCTCGGTCTGGGTGCTGGGCCGAAATAACTGAAAGTGGCCTTCTCCAGTGGTGGGTGATATGACGCATGATTCCTTGCTGTGGGACCTGTATCCTCGGTCTGGGTGCTGGGCCGAAATAACTGAAAGTGGCCTTCTCCGGTGGTGGGTGATATGACGCATGATTCCTTGCTGTGGGACCTCTCTCCTCTGTCTGGGTGCTGGGGCCAAAATAACTGAAAGTGGCCTTCTCCAGTGTTGGGTTATATGACGCATGATTCCTTGCAGTGGGACCTCTCTCCAACTGATATTGGTTAAATTTTATTTATTTTATTTTAATTCATTTCCATATCCACATTTGTTTGCAGGAGATTTACCTACATTTTGCTGCCTTTGGCAGCCCTCTAGCCCGTTCCTGGACTATTTTACAGCCTTTTTAGTGCCTAAAAGTTCGGGTCCCCATTGACTTCAATGGGGTTCGGGATAAAGTTCGGGTCGAGTTCGGATCCCGAACCCGAACATTTCCGAACCCGAACTTCCAGGTGTTCGCTCATCTCTATTCGTTACGGTAAGAGCAGTGAGACTATGGAGCTCTCTGCCTGAGGAGGTGGTGATGGTGAGTACAATAAAGGAATTCAGGAGGGGACTGGATTTATTTCTGGAGTGTAATAACATTACAGGCTATAGCTACTAGAGATGGGTCGTTGATCCAGGGAGTTAATTTGCTTCTACCTCACAGGGGTTTTTTGCCTTCCTCTGGATCAACTTGCAGGATAACAGGCCAAACTGGATGGACAAATGTCTTTTTTCGGCCTTATATACTATGTCACTATGTTACTATGTTTTACAAAAAAAATTAAAAGTTTCAAGTAAAAAAGAAAAAGTGTCCTTTTCCCAAAATAAAGTAAAAAAAAATTGGGAAAAATTAAGAAAAAAAGAAAAGTATTTCAGTGAAATCACTGTGTAAAACTTAACAGAAATAAAAAGGATAGACATATTAGGTATCGCCGAGTCCGTAATAACCTGCTCTATAAAATATCACATTATATGCCCTGTCAGGTGAACGCTGTAAAAGAAAAAAAAAATATTTGACAAAACACCCATTTTTTTCACCTTGCCTCACAAAAAGTTTAATACCAAGCGATCAAAAAGTCTTATGTACCCCAAAATTGTGCCAATCAAACCATCATCTCATCCCGCTAAAAATGAGCCCCCTACCTAAGACAATCACTTAAAAAATAAAAACAATGGCACCTATAAACCTATCCATCAAAATCTGCGCTGCAAAAGCCATAAGATAAGTATTAAGTAAATATATTTGCTGTGTTTGTGGCAGGTGAGGCTGATTACAAGGCTATTTATATGCACCTGCGGGCCTAGGCTGGCTGATTGCTAGGCTATTTATAGGCACCTGTGAGCCCAGGCTGACGCTGATCCAGCTGATTTCACTACCTCTGGGTCAGCTCTAGGATACAGCAGCATGGTGTACAGGCTCCTTACGGCTGACCGACGGCAGAATCTTTCAGGAAGGCGCTGGTATTCATGGTAGGATCGGAGTGGTTTACACGGGACCCACGCTGTGGTCCGCGACATGTAGCGCTCCCGGTGGAAGCAGAGTTTGGGCGCTAATGCTCGAGCGATGGCGTCAGTATTGTTTGACTGGCTTTTCAGAGGCCTGCGGGGGCCATTGCATACAGTTATTGGGGTAGCATGCGCTTAGAGTAGGTTTGGTCGTATGTGTCTGATACCTGGTTAACACGTGGGGTGTGTGTCTGCAGTTGGCTCAAGCTATGCACGCTGTGTTAAGTGTTGTATATCAATGGTCAATGTAAAGGGGGAAAAAAAAAAAATGCAGCTCCATTGTGTGCAGGCTTATTCACACCTGGGCAGCGGCAGTAAGTGGCAGGTGAGTGCTGGCATTCACTGTAGAATCGCACTTGTCAGCACGTCACCCACACTGCGGTATGCGATCTGCAATACTCTGGGACGAAGCAAAGTTGGGCGCTAATGGTCAAGTGACTGTTGTTAGTTTTTTCGTCTGGCTGTTCAGGGGCTTGTTGGGGGCTATTGCATATAGTTATTGGTGTTGCATGCGCCTAGAGTACGTATGGTCGCATGTTGTTTGATACGGGACGCGTGTCTCCAAGCTACGCACGCTGTGTTTAAGTGATGGTATTACTTATCTCTCTAGAAGGGTCATGTATCAATGGCCGTTAAAAAATAAATAAATAAAAAAATGCATGTTTACTGTCACCTGTTTTACTTGTGGGGCGCACATCCACAGTTAGTGCCAGACATGCAAGGTGTTGGTAAATGTATATCAGTGGTCCATATATGGGGGCACAAGCAGATTGATCAAGGCGCCTGTATTTGAGTTCTGATGCTCTGGTAAGCGTGTTTAATCTATAAATTGTATGTTATGGGCACGCATGTGTCAGCGGTTCTGTGCTGTGTTTATAGGTGCACTATCGTGTAGATTAATTGGCGTTGCATCAGGGTTTATGTTCAACCACGTTTGTTTTCTTAGAGGAACACGAGGTGGTGTTGTGGTGACCATCTTTAAAAAAAACTCCTGCAGCATTCTGGGCAATGGCAGAAGGTGCCAGGCGAGTGCTGGCATTCACAGTGGGATCGGACTTGGTTACACGGCGAAGGGGGTTGGGCGCTAATGGTCGAACGATCATGGCTAGGTTTGTTACCTTCAAAAGCTACGTCCGTGTGTCTGCATTTACATTTTGTCCTATACTCCATTCACTACTAGAGGTACGTTCATGCATCTGTTGTTGTATCACATTAATACTCTGCTCACTTTCAGATTGCTATCATACGGCTGCGTTATACCTTGCTCTTCATGCTCAGAGCTAGGCCCATACCATGTTTTAGGCACCATTCACATCCAGAGCTGCATTAACCCACCTGTTCTTATACCATGTGTTATACTCTGCTTCTGCAGCATACGGGTGTTAATACCCGACACTGCAAAGGTTTATTATGTGTATGTACCTTTAATTTATTTCCTTGTACAGGCCTGCAGGGGTAGTGTCTACTACAGCCACTAGAGGGAGATAGTACGCCCCACTATATATAGGTAGGCCCAGGCAGAGTAGAGTTAGTTCAGTGCAGACAGTTGTCTGTGAAGTCTGTGTGGTACTCCTGTCATGTCCTCAGCAGGTAGCAAGGGAAATCCTCCAAGTGTAAGGAACCAAGGATAGAAGTCGTCTAAGAGGTATTTGGGCCTTGGATTATAAAGTAACCCAGGAATAGACAGGTCAGAAGAACTGAAGTCACCTGTATCTATGTAGTGCCTGAGGAAATAGTGGAGAGTCTAATCCCTGTGCAGATTTAGGCCTGCTTGATCTAAGAGGAGTTGCAATCTATATTCATCTGTGATCTATTCATCTGAAACTACTCTGCACTTCAATGTATTAAGGAACTGCGCTTCCAGCCATTTATGTGTATGATTACCATCAAAGCTTCAGTAAAGTTCAAGGTCTGTTTTATCATCAACGTGGTTCCTCAGTTATTCCTACTATCAGCAAACGGCGTGCCACCGTTACTTGGCACTGGCGTCACGAACATTACCAATCACTACCTGCTCTTGCAGAGAGTCAGCCGTCTCAGGTTAGTGGTCATCATTGCACTACAACATTCAGGAACACTATTAACCCTAACTTGAGTACGCTGCACCTCTCTTTTGGCGTCACGAACAGGATCCGCACGCTTATTAGTGCAAGAAGCGTGAACTTTGTGCCTCATCCAGTTTGCCCTGTGACCAGAGTGACTTTTGGGACTTTATTTGCATTGTTGGGCCAGAAAAGTGTGCCTAAAGTGGACCGGAGGCGCTGTCCAGTGTTGCACCATCCTAAAGAAAAGAACTGTGTACTTGAAAGTGATTTTTGGGAACTTTTTACAATCCTGCTTGCTGTCGGTGAATGGCACCCAAGATGGCCGCCCACCTCATGGACTGAAATTTGCTGCACCATCAGAGGAGTGTACAGGGTGCCACCCCCTGAAGAGCGGGAAGCTCCGCCCCGCCCACTTGCCTGTGTTCAGTGGAAGGACGTCGCCTCTACGCACCGCCGCGGCCCAGCCTTTGAACCCTGCACCTCATCGCGCGGGCGTGGCGCCCGAGATCTCGCCAGACTTGGACTGCGTTACACCGGAGTAAGTAAAAACTCCTGGGGACTAGTGACATCAGTACCGGAGAGGTTCACATTGATAACCGAGACCCTGAGGGAGTCCCCGGACCTTAACCAAAGACTAAACCCGCTGGTCAGTACCTACCAGCGTGGCATCAGGCCTGCACGCTGCTATCTTAAAGGGACCGCACCAGCCAGACTGTTGCTCCTAGCAACACCCCCCCAGTCAATTCAATACTTGTTCAAGCTGCGCCACCATGTCGGATCCAGAGATAAACGAGCAGCCTGCCCCCAGGGAGCCTGTGGCCACAGGCGGTACCACAGCCACCAGCCTGATGCCGCTGACGATGCCATATTATTTCGGGGCCCCATGGTTTCCCGCTATACAGGAGAGTCTCATACTTTGAAAGACTTTAAGGACAAAATGATGGCGTTGTTCAAACTATACCCTGTTAATGCAGAACAGCAGATGGAGATACTGTTAGCCCAGCTGGAAGGGGCAGCCCGCAGAGAAGTCATGTCCTGGCCTAACTCTGAGAGGAGCACCATGGACCAAATTTTTAGCCGCCTCAGAACCACTTTTGAAGCACGGACCGCGTCCGAAGTAAAGATGCGCTTCTTTGGGAAGAAACAGAAACCTGGTGAGTCGCTACGTGATTTTGCTCTATCTCTCCAGGAAGCTTTGGGGGCTGTTGTTCAGATAGATCCCAGGGAGGCTGATACCCGAGACCGGACCCTGAGGGAACAGTTCATTGCAGGGATATACAACGAACAGTTAAAAACCCAATTGAAAATGTTGTCTGCCCAACATCCTAGTAGTACCTTTCTGGACTTTAAAGAACTGGCCATTAGTATTTTGGGTCAAACCCTGCCTGCAGAACCAGTGGCCCCGTCTGAGCCCCTAGCTTGTAAACCTACGCTGCCTACTATTAACCAGTTCGGGGCCAGCCAAGCAGCTCAGGCTCCAACCTCTGATACTGTTGCTATGTTAGTGGAACAGGTTAATCATCTCACTAAAAGCCTGGAAAAAGTGTGCAGGAAATTAGAGGAGTGGGAGAAACCAGTGATGTTAGAAGAAGAATTGCTTCTACCTCCAAAACCGTTTCCTCCTGCCTATCAGGAGTTCCACCCCAGAGATCCCGGGAGACGTATAAGTGACCGGTTTAAGGACTGCAAGCGGCCTGTCTGTAGTTATTGTAAAAAGTTGGGCCACACAGAATCTACATGCTGGCAGTTAAACAGGCCACCCTCGAGGCTGAGGACCGCCCCTCGGGAGGTAGAACAATAGGTCCAAAAGACCCAAGCTGGATGCCCCGGTATGTAGGGTCCCGTCCTAAAATAAGTGTCAAAATCAATGGGATCCCTTTGAAGCTTTGTTGGACACTGGGTCTCAAGTTACAACTATCCAGCAGCCTACCTTTGAAAAATACTGGGACTCCAGCCTACTAACCCAGCCACCTGAGTCCTGGCTGGAGATCGTCGCAAGTAATGGCAAGCCAGTGAAAGTTCATGGATACTGGGAGCCCACTCTCCAGGTGGGAGAAGCTACTTTGCCTCAACAAGGTGTGATAGTGGTACAGGCAGGAGATAGAGGGGGTCATCCTGTAATTGTAGGAACCAATGTCTTTAAAAACTGTTACCCTGAGGTGCTTGAAGCGCTGCATCAGACTCTGCCTACTGCTCCCTCTGCATCCAAGAAAGCCATCCAAAAGACTATCAGTGTACTGTGTGCTCAGCAGAGGTTTGCTAATGAGAAAGGGGAGATCTGTACCGCCAGGATCCGTGATAATAGGCCGGTGACTCTGCCCCCAAACTCTCAAACTCTCCTGTGGTGTCGTGCCGTTCTTGGAGTCCAGGGCCAAGACTATCCAGCCCTGGTGGAGCCTATCCAGATGGAGAACTATCCTTATGTGAGAGCTGCCAAGTGCCTGGTGACCGTCTCCCAAGGTAAAGTACCTGTCCGTCTGATTAACCTCAGTGATCATCCTGTTGCGCTTACTAAGCACTGCCCTGTTGCCCAGCTTTCACAGGTATTCTTCCAGGATGTCATCCGCCTGCCTGTCACCGAGAAGCCGCCAGCTGCCGCTCGAGGACATCTTCCTGTGAGCGATTCACAAGTGCCCTGGTGGGAGGAACTCCATGTCGGGGACGAAGCTACCCCCCAACATCAACTAGAGGGAATTCTGAATCTGGTAAAGAAACACCATCAAGCCTTCAGTAAACATGCAACGGACTATGGAGAGGTCAGTGTCATTCAACATACCATACCCACTGGCTCTCATCCTCCCATCAAAGAGAGGTATAGACCCATACCACCAACTTCATACCAAACAGTTAAAGAGATGATCCAAGAAATGAAAGACTCAAACGTAATCCGGGACAGCCGTAGTCCCTGGGCTGCACCCCTGGTTCTGGTAAAAAAGAAAGATGGCGGCATCTGCTTTTGTGTAGATTACAGAAAGATAAATCAGATAACTCACAAAGATGCCTATCCATTGCCACGTATTGAGGAGTCTCTAACCGCTCTAGGCTCCTCCGCCTATTTCTCCACATTAGACTTAACCAGCGGGTACTGGCAAGTGCCCATGGCCCCTGAGGATAGAGAAAAGACTGCTTTCACCACTCCTATGGGTCTGTTCGAATTTAACTGTATGCCGTTCGGACTATGCAATGCTCCCGGGACTTTCCAAAGGCTAATGGAGCGGTGTTTAGGCCACAAGAACTTTGAGACGGTGCTGTTGTATCTGGATGACGTTATCATCTACTCTAAAACGTATGAGGACCATTTAAAGCATTTAGCTGAGGTGTTTGAAATCCTTATTAAATATGGCCTCAAAATCAAACCGTCCAAATGTCACCTGCTTAAACCTGCTGTGAAATACCTGGGACATGTTGTAAGCGCAGAGGGGGTCCAGCCTGATCCTGATAAGTTGGCTGCTGTCCGAAATTGGCCGGTCCCTACCACCGTAAAAGAGGTGAGGAGTTTCCTTAGCTTTGCTGGCTATTACCGGCGCTTTATCCCCCACTTTGCGCAAATAGCGGATCCAATCCAGGAACTCCTGAGGGGGCAACAAAAAAAGAGTCCAAAGACTCCTGTCCCCATTGAATGGAATGAAGAGAGAGAGATCGCATTCCAATTGTTAAAAAAAAAATTGACGGAGCCTCCTGTGTTGGGGTACCCAGACTACAGTAAGCCATTTCACCTTTACACAGATGCCAGTAAGAAAGGCCTGGGAGCGGTGCTGGCTCAAATGCAAGAGGGAAAAGAGAGAGTGATAGCTTACGCCAGCCGGTCCTTAAAGGGAGCTGAAAAGAATGATCAGAACTACAGCTCTTTCAAATTGGAGTTTCTGGCCTTAGTGTGGGCGGTAACAGAAAAGTTCAAGGACTATTTGGCTGCTACTCCATTTATTGCATTCACTGATAATAACCCTCTAGCCCACCTGAATACTGCTAAACTGGGGGCCTTAGAACAGAGATGGGCCTCCCGCCTTGCCAATTACGATTTCACTGTAAAGTACCGGGCTGGCCGTTCAAATGATAATGCTGATGCCCTGTCAAGGCTCCCCACTGAAATAGCACCTGATGACATGCGGGATGCCTGGGAGGATGTAGAGATGCCAGCATTTTATAACAGGTTTGCTCAACAGGACCAGGCTCAAGCTGCCAATAATAGAGCCACCGATCCTCCATCCTCAAACAAGCCTGAACTAGGGTTGGGCGATATCAAAAATATTGCCACGATAACGATATTAAGAAATTTATCGCGATAACGATATATATCACGATAAATGCCCATTTAGAAGAAAAAAACACTTGGAGACATTATACTGTATGGGGGCAGCGCAAGGAGACGTTATACTGTATGGGGGCAGCACAAGGAGACATTATACTGTATGGGGGCAGCGCAAGGAGACGTTATACTGTAAGGGGCACGGGGGCAGCGCAAGGAGACGTTATACTGTATGGGGGCAGCGAAGGAGACATTATACTGTATGGGGGCAGCGCAAGGAGACGTTATACTGTATGGGGGCAGCGCAAGGAGACATTATACTGTATGGGGGCAGCGCAAGGAGACGTTATACTGTATGGGGGCAGCGCAAGGAGACGTTATACTGTATGGGGGCAGCGCAAGGAGACGTTATACTGTAAGGGGCACAGGGGCAGCCGCAAGGAGACGTTATACTGTATGATGCACTGTTATGGGGGCACTGTGGCTGACGCACTGTTATGGGGGCACTCTGGCTGACGCACTGTTATGGGAGGGCACTGTGGCTGACGCACTGTTATGGGGGCACCGTGGCTGACGCACTGTTATGGGGGCACTGTGGCTGACGCACTGTTATGGGGGCACTGTGGCTGACGCACTGTTATGGGGGCACTGTGGCTGACGCAATGTTATGGAGGCACTGTGGCTGACGCAATGTTATGGGGGCACTGTGGCTGACGCAATGTTATGGGGGCACTGTGGCTGACGCAATGTTATGGGGGCACTGTGGCTGACGCAATGTTATGGGGGCACTGTGACTGACGCACTGTTATGGGGCACTGTGGCTGACACATATATAGCATCTTATGCTATATATGTGTCATCCACAGATCCCCCATAACAATGTCAGCCACAGTGCCCCCAACACTGTAATGTCTTTAGAGTAGCCCGACCTTAATAACTATTGTGGTGCAGGCTCCGGGCAGCTCTCTGTTCCTCCATGTGCCGTCTGCTCCTTCATTCATAAAGTGGGCGGAGCATGGAGGAACAGAGATTAACTACATAAATACTGGATAAGAGCTGCGGGGCCGGTGCAGTGTTACTCTGCAGTAATACACCGGCCCCGCAGCTCTGATCCAGCATTTATGTAGTTAATCTCTGTTCCTCCATGCTCCGCCCACTTTATGAATGAAGGGGCAGGCGGCGCATGGAGGAACAGAGAGCTGCCCGGGAGCCTGCGTCACAATAGTTATTAAGGTCGGGCTACTTACTACATGTCCCGGGCGCCAGGAATTCGGCCCTGACATGGATGTTTTAGGAGCGGTCGGCACACGTGCGACCGCTCCTATGACGTCATTAAATACCGCGGTTATTAGGAAACTGTGATATCGCCATATCGCAGTTTCTTAATACCGCGGTATATCACAGCCACCGGTATATTGCCCAACCCTAGCCTGAACCCAGAGAGGAAAAGTGGATTAAGTTGCAATCGGAGAGTAGAGTTCTCGGTGAACTGCTGGACTTCCTCACCAGTGGCAGAGCCCCTGAAAGAATTCGACGAAAGACCGCAGACCCAGAACTAACCAAATTGTGGAGGCAGCGTCAACAACTTTTCCTTCAAAAAGGCCTATTGCTGCGAAGAAGCCTGGATCCTGTATCAAATGACAGAGTGCACCAGATCCTCATCCCACGTCGAGATGCAGGTATGGTTTTGGAAATGTATCATGACAGGTCTGGACATTTTGGGGTTCAAAAGACTGAGGCCACTGTCCGTAGGCGGTTCTATTGGGTCGGAATGAGAGAGGACATTGAGAAGTGGTGTCGGGAATGTACAGCCTGTGCCCTGAAGAGAGGTGAACACCATGATCAGAGAGCACCGCTGCATCCCATTGTAAGTACCGCCCCTCTTGAACTTGTTGCTATTGATCATGTAAAGTTGGAGCCCAGTCGCTCAGGGTATACCTATGCTATGACTATTATTGATCACTTCACCAAGTTTGTCGTAGCAGTGCCTGTGAAAGACCTGACAGCCAAGACGACAGCTGAGTTGTTCTGGAAACACTTCCTCCTTCCCTACGGTTGTCCAGAAAAGATCCTCACTGACCAGGGACCCGCCTTTGAGTCTCATCTGTTCCAGGAGCTGTGCCGATTACACAACTGCCACAAGGTCCGGACCACGGTCTATCATCCACAAGGTAATGGACTCTGTGAAAAGATGAATCAGACCTTGATCGAAATGCTGAGAGCCGTGCCTCCTGAGACCAGAGGAGATTGGCCTAACCTGCTACCACAGCTCATGTATACTTACAACAATACCATTCATTGTTCCACCGGGTACACTCCCTTTTACCTGATGTTCGGACGTCAGGGTAAATTGCCTGCGGATCATTCCCTGGATGTACAAGTGCCTGACACCATAAATCCCTGCCTAAAACTGACTGGGTAATTGAACACCAAAGGCGCCTGTTAAATGCTAAAGAGATTGTCCAGGAGCGTATGGAAAGTGCCCGAGAACGGCAACAAAGAGACTATGATCTGGCAGCCCATGCAGAGCCTCTTGCCGTGGGGGATGTTGTATGGTTTAAAGATAACCACCGCACCAGTAAGTTGGACAGCAAATGGGAGCGGACTCCCTATGTTGTATCTGCCATCCCCAATGCTGGAACCCATACCTATGAGATCACCAGAGAGGGTAAGGGTTCCCAAATTGTTCACAGAAACCGCCTAAAACTCTGCATGACAAAGGGGCCCATTGCTGGAGACTCCGGACCCCAGTCTCCTGTGCCAGGACTTTCTGCTCAGCCTGTGGAGCCTATGCAGGCTGTGGCAGATCTATTAAATGATGCTGAACCACTCCATTGGTTCCTCACACCCTGGTTAAACTTGTTGGTGCCTGCTCCAGCACCCACCGGCCTTTCATCTCCAGAGGAGCCGGATCAGGGTACCAGTGACGAGGGTCCCACTGAGGGAGATCCTCCTGCTCCTTCTGCTCCTTCTGTTCTTCCTCCAATCCCGTTGCCATGGGAGGAAGAGACTCCCATTCTAAGGAGATCCACCCGGGTAACCAAGGGCGCCCGCCAGCCCGTTTGGGAGACTTTGACTATGCTGGTGGCATCGCCCCTGGAAACTCCTGTGTAAGTTATCAGTTAAGTAAACTTTGTGCTCAGAATGGACTCCCTAGTGCGAGCCTCCATGCACTATTATATTGCATTCCGGTTGATTCTATTCTGTTATGGACTTATATACTTGTCATGGACTATCCTGGTTTTATACTTGAACACGCTGTGCCAGGTCAGCGCCCCTGTTCCATATGGTTTCCTGATAAGAAGAGAACGTCGCCCTGTTTCCCTTCCATTTATATGCTATGTCTTATTCATGTTTTATATTGTTGCATGTGTATCTTTATGCCTATTGTTGTGTAGAAGGGACACCCCACTAGAGTACGAGGCCGTACTCATTTCAAAGCAAGGGGGTATGCAGCATACGGGTGTTAATACCCGACACTGCAAAGGTTTATTATGTGTATGTACCTTTAATTTATTTCCTTGTACAGGCCTGCAGGGGTAGTGTCTACTACAGCCACTAGAGGGAGATAGTACGCCCCACTAAATATAGGTAGGCCCAGGCAGAGTAGAGTTAGTTCAGTGCAGACAGTTGTCTGTGAAGTCTGTGTGGTACTCCTGTCATGTCCTCAGCAGGTAGCAAGGGAAATCCTCCAAGTGTAAGGAACCAAGGATAGAAGTCGTCTAAGAGGTATTTGGGCCTTGGATTATAAAGTAACCCAGGAATAGACAGGTCAGAAGAACTGAAGTCACCTGTATCTATGTAGTGCCTGAGGAGATAGTGGAGAGTCTAATCCCTGTGCAGATTTAGGCCTGCTTGATCTAAGAGGAGTTGCAATCTATATTTATCTGTGATCTATTCATCTGAAACTACTCTGCACTTCAATGTATTAAGGAACTGCGCTTCCAGCCATTTATGTGTATGATTACCATCCAAGCTTCAGTAAAGTTCAAGTTCTGGTTTATTACAACGTGGTTCCTCAATTATTCCTACTATCAACAAACGGCGTGCCACCGTTACCTGGCACTGGCGTCACGAACATTACCAATCACTACCTGCTCTTGCAGAGAGTCAGCCGTCTCAGGTTAGTGGTCACCATTGCACTACCACATTCAGGAACACTATTAACCCTAACTTGAGTACGCTGCACCTCCACTTATAGCTACATTTTCCTTTTAATTCTACATCATGGTTACTCAGTATTTTCATCAGGGCAGTCAGCACACCACTCTGACACTGCTCTGCCGGGTTAACATAGCTGCTTTCTTTTCAAGCTTGCGTGTTTTTCCTCGTTGGTTTGTTACAATCCAAAGGCCTACTTTTGCTGTTCGGTAAAAAAATATATATATATTTACCCCTCACCCACGACAGCACCACGAGAGAGGATGGATCCGCCCCCACAGACAGGAAACCTGCAGCACAAAAAGGCGGAGACTCCTCTCTGCCCTCAGTATGGTTTCCTGTCTTTGGGGGAAGCCTGCGGACCATCCTTCTCTCCCTCGGCTGCCCAGTTGTACCTGCGTTCCCCCCCTCTTGAGCGGCACGTTGTGCGCGGGGGGTCGGTCAGAGGCGCGATGGCGGAGGTTCCTGAGCGCTGGGGGCATGATGCTTCGGTGCTGCCATGCACGAGTAAGCATCCGACGGCGGCAAGACTAGAGGAGCGCATGGCTGAAGGATTCCGGCCGGAGGGGAGGAGCCAAACGCCGATCATGTGACCTACCAACTTCCGGGTATGAGAGTGAGGCGTGGATAGCACAGCAGAGCGGGAACGCTCTGGTGCAGGGGGGTGGGAGGATTTAAAAGCCCAGTAACCTGTGAGAAGCTGCCGGTGTCTACTGCAAAGGTTTGCAGTTCCTGAGAGCCCTGAATCTATTATGGAGGAGGAAAGAAGGGAGCAAACAGAAGACCCGGTGGCCATCCCAGTCCCGGTAGTAGGATGGGTGAGAGGAGACGCCATAAGGAATGCGCTATATGTAGAGGAACCTTGGCGTCTGATTATGCCAAAAAGCTATGTCAACAATGCATAGACAAAACAGTCGCAGAAGAGTCCCCTTCTTTTTATAACTGCCTCCAAAAGTTCGTTAGGGCAGAAGTTAATACCTCATTATCCGCCAGAAAACCGGAGTCTGTTACAGTACCAAAAAAGAGGGAATCTAGAACCGTTTTGTCGGATTCGGACCAGGAGGAGGATCCCTGCTCTGTAGCTCTGGATTCAGAGGGTTCCCCTCCCTCCTCTGATTCTGAGGATAATGAGATTAGACGGACCTTTTTTCCCGTGGAAGATGTAGATAAACTTTTAAAGGCAGTAAAGACGACCATGGGCATAGAAGATGTTAAAGAGGCAAAGTCGGTCCAGGATTTTATGTTTGGAGGTCTACAAACTAAACATACTAGATCCTTTCCTATGCATGATAATGTTTCCGCATTAATCAAAGAAGAGTGGCGCAGGCCAAATAAAAGAGTGTTTATTTAAAAAAACTTAAAGAGAAAATACCCCTTCTCTGATGAGGTGGCTGCTATTTGGAATAAGGCTCCTAAGGTGGATGTGGCCGTATCGAAAGAGGCTAGGAGAGCGGCGCTCCCTTTTGATGACATGGGCTCCCTTAGGGACCCCCTTGATAAAAAAGCTGAGGGGTTCTTAAAGGGAGCATGGGAGGCGTCTACTTCCTCCTTTCGCCCCTCTGTAGCCTCTACCTGTACGGCCAGATCTCTCATTGTCTGGGTGTCAGAATTAGAGGAACAGTTAAGAAATAAAAGTCCTAGAGAAGAGATTTTAGCTACTCTTCCCACTATTAAAAAAGCAGTAGACTTCCTAGCGGACGCCTCGGCAGATTCTATTAGGTTATCTGCTCGGGCGGCAGGCCTATCAAATTCAGCCCATAGGGCCTTATGGTTAAAAAATTGGAAAGGCGATCTGCAATCAAAAAAGAGATTATGTGCTCTTCCGTGTGAGGGAGTCTATTTATTTGGTTCAGCTTTGGATGATTTATTAGAAAAGGCCGCGGATAGAAAGAAGAAGTTCCCTGCTCAGCCTACCTTTTTTTCCAGGGATAGGTCAAATCGTTCCTTTCGTTCTTTCAGATCCTTTTGTAATAACAAAGAGGATACTAAGGACGAAAGGTTTTATAAATCTAGATCCCGCGGAGAAGGAAATAGGCCATTTATCTTCAATAAACAGTCAAAGCCTGACAAGAAAACCGACCAGCAATGACGCTAGGCCCCAGGTAGGGGGAAGACTAAAATTTTTTCTTCCTGCTTGGGAAAATATCTCAAACAGCCCATGGATTTTAGATACTCTAAGGTACGGGTTGAAATTGGAGTTCCGCGAGCATCCACCAAGAAGCTTTATAGTTACAAATTTGGCTCAAAGGGATGGAGAGGCCATAAAAACAGAGGTGAGGGGGCTTATCCAGAAAAAGGTCCTTGTGCAGGTTCCCAGAGAACAGGAGGGAGAGGGATTCTATTCCTCTCTCTTTCTAGTAAAAAAGCCAGACGGTTCATTCAGAACAATAATCAACTTGAAAAGACTAAACCGTTTTCTTCAAGAAAAAAAGTTCAGGATGGAGACCATAAACTCCACAATAAACCTCCTTTTCACAGATTGCTTCATAACGGTCCTGGATTTGAAGGACGCATACCTTCATATTCCCATACACAGGGACTTTCAGAGGTTTGCCATAGAGATGGAGGAGGGATTAACACACTGGCAGTTCCAGGCCCTTCCCTTTGGCCTGGCAATGGCTCCAAGGATTTTCACCAAGGTGGTAGCAGAGATGTCAGCTCATATAAGGGAAAAGGACATTCTTTTTATCCCTTACCTCGACGATTTCCTGATAGTGGCAGCGACTCAGAGTGCTTGCAGGGGAGCGGTCCAGGAGGTGACGGGTATACTGGAAAAATTGGGCTGGATTCTCAACAACAAGAAGTCAAGACCAGTACCACTGCAGCGTCAGCTTTTTTTGGGGTTGATTCTGGATTCAAATTGCCAGAGATGTTTTTTACCAGAGGAGAAAATATTGTCCATCCAACAAAAGATCAGAGATCTAATTCATCAGCCACGAATCACCCTAAGGAAAGGTATGTCGGTCCTGGGGAGCCTGACATCCTGCATCCCGGCAGTCGGCTGGGCCCAGTTTCACACAAGGCCGCTACAATGGGAGATCCTAGAAACTTGGCAGAACGGGAGTCTTCCGCTGGAGATGAAGTTTACACTTTCAGCTCAAACACTACTGAGCCTAAATTGGTGGTTGGAAAGAAAAAACTTAGATCAGGGCCTACCTTGTAAGAAAGACAATTTTATCTGCCTAACCACGGATGCAAGCCCATGGGGGTGGGGGGCCCACATCCGGGACATGTCCTTTCAGGGAAGATGGAAGGGGAATGGGCTAACAGCTTCTTCAAATATGAAGGAGTTGTTAGCAGTAGAAGAAGCAATAAAAAGGGTCCTTCCAGTTTGCCGGGGCAAGGATCTAAGGATCATGTCCGACAATACGACGGTGGTGTCGTACATAAACGGGCAAGGAGGGACCAGGACCTGGGATCTGATGGAGACCCTGAGTTCCATTCTCAGGATGGTGGAGGGCAACTGCAGTTCAGTCTCGGCGGTTCACATAAAGGGAATAGAGAATGTCAAAGCAGACTTTCTGAGTCGTTATGCTCTTTCTCAAACAGAATGGTCACTGAACAGGAAGGTGTTTCTTCAGATTGTAAAGATGTGGGGTTGTCCAGAGGTTGACCTGTTTGCTACAGCCCAGAATACAAAATTGAGGAGGTTCTTTTCACTGTCCCCAGCGGGATCCCCCTGTGGTCTGGATGCCTTTCTCCACAGATGGGATTTTGCTCTAGCTTGCGCATTCCCTCCCTTTCCCTTAATTCCAAAGGTCTTGAGAAAGATCAGAGAAGATCGGGCAAGAGTGATCTTAATTGCCCCATTCTGGCCAAGGCGGCCATGGTTCACATGGATGAGGAAGCTATCGGTGTCAGATCCATGGGTTCTCCCCAGTTCTCAGAGTCTGCTAGTTCAGGGTCCCATCTGTCATCCTCAGGTGGACAAACTGCACCTGACGGCATGGAACTTGAACGGCAGCTTTTAAATAGGCAGGGGTTTTCAGAGAATCTAACTAACACCCTTCTAAAGAGTAGGAAAAAAGTTACCATGTCCATCTACGCTAGAACCTGGGGAAAATTTATTCCATTTGCAGGGCTTCAGCTTAGTAACCTCCCTTCCTCTCCTCCAGTAAATAAGGTGTTGGAGTTTCTACAGAAAGGTTTAGAATTGGGTCTCTCCCCTAGTACCCTGAAGGTGCAGGTTTCGGCCTTGTCTGCCCTGTTTAATGTTCGTTTAGCTTTAGACCTTTGGATTTTGCGCTTTTTTAAAGCGATTTCAAGATCAAGTTTATATGTCCCCAGTAATGTAGCTCCCTGGGATCTGAATTTAGTGTTACAAGCTCTGACGGGTCCTCCCTTTGAGCCCCTTAACCAGATAAATATAAAATACCTTTCTCTAAAACTTTGCCTTTTAGTCGCTCTCACCTCAGCGCGTAGAGTATCCGAGATTCAGGCTATCTCCATTAACCCACCTTATACTACAATATTGCAGGATAGAGTTATTCTAAAATCAGACCCAGCTTTTCTACCGAAGGTAGTGTCAAAATTTCATAGATCACAGGAGATTATCCTTCCAACTTTTTTTGAAAACCCGGTTTCTGAGGAAGAAAGGGCTTTCCATTGTTTGGATGTCAGGCGATGCCTTATTCAGTATTTGAATGAGACTAAGGAGTGGAGAAAATCGCCTTCGTTGTTCATTCTCTTTCAGGGAAAGAATAGAGGGCATCAAGCCTCAAAGAAGACGCTGGCAAGGTGGATCACCTCTGCCATCGGGTTGGCATATTCATCCTTGGGAAAGGTTCCTCCTGAAAATCTGCACGCACATTCGACAAGAGCAGTTTCCACCTCCTTTGCAGAGAGATCAGCAGTCTCTATTGAGAATATTTGTAAAGCGGCAGTTTGGTCTTCGCCTTCTACCTTTTTCAACCACTATCGCTTACTTCTAAATTCACCTGATGATTTGTCTTTTGGAACTTCGGCTCTTTCAGCTGTTATCCCACCCTAAGCCTCCTTGGCTCTCTCTCTCGTGGTGCTGTCGTGGGTGAGGGGTAAAATGAAAATTACTTACGGGTAATGGGATTTTCCTGAACCCACGACAGCACCCCTGGTTTTTTCCCTCCCTTTTCTTCTTCGGTTCTGTGGTGGTTGTGTGTTCACGGGTGTTGCAAAAAAAATATATATATATATATAAGGACTGTTTCATAAAACTAAACTATGCGGTGGAGTTCCTCAAATCCGTGGAAATGTCATACTGAGGGCAGAGAGGAGTCTCCGCCTTTTTGTGCTGCAGGTTTCCTATCTGTGGGGGCGGATCCATCCTCTCGTGGTGCTGTCGTGGGTTCAGGAAAATCCCATTACCCGTAAGTAATTTTAATTTTTGGGGTGTTTCAGTCCTGTTTTGCATTTACTTAGACTGGTCTCCTTTACTTCTGGTTCATATTTACTCAGATTGGTCTCTTGCCCCAGTAAACCAAATAGCTTCTCAGCGTTCAGTGGGCAAATAGGAGTACGTTTCCTACTATATTTTCACAAATCCTTCATTTGTCAAGATAAGGGTCTTCTCTTGGCGTACTGCAAGGCCTCTGGCTCTTCGTTTTCTCCCATCTGTTCAATTTCACGGTTCGCGGTTGGTTAATGTTTGTTTATGCACGTGGTTCGCATCACTAATGTCCATGCATATCCCATCGGGTCTGGCTCACGTTTTGATTACTACTCGTCACTGTAAGACCATTCAGTTCAGTCTCATGGCTTCGAGGGGTCTTATGGCTTCGGGTGGCCCGATGATCGCTTTAGCCTCATGGCTCCGGGGGGCCCTTTGACCATTCATGTTGTTCGTTAGGGGTACCATATGGTTGTAGGCTGTTTAGTGTCTTAGGCTCTCTGTCAGAGGGGTTCATGGTTACGCAAGTTCCCAAGTCATACTGGTGCTGTATAAGGGGGGAAAAAAATAAAAAATCTGCCATTAGAGTCTAGCCTGCATGGCTCCGACATTAGCATAGCTTCTCCGATTTAGTGTTATGACATACGACTCCGCCATCAGAGACTCTCACGCATGGCTTCTCCAATTTAGTGTACACATATGACTCCGCCATCAGAGTCTCACGCATGGCTTCTCCGTTTGTTTTACACACATGACTCCGCCATTATAGTCTCTAGCAACGCTTCTCCGATTAAGTGTCCACCATTAGAGTCCCTCACGCATGGCTTCTCCGATTTAGTGTTACACATATGACTCCGCCATTAGTGTCTCTCATGCATGGCTTCTCTGTTTGTTTTACACACATGACTCCGCCATTAGAGTCTCTCACGCATGGCTTCTCCAATTTAGTGTTACACATATGACTTCGCCATTAGTCCCCCACGCATGACTTCTCCGATTTAGTGTTACACATATGACTTCGCCATTAGTGTCTCTCACGCATGGCTTCTCCAATTTAGTGTCTGCCATTAGTCTTTCACGCATGGCTTCTATGATTAAGTGCCCATTAGTCTCTCACGCATGGCTTCTCTGTTTATGTTTTACACACATGACTCCACCATTAGAGTCTCTCACGCATGGCTTCTCCGATTTAGTGTCTCAAGCATGGCACCGCTGTTGAGTCTCGCACGCATGACTTCTCTGTTTATGTTTTACACACATGACTCCGCCTTTAGAGTCTCTCACGTATGGCTTCTCCGATTAAGTGTTTGACATATGACTCCGCCATTAGTCTCTCACACATGGCTTCTTCGATTAAGGGTTGACATATGACTTCGCCATGAGTCTCTCACGCATGGCACCGCCATTAGTGTCTCTCATGCATGGCCTTCTCCGATTAAATGTTTCTTGTATGACTTAACCATTCAAGGTCGGCCACGTGGCCCCACCACAAGTAGGTTCCATGTCTTTTTCCGCCACTCGAGGGTGTTGGTGTCGGGCCTAAGTCCTGGGTATCGGTCTGTCTTCCAGTAGGAGGTACAGTAATAAGGCGCAATTCTCAATGTCTCACATCTACAGACACAAGTCCTATCACGACTACAGGCGCTGCATACATAGTATCACGACCTTAAGCTTATTTCCTGACACAACTGCAGGTATGGTGTGTACGTTTCTCTGTCTTCATTACAGGCAACATTAGCTTGTTAATTGAAATAGCCATGTATTCGTGTTGACGGTTCCCCAGGCCTGGTGAGTTTACACATTCCATTTAAATCTACTAATATAGGAACACGGCATGCCATGTTTTAACTTTTGGGCCCTTTATATATTTAAGTTGTGGCCTGGAGAATAAGTAGAGGTGTAGTAGTTTGCAACCAGGAATAGTTGGTGCCCGATCAGGGCCCTCGGCGAATGCTTGGAGTTCATTTAGGCCTTCCAACAGATTCACCATGGTTTGTTTCAGTCTGCAGCTCTCTGGATTCAGACCTTCTCGTAATATGTTCATACGTTGTTAGTATACATAGGAGTAAATCGTTTCTGATTACCGGCCACTCCTTCAATCGCATCAGCGTTAGCCACCTCCAAGTATGATGTGCCGGTGCACATGACAGAGGTAAGGTAGATGGCAGTCACTGTGATATGTACAGTACATTCCGCACCTTCATCGGGGAATGTCTTTTACGTTCAAAGTGGGTGTAGTAATGGTATGTGTATATTTTGCTCTAACCTAAGGTCTGTTTTTGGCCCCTTTAGGCTGCCCTACCGCAGCAGTTATGGCATAATTCTACTGCTTGTTGTAGATCGGGTTAGATAGGTTAGGTACACCTTTCTGATAGCCGATCCGACCACAAGATGCCTTTATTGTCACTGTACAATACAATGAAATACAATGTACAATACAATGAAATGTTGTTTGGAGCAATCCTAGATGCCATGGACAGAGGAACAAGAACTGACATTTAAACTAAAGCGTTGCACTAGAAAGCATTACTATTCACAGCATATGTATAGCAAGCGCAAAGTAGGAAGTGTTTATGAATATATACAAACTGATTCAGACACCACCGCAGACAAGAGATCATCTTCATGGGGTCACGAATGCAGCAGTCACTTCAGTCTGTGGTAGTTTCTATCCTAGGAAGGGTCAATAATCTCAGAGCATTTAGGAGACTGATTGCTTTGGGGTAAAAGCTGTTCTTCAGCCTAGTGGTGCGGGCATGTAGGGCTCTAAGATGCCTACCAGAGGGTAGGGGAGTGAAAAGGCTGTGGCTAAGGTGAGTTGGATCTCCGCAGATAATCTTTGCCCTGTTGCTGCAACGAGCAGTGAAGATGTCATCCAGTGATGGTAACTGAGTACCAGTGATTCTTCCAGCCATTCTGATGATACCCTTGAGGGTCTTCAGTTAGGGGGCACAGAGGCTTTCAATTATGGACGTACAGTGGCTGGATGAAAACTTATGGGGGCATAGGTTGGCACTTATTTAGCATTGTCGCTCACTATCTCTAATGGGGACACTGTGGATAGCACAATATGTGGCCCACAAATATAAGATCTGTAGGAGTGGTGTGGCTGGAACTAACTATGGTTAGCAGTTATGAGGGAAATCCCATACACATACATTTCTTTTCTTGTTCAGGAAAAATGAAAGCTGCTTTCTGATTGGTTGCTATGGGCAATGAAGACAGTCTTAGTTGTAGATAGTTTTGATGACTGAAAACCCATTGCTTAAGGGAGAGGTGTGCCTATGTTATTATTTATTGTATGTAATCCCCTAATATTATATATTACATTGGACACTTGGCTAAATTTGCAACTTTTCAACGACCTAAAACTGGTGTAGAAGATTGATCCATTCACCCCACAGCGTTCACCTGAACAGTTGTTGATCATCGGCGACTGTTCTCATTAGGTGCAACGGTGCTCTACTATCTTGGTTATTTCATAATAAATTTAATTTTGTGGGGTATTTCCATTTGGGACATTTATGACATCTCATATCCATAGGATGATGCCCCCAAAGTATACAGACAGCAAGTCACACATGTGCGGCCACCCTTCATTCACTGCTATGGAACTTTAGAAAATAGCCAAACTAGAGCTCAGCTATTTTTGGGAGTCCCATAGTGGTAAATGAAGAGGTGGCCGTGCTTGTGCTGCTTGTTCTCCATTTGCTGCTCTGGGACGTCCGAAAACAGGCCAGCACGCTCGCTATTTTTGGAACTCCCATAGCAATGAATGGAGAGGATGCCACACATGCGGACCCCTGTTCTGGACATAGATGCGAGTCCCACCTTTGGAACCTGTTCATATTGGACATTTATGGCACATTCTATCAAAATATACCATATATGTCAAGGATGGGAATATCCCTTTAACCTCCTCCCTGAGAAAATCATGCATACACCCATGAAACCAAACAAACGCAAAATAAAGACACAAAACACATGACTTGGGAAAAAAATGGCCAAATTGTTTATTTAAAATATCAAAAATGGCAAACCCCCGACTCACGGAGAGTCACCCTCCAGCACTCAGGAGAGGAAAACCCCCTGTGGAGGAAACCTCTAAGGAACCATGGCTGGAGGGCTGCCCTTCCCTTGGGCTTAGAGGGTAATGCCACTATGTGGCTGCCACATAAATAGTAGGGGGGAAGGGGGTGCAGCAGCCGGGCTGATCTGGTTGCTAGGCGGATGTCCCTTTGCTCCCATTGGGCGATGATCTTCCTGCTAGAACCTCCAAATTTCGTCAAGGCGTGGTGGGTGGGGGTAGTCAAGCTCAAGGTCCTCAGTCCATCAAGTACAGCACCAAATATGGCCGCTCGCCCGCTTTTTACAAGGGTTTTTCTCTTATGACATACGTGCTTGTGATGTCACAGGTGTCTATGACATGTTGGTGGCGGTATTCTGAAGGGTTAACCCTTTAGTGACTGTCAATGTGCCTTATTACAGAGGCCCTTAACCCCTTCCTGACTGCACATTGTCAATATACTTCAGTTTGGATAACCGCCATATATTTATGGTCCGCCAACGATCGCAGGGTTTCCTCCTTCAGACAGCCACTGGTCCAGGTGCTGACACGGAGTACCTGGACCATTGGCTCTTACCTTACCCCTTCCAAACTGCACCATGTAAATGAACAGACTAACAGCATGGTGTGGTCAGTTTTATATGTTACCCTCGTTCTTATCCTGGGACCGCACTTGAGGACGGCGCAGCCATGAAACAGACACTTGAATTCTAACTTTACCCAAGCAGGAGGCGCAGTGCTTAGCGGTTACAGTCATCATTGGGAATGCTTGGCGGTTGCTATGGGCAACTGAACAGTCTATCTCAGGGATCAGCAACCTTCGGCACTCCAGCTGTTGTGAAACTACAATTCTCAGCATGCTCCATTCATTTCTATGTGAGTTCTTAGAAGAGCAGAGCAAGTATGCATGCTGGAAGTTGTAGCATGCCTCCCAAGTGTCCCTCTTTTGGACGGACAGTCCCTCTTTTTGAACCAAGTCCCTCTTTGATCCTTAAATGTCCCTCTTTTTGACCTGGGGAATTAATGCATAAATGTGCATTAAAAAATTTACAAAATTGCTCTTTGCTGAAGTCTCTGTATGTTTTCTACCTGTATACTGAACTTCATTATTTTTTGTGCTATTTGGACCTTAAAATATCTATAATCTGATGATTTATGTGCTAATATATAAATGTATATTGAAGTGCAAGAAAAATTGTCCCAGGGGCTCCACATGCTGTAAAAAATAAAGAAATGTAGGCCTCTTTCACACAAGCGTGACGGGTTAGGCACCATTTGGAAACAAGTTCAGTCAGTTTTGGCCTCTTGCACACGACCGTATGGCTTTTTCTTCTCAGTATTTTGCGGTCTGCAAAAAACGGATCCGCAAAAAATACAGATGACGTCCATGTGCATTCCGGAAAGGAACAGCTGTCCCCTGATAGAACAGTACTATCCTTGTCCGTTATGCGGAGAATAATAGGACATGTTCTATCTCTGAACGGAACGGAAATGCGGAAACGGAAGGCATACGAAGTACCTTTCTTTTTTTGCGGATCCACTGAAATAAATGGTTCTGTATACGGAACCCAAAAAACGGAACGTAAACGGGAAAAAAATGTTCGTGTGCAAGAGGCCTTTGTCTGCGATTGCGTTCAGTTGTTCGTTTTTTTTTTTTTTCCGTGCGGGTGCAATGCGTTTTGATGCGCTTTTCACGCGCTTGATAAAAAACTGAAGGTTGACAAACAACATCTCCTAGCAGCCATCAGTGAATGGGTCAGGATTTAGTGCGGGTCTATGTGTTCACGTCACGCATTGCACCCACTCGGAAAACTCTCTCGTGTGAAAATCGCAGCATGTTCTATATTCTGCGTTTTTCACGCAACGCAGGCCCCATAGAAATGAATGGGGCTGCGTGAAAAAGGCATTGCATCCGGATGCACTGCGTTACATTGTAAACGCAAGTAACTTAGCAACAGTGAAGGGATTTAAGACGGGAAGTTCAGTTCTCAGCGTCTGGCTGCAGGCACTGCATGGGAAAGAGATTTGTTCTTGGTTGTCTTGCCCTTGCGGAGTGAATTTCAAGATGTGAAAGGCCCCAAAAGCCATGGATGTAGGAAAGCTGATCTTCCTGGTCGAGGAGAGGCCATGTCTTTGGGACAGCCGGTCGGGAACGGTACAAGAAGGACGTGGCATGGCTCGAAATAGCCCAGGAGGTTTTCAGTACCATATGGGAGAATACTCAAGGCCAGAGTCGGCAGAGGTTGGGTAAGTAAAGTGGACAATGTATACATGTTTGATCCACATTGTCCTCCCTAGCATAGCACATGTCATACGTTGTCCTCCCTAGCATAGCACATGTCATACGTTGTCCTCCCTAGCATAGCACGTCATACGTAGTCCTCCCTAGCATAGCACATGGCATACGTAGTCCTCCCTAGCATAGCACATGTCATACGTTGACTTCCCTAGCATAGCACATGTCATACGTAGTCCTCCCTAGCATAGCACATGTCATACGTTGTCCTCCCTAGCATAGCACATGTCATACGTTGACTTCCCTAGCATAGCACGTCATACGTAGTCCTCCCTAGCATAGCACATGTCATACGTTGTCCTCCCTAGCATAGCACATGTCATACGTTGACTTCCCTAGCAGAGCACATGGCATACGTAGTCCTCTGTTAAGAAAGTATTGTTTGGTAAATGTTTGTTGTATTTTTATTCCAAGTTGATGAAGTAAAAAGTCACTGGAGGAGCTGCCAGGACCAGTTCCTGAGGGAGATCCAGCAGCAAGGGCGGGTCCGGGACCTCCAGAAAAAGGCCATATCTTTTCATGGACCAACTGATGTTCCTCAGGCCATTAATAAAGCTTTGTCCGTAAGTAAATTATAAACAATGACGACTACATGTTTTTCAATACACACTGTATGTTTACTATGTGGGTAACGTAATTTGTACCAATGTGTAAATTTGAATTGTCATAGTTGACGATGGCAACCAATCCGATTCCTCCTTGTATTTGCATAAGTAGATGAAAAACATTACAAGTTGAATCCTATTTGCAAAGGCCAGCTATGCCACTTCTAATTTCCATAATGTAGCTACATGACCACATATGTAATATGTTGGTTAGTTAAACATGACCTGTCACCACTCCTGACATGGCTTTTTCAATAGCTTAATGCAGGCATGCTCAACCTGCGGCCCTCTAGCTGTTGTAAAACTACAATTCCCTCAATGCCGTGCTGTAGGCTGTTCGGGCATGCTGGGAGTTGTATTTTTTAGGGCCGTAGGTTGAGCATTCCTGGCCTAATGCATTCCCCATGTAATAACAATTTAGGAACATCTATTGTTATGACTCCTAAGTAGTGGCGTTCCTTTATTATTCCTGCTAGAAGTTATAATTGAATTAGACGTCAATAAGGGTACAGAGGGGTGTTACCAAGTTGGGGGGGTGTAACTGCACACACTCATTTTATCCAATCAGTGCTGCCATGTTTAGATGTGCAGGTACACCCCCCCAACTTGTTACTACCCCTCTGTACCCTTTACAACTGAAGGCTATAATAGCAATTCATTCATAACATCTATTTTTCACATAATATAGGAATAGCACAACATTGAGCCCTTAACGATAGATGTTCCAGAAATGTTCGTAAACGGGAATACATGAAGTATGTAAAGAACACATTTTCGGAGTGATGATTGGTCATAATAAAACTAGTATGATGTACAAAATGTATTTTGCTGATGATAGTAATATGATAATATTTATTTCGGTACATATTGTTGAGTTCATATATTAATTTACATGTTCTGTTTGTTGTAATTTTGTAGAACGGAGGACAACCTTGAGGAGGAAGCAGAAGAGACTACGCTGCAGCACTCAAGCAAGTCTGATGAGGAGCCTCCTGGCTCAGAAGCTCCGCAAGACAGTGCTGAAGGGCCCAACACCTCGACCACCTCTCGGCCCAAAGCCTCCGGTGTCGAACCCCCAAGTTTGTCATTACCCGCCAGCCGCCACAGACCAATGGCTCCTGCCGAGGCAGCTATAAATACCCAAGTCCTGGATTATTTATCCGGAGCCCGGCAGGACGATCATTTTGATCTTTTTGCAAGGAGTCTGGATCCTTATTTGCGGAGTCTGCCTCCAGAACGAGTGCTGAGAACCAAATCGGCTCTCGGTATCGCCTAATGAGCCCTCTGAAATTTTCATGGCTCTGTAAAATTGGCGCAGCCATGGGCACATCTCTGGCCCCCGGCCAGCGACAATTCCCCAGATATCACAAGGGCCTCCACAGTTCCCTCCCACAAGGGAATTTTATGGGCAACATAGTCGCCCATATGCCCAGTACCATGGCGACCAGTCATATGTCCAGCCTGGCCCTTCCACATCCCAACCTTTCCCAACCCTCCTACTCTGGGCCCCAGTTTCAGCCTCGTTTTTTTAATTTGTGATTTTTCATTATTATATTGTTTGTTTGTTTTTTTTGTTTTTTTTACTTTGTTCAAAAATAAACAGAGTGGTTTTCACGCATTTCATTGTTTCCTGTCTTTATTATATACATTGCATTCTTATAGTTATGTAGCACAAACACATAGAACACTTTAATAATTGTAAACTTTTATGATACATTTATATAACCTACATATACCTACATACACGTAACTATATTAACATGGTTTTGAAATAATTTACACACAAATATTAATTTAGTTGTAAACAATATCAACACATTAAAAAACGTTATTCTACATTTTGGCATTTATAATACATATCTCCGTAAAAATATTACAAACTAGTTAATGTCCATTATGAACACAATAGTATAGACAATATATATGGATTTTACTGACATTACACATGTAATGATAGTTATTAGTAATTGATAATGAGGACAACTACAACTTCATTAATTATTATGGGCATCCATTCAATAGTGTTACATTTTTTATTTAAAGTCATGAGCGATTAACTACATATTTCACATACCTATTTCATACACATAGAATGGTTCCGTTTTTTTTTTCACGCGCGTTAAAAACGCAATGCAATACGCTTGTCACCCGCGCTGAAAAAACGCAATCGCATACAAAACTGACAGCACTCGCAAGCAAAATCGCGCGAGTTTCCCTGAACACATGCGGAGCCAATTCGTCACGCTCATGTGAAAGAGGCCTTACACTCACCTAGCTTACCCCCAGCTGCTGCAGTTCTGACAGTCAGTAATTATGCTTTGGGCGGAGTTAGAGGCGTGGCCTAGTATAAACAAAAACTGCCGTGATGAGCGCCGCACATATTGTTCCTCTTTGTGATTTTCAAAAGTTGGAAGGTATGTTGTAATTTAACAGCTGCAGTGCCGGAGGTTGCCTTCCCGTGGTCTATCAGGTAAACAGCTTATTGGTGTCAATCTTTCACTGAGGCACATGGCTCTATAGCTACAAATCTTGTCCTGAGAGCACGAAGGCTCCTTGCAGACGAGCGAGTATTCCGTGCGGGTGCAATGCGGGATGAGAACGCATTGCGCCCGCACGGAACACGACCTATTCATTTCAATGGGGCTGTGTACATGAGTGATGTTTTTCACGGATCACTTTTGCGTTGCGTGAAAATCGCAGCATGTTCTATATTCTGCGATTTTCACGCAATACTGGCCCCATAGAAGTGAATGGGACTGTGTGAAAATCGCATCGTATCCGCAAGCAAGTGTGGATGTGATGCGATTTTCACAGATGGTTGCTAAGAGATTTTTTTGTTTTTTGTAAACATTCAGTTTTTTATCATGCGCATGCAAAACGCAATAAATTGCATTGCATCCGTGGGATAAAAACTGAACGCGATCGCAAACAAAACTGAATGTACTTGCTTGCAAAATCGCCCATGTTTTACTGAACGCATCCGGACCTAATCCGCTCACGCTCGTCTGCAAGGGGCCTAAGTTGCAGTTTCTGACAACTCACACTAACAAGTTGTGGCGGGACACGTGGATCAGGGCTGTCTTGTCAGGGCCACGCTATGGAGGCTATTAGACACTCTCTTCCCTCCTCCCTACTGTCATCTTCGCCTCAACTTGCTGTCTTCTTTCCTTGACTAGACATCTGACTGACGATCAGCCACATCCCTGCATGGTGCTGGCCCCTTTCACCTGAGCGAGTTTTCCGCGCGGGTGCAATGCATGACGTGAAGCATAGCACCCGCACTGAATCCTGACCCAGAAGTCAATGGGGCTTAAGTGAAAAACGCATTCCATCCGGAAGCAAGTGTGGATGCAATGCGTTTCTTCACTGAAGGTTGCTAAGAGATGTTGTTTGTAAACCTTCAGTTTTTTATCACGCGCGTGAAAAACGCATCAAAATGCATTGCACTCGTGCGGAAAAAACTGAAACAACTGAACGCAATCGCAGACAAAACTGACTGAACTTGCTTGCAAAATGGTGTGAGTTTTCCTGAACACATCTGAACCTAATCCGTCACGCTCGTGTGAAAGAGGTCTTGGCCCCTTTCACACGAGCGAGTTTTCCGCGTGGGTGCAATGCGTGACGTGAACGCATAGCACCCGCACTGAATCCTGACCCATTCATTTCAATGGGTCTGTGTACATGAGCGTTTTTTTTTCATGCATCACTTCTGCGTTGCGTGAAAATCTCTGCATGTTCTATATTCTCAGTTTTTCACGCAGCTCTGGCCCCATAGAAGTGAATAGGGCGATGTGTTTTTCACTGATGGTTGCTAGGAGATGTTGTTTGTAAACCTTCAGTTTTTTATCACGCGTGTGAAAAACGCATCTAAACGCATTGCACCCGCGCGGAAAAAACTGAACGCAATCGCAGGCAAAACTGAATGGCTTTCCCTGCAAAATCGCAGTTTTTACTGAACGCATCCACAACGCATCCAGACCTAATCCAGACACGCTCGTGTGAAAGGCGCCTTACACATCAGACACAAGAAGACAGGTAAAGAGGACAGACATAATACATGACTGCTGTGTTCCCTCTGAACTCTCAGGGACACCCACTCTTACACTGAAATCATGGATGTAATAATTTAAAGGGGCAGCACCTCCCCGTTACAAGCTGCAGTATAGTGGCAACTTCAAGGCCACTGCACAGTGGATGGAACCTTTTGCTTTTGCCTCCATTAACTGTTTTGAATCCAGGCGGCTGAAAACAACTAATCGTTGGGGTGCTGGGTCTCCGCTTGGGGTTCCCACCTGCCTTGTAAACTACTGGCGTAGCCGGTAATACCGGTAATCTGCTAGGAAAAGTGACAACCCTACATGTAATTCACCCATTATATAATAGCTCAGGGTGACCGCTTTCACCATACCTGGGACAGTGTGTGACGATACAACACACAGAATAGAAAGCATAATCTATATGCCAGCGTCAAGAGAGATTACAGAGAGTTTTAAGAGGAGAGTACTACAACTCCCAGCATGCCCAGGTCGTTATGTGATATCAGAGGATGTTTCAGGAAGGAGGTCATAGGACATTACAGGGAGAGGTTACAAGAGGAGAGGACTACAACTTCCAGCATGCCCAGGCTATTATATGATATCAGAGGATATAACAAAAATGAGGTTAAAGAGAAGGATATATGAGGGCATTTCAGTGAGGGGTATAAGAGGAGTGGATTATAACTCCTATCATGTCCAGGCAGGTATTATGGGATATCAGAGGATATTTCAGGGAGGAGTTACTAGAGGACTTCAATCATTGTTGGATGGGGGTGCCTAGGGCCCACAAGTAAAATTTATTCTGGGGGTTCACTACACAGATACATGCAGATATTACCGTTCACACTGTGGCAGACGGCAGCAAGACACTACACTAGGTAATTATAGAGGTCCCCGCAGTGACTTCAAGAAGCCAGGTGCCTAGTTAACGGGGACACTGGCTGGCCTGCCTCAGTGTCTAGAAGCCATCTCAGCCACCCAATCCATCCATAATAATAAACTGTTAAATAATCTTTTTTTATGGACATATGTCTAGGAAGGTAACTGCTAGGCACAAAAGACACTGGCATCGACCGGGTAAACGGTAAATCAGTCTTCTTTAAGGCTTGAGCAAGCCTTAACCTCATGAAGAGGACTTGAGGATTACCCGAAACACGTTGTTCTTGTCTTGCTGAGATCTCACCAATAAAGAAGACTGTTTCACCATTTACCTGGTCGATGTCAGTGTCTTTTCTACAAGGTGGGCCTCCATTTTGTCCTTTACGTCTGGATTACTGTCCAGGGCGTACTTACCCTATGTTACACTGTTTTTCAATGTCTACAGGGTTGTAGTGGCCTTTTTATATGGACATAGGCTGGTTGAGATGCTGTATTCTACCTATCTATATGTAGTGAAGTCACTGCCATTTGTGCAGGGGGTGGGGAACTAGAGGCCCAGCTTACCCGGGGCCCACCGGGGGATTCAGCTGTACTCCTGTGGGCCAGTCCGAGCCTGTACTGACATAATGCTGTCAGTATAATTCTGTAACAATAAGGTCATGCAGAGGCATTCAGCATTATAAAATAGTATAATGCAGTGGACTCCTGAGAAATGAGCAGTGTTCATAACGGGAAATGATTGTCTGGAATTAGCCTAAAGATGCCAGCAATCAGCCGACAGACCAGCTAATTGTACATTATTCAGACCTTAACCCGTTCACTACCAGCGTCGTACATGTATGGCGCTGGAGCAATGTGTAAATATGGCGCCCGGTTGCACATGCAGCGGGCGCCATGGCTGGCAGATCTCTGGTTTTTCAAACAGCAGAGACCTGCGGCTAATTACTGTTACCGGCAATAATGCTGATCGCGGTAATTAAATGCTTTAGATGCCGTGACCAAGTGAGGTCATGGCATCTAAATGTGCAAAAACGCGGAAGCTCGAGCTTTCGGGCTTCCTACCGATGCCCGTGTGGCCAATTGATCGGTACTTGCAATGAAAACATTCAGCCTCACTAATGAGGCTGAAAGTGTTCATGCTGCAATTCTTATTTTGGCCACCAGATGGCAGGCCAGGATAAGAAATGAGCAAAATCGAGTTTAAATGGCATATTTAAAGTTGCTGATAGACCAAAATTAAAAATTAAAAAACATAATTTATAGGCTCATATATGAGCCACAAATTCATCACAAAAAAAAGTTCCAAAAATATTTGAAAAATAAAAAAATAAAAGTTTAAATCACCCCCTTTCCATATAATGAAAACATAAATACATAAATAACAATAAATATAAACATCATGGATATCACCGTGACCGAAACATCCATACTATTAAATAGAAAAAAAATTCCATAATGGAGAATGGCGTAACGGAAAAAAGGGTCAAAATGGACGATTTTTTATTGCTTCTCTTACCAAAAAAAATGTAATAAAATGTGATCAAAAAGTCACGCACACTCCAAAATGGTATCAATAAAAACTATAGATTGTTCCGCAAAAAATGAGCTCCTAAACAGCTCAGTAGACATAAGTATAAAAAAGTTATGGGGTCAGAATATGGTGATGTAAAAAATTTTATCAAAGTTTAAATGTATTTTTACACTGTTTTGACATAAAGAACCTATACATATGGTGTATCGCTGTAATCATACTTACCCAGAGAATGAAGGGCATGGGTTTTTCCATAAACGAAACGCTGTGGGAACAAAACCCGTAAAACTGTGGAGAATTTGCGGGTTTTTTTCCAATTCCACCCCATTTACCGCTTCCCACTACATTTTATACCATAATTAATGGTTGCATTAGAAAGTACAACTTGTCCTGCAAAAAAATAAACCCTCATTCAGCTATGTGACCGGAAATATAAAAAAGTTATGGCTCAAGGAAAATAGGGAAGAAAAATGAAAACTAAAAAACCTCTTGTATCCTAAGGGTTAAAGGGGTTGTCTGCGTTTAGAACTGAACCCGGACATAAACCAATTTTCAGGCAGCCCCTCTGACATGATACTCTTCTTTGCCCTGCGCTGAATCGTCATGGGTAAGCTAGGCGAAGTCTTCCGCAAGCAGTGAGCGTCACCGGCACTAGTGGGCGGACTTTAGCGCTGCCCTAGCCTGTAGTGCCGGCGACGTCACCGAGAACACTGCTAGGCGGAAGCCTCAGTGTAAAAAATATAAACAAACAGCCCTTGCCCTGCGCGATACATCACAGTGCAAGGGAGAGCATCTTGCCTGGATGAAAAGGGGGATATGTCCAGGTTCAGAGCTGAACCCGGACAACGCCTTTAAATCATTGATGTTGGCAGTACATCTCCCTGGGTAAATAGAGAATGTACCTCTAAAATATGAAAATTGTATGAGCTCCAAATGATCTTGTTTGTCCATATTAAATTTGCATTGATAGTGAAATAAAGGTCCCTAAACAAGCAGTGATCTGCTCGTTATATCAATGATCGACACCCCTCACACTAGCACAAGAAAAAGAACCCTTTACCCTAAGTTCACACCTGAGCGTTTTATAGCGCGTTCAAACGCACTGTAAAACGCTCAACACATGAAAACCAATGCTTTCCTATGGCCCTGGTTCTCACTTGAGCGTTTTACAGCGCGTTCGAACGCGCTGTAAAACGCCCGACGCATAAACAAGTACTTGAGCTGTTTTTGGGGCGTTTGTCGCGCGTTTGGTGATTGACACCACAGTAGTCAATCACAAGAACGCGCGTACGAACGCGCGTTTCCTATTTGCAAAAACGTGCTGAAATACGCGCTGAAATACGCACGACAAAAACGCGCGTAAAACGCGCGTTTCTAGAACGCTCAGGTCTGAACCCAGGGTAAAGGTGTATTCCCACCCATCTCTAGAACAGAGGTCTCTAGACCCATCATGCCTGATGAGATGGCTACTGGCCTCAAGATAGAGTATGAATAGACAGGTGGCCATACATGTGCACAGCTCTCTCCATTCACTTCTATGGGAATCACGTAAATAGCTGAGCAGGCTTGCTGGGACCACCTCTCCATTTCTCCAAAGGGGTTTTCTGGCATTTTGATCCTGATGACCTATCCTCCTCTTTTGTTTAAGAAGGCACTCTTGCTCCTGTGAGCGCCGTGGCTTTCCTCCTGCTCACTAAGCACATTGCCACACATTTTATAGTGGCTGTGCTTTGTATCGCGCTCAGCCCCATTATCAAAATCCCAGAAGACCCCTTTAATTTACCCTGGATGCAGCAACTAGTGAAGCAGGACTGGGGTCCAGGGACCCACTGTTCAGTAGGTGGGTGTGGGTCCCAGAGGTGAGACCTGCATCTATACATATATACCCATACATACAGTGTCTCACAAAAGTGAGTACACCCCTAAATCAAAATGGCCAAATTGTGCCCAAAGTGTCAATATTTCGTGTGGCCACCATTATTTTCCAGCACTGCCTTAACTCTCTTGGGCATGGAGTTCACTACAGCTTCACAGGTTGCCTCTGGACTCCTCTTCCACTCCTCCATGAGGACATCACTGAGTTGGTGGATGTTAGAGACCTTGTGCTCCTCCACCTTCCATTTAAGGATGCTCCACAGATGCTCAGTAGGGTTTAGTTCTGGAGACACGCTTGGCCAGTCCAGCACCTTTACCCTCAGTTACTTTAGCAGTTAGGTTACTTTAACTTAGACAGTGGTCATCATGGAGGTGTGTTTGGTGTCGTTATCATGTTGGAATACTGCCCTGCGGCCCAGTTTCTGAAGGGAGGGGATCATGCTTTGCTTTAGTATGTCACAGTACATGTTGCCATTCATGGTTCCATTAATGAACTGTAGCTCCACACAGCCGGCAGCACTCATGCAGCCCCAAACCATGACACTCCCACAATCATGCTTGACCGTAGGCAAGACACACTTGTATTTGTACTTCTTGCCTGGTTGCTGCCACACACACTTTACAACATCTGAACCAAATAAGTTTACCTTGGTCTCATTAGACCACGGGACATGGTTCCAGTAATCCATGTTCTTAGTCTGCTTGTCTTCAGCAAACTATTTGCAGGCTTTCTTGTGCATCATCTTTAGAAGAGACTTCCTTCTGGGATGACAGTCATGCAGACAGTGGCGTATCTTGGTTTTGTGCTGCCCTAGGCGAGACTAAACTCGGGCACCCAACCACTTGGAGGTATCTGAGCAAGGCTCACTCTAGCGTTGCCAGCCCGTGAATCCAGGAGGAGGAGGAAGTAAGTCATTAACTCCTTCACTATGCGGCGCTGGTGATGCCGCTCACATAGTGAAGGATCGGATCGAACAAGGGGCAAAAAAAATATAACTATCACTAAGGCAAACAAGGCATTTTGCCGCCCCATTGGCAAGTGCCGCCCTAGGCAAATGCCTTGTTTGCCTCCTGATAGATACGCCACTGCATGCAGATCAATTTGATGCAGTGTGCGGCGTATGTTCTGAGCACTGACAGGCTGACCCCCCACCCCTTTAACCTCTGCAGCAATGCTGGCAGCACTCATACATCTATTTTGAAAAGCCAACCTCTGGATATGACGCTGAGCACGTGCACTTAACTTCTTTGGTCGACCATGGAGAGGCCTATTCTAAATGGAACCTGTCTTGTTAAACCACTGTATGGTCTTGGCCGCCGTGCTGCAGCTCAGTTTCAGGGCGTTGGCAATCTTCTTATAGCCTCGACCATCTTTAGGTAGAGCAACAATTCTTTTATTCAGCTCCTCAGAGAGCTCTTTGAGCGATAACACCAAATTTAACACACCTGCTCCACATTCACACCTGAGGACTTGTAACACTAATGAGTCACATGACACCTGGGAGGGAAAATAGCAAATTGGGCACAATTTGGCCATTTTCACTTAGGGCTGTACTCACTTTTGTTGCCAGCGGTTTAGACATTAATGGCTGTTTGTTGGGTTATTTTGAGGGCACACCAAATTTACACTGTTATACAAGCTGTACACTGACTACTTTACATTGTATCACAGTTTCAGATCTTCAGTGTTGTCCCATGAAAAGATAGAATAAAATATTTACAAAAATGTGAGGGGTGTACTCACTTTTGTGAGATACTGTATATCCAGAGCATATGCCATAAATGTTTACGATGGGAATACCCCTTTAAATATACTCGACAAAGTCATACCACCCATAACACTGAGGCGCGAGCCCGTTCTCAGAACCACAGTCCATTCCTTTAGGGAATAAGTATATATATATATTCTAGTTGAAACTTGCATGATTTATTTTTGAGAACATGGAATATTTAATGTAATAGGACAAGACAGACAGATATGAATACCATGAAAGCAATGCTCTTAAACAATAAAACCAATCAAAACACCACAAATACCCCTTGTCCTCAAGCTTCCTTCTTTTAATAAAAAAACCAGACAAACTTTTGTGATAAGTTTATAAATGCGGGGTCTGTTGAGTAAGAAGTCAAAATGAAGTAACACACTGAGACACAGGAGATTTTTGTAAAAGATTGCCAAAACATACATACTCAAGATGACGGACCGTGGTTTCTTGGTAATAAGCTACCGGTGTCATTTGGACTGGTACTTTGTAAACAACCATCTTACAAGGACTTGGATGGAATGTACAGTGGGGTCTGTAAAGCATCAAATGCTCAATTGTAGGAATATGTTTAGAGAAGTAAGTCCCATTCTGCCGCTAATGTACAATGAGTGCCAACTATATTATAGAACATACTCCTGACTTCCTCTCGCCACCACTCATGTATTTCCCAGTGCTTTCCCTGTTCGGGTCATTAAGCTCATTAAAAAGTCCAGTGTCGATGATCTCCTTCTGCCAGCTGACTGGTACTGCGCCAGTAGCAAACCTCTTGAAGAATTTGGCATCTTTCTCATCAAACTCAACCCCTTTGACCTCAGAGAAATCAGCTATATCTGCAACGTCCTTGGCATAGACCACAGAGGGGTCTGGTTCAAATGGTGGGTCCACCATACCGGCTTCCAGCCTTTGGAAATTTATAGATTTAAAGAATTGATGTTTTCTTGGATCGTCATCATTGGTTCTGCAAGAGATTACATAACACGTCAGTGTACAGGTCAAGTTACAGTAATAGTAATACAGCTTGAAAACAAAATATATTTCAGAAATATTAAAGGGGTTGACCAGCCACTAAAAATTTTTGGAAAATTGGCTTAAATCACCATAAAATTTAAAAAAATCTTACCGATCTCCCTGCTCTTGATATGATATTTACTAGGCCCCTCTGGTCTCCTCTCCTCTCACCCAGTCCCTCACAACATGCAGCAAATGCTTGTTCAGCCAATCACTGGCCGCATGGAGCCCACCCCTGCCAATACTGGCTGAGCAGGTCCACTGTGTTGAGATGTGGGAAGTTGAGTCCAATAGGCTGCCTAGCAAGTACTGAATTGGAAGCAGCAGCGTTACAGTAAAGTGATTATCCCTTATACAGTATGTATTGTTTTATGGTGTGAGGACAGCCACCGTCAACCCCTAAAATTCCCATCTGTGTCACCACTACCACACCTCCCAGGTCACAGCATCTTTTACCTCTCAGGACCTTTACCACACAACAGAATGTATACAGTGGGATCCACAGGAATAGACACTAGTACATTTACATTTTTCCTGAAAAGTTGAACTTTTGTGTCTAGCCAAAAACTATATTTTGCAAATTAAAAAAAGAGGTGTCTGGAAGACATTTTTACCATTTAGGATCTTATAAACATTTTCTAAGCAGTAGCACACATGGACGTTTTCTGGGGTTAGTCCATATCTTGAACTATTAACCTGAGTCCAGGTTGGTTTAAAATTCTTGTACTCCCGTACAGCAAACAAGGATATCAGTGTCTGCCAGACTGGAGGTAAAACTTAAGAAATAAGACCGTTCAGGAAGGAACCATAATAAAGTGATTAAAATTAGACTTTGCTTATACTTGCGTTATGGTCCAGTAACAACTGGAGATATTGTTAGCTGTGCAAGTCCTTAAAAGCGATGGAAACCTTTGTGCCATTTTTATTCTATTTGGGGATAAAATCATTTTTAATTTGTGTTTATTACATTTTTCATCCTTTTTTTGAGACATAGGGGTTAAAAATCAATCCATTTGCAGACTCACAATTCTGAGACCCGGCTGCTGATGGCTCATGTGAAGCCTTATCTCTGATCTCCTGACCTCATAAACACTCATCATAACTAAACTCTATAGCAGGGATGGCTCTCCAGCTGTTGCAAAACTACAATTCCCAGCATGCCAAGACTGCCTGCGGCTATTAGCCTACAGCAAGGCATCTTGAGAGTTGCAGTTTTACAACAGCTGGAGAGCCGCAGGTTGGCCATCCCTGCTCTATAGCTAAGGCTTTACATGAGACGTCAGCTGACAGAGACTGAGAATTGATATCTGCAAATGATTTTTAACTCCCGTATCTCAAAAATTGTTGACATTTTTTAATAAAGGCCAATTGAAAAAATGATTTTTAGCCCAAAATGAGTAAAATGCAGTGATTAAAAAATGTCCTGAAGTGTCCATAGCTTTTAAAGAGGTTGTCTCACTTCAGCAAATGGCATGTATTGTATAAAGAAAGTTAACACAAGCCTCTTTCTAATGTACTATTATTGTCCATTTTGCTTCCATTGCTGGTTAGATTCCTTTTTCCGTCGCATTATACACTGCTCGTTTCTATGGTTATGACCACCCTGCAATCCAGCAAGGGTGGTCATGCTTGCTCACTGTAGGATAAAGCGACTGTCTATGCTCACTCCTGTGGTCCCGGCCTCTGGAGAACCCGGTGCTTTTTTCTATAGTGTGCAAGCACGACCACCACTGCTGGATTGGAAACAATCAGTGTATACTGTAATGTGATGGAAAAATGAATAAACTCAGCATTGTGCCATTCCTCTGTTACTCCCCCTTAAAGTATATTAATGAATGAACAACTGGACATTACCATATGTTTCGTCAATGAGAAATGTTATTTCGCTTCAGGGCTGGCAGTGGGAGACTGTGTAGAACATACTTTATGACCCAGTTATCACTTGTAAAATTAATTTGATGCCTTTGTAAACAATCTGGCAAGGGTGGGTGGGTGGCAACAGACAAAAGAACTAGTGGGCTGGTATGGATTTCCAAATCACATTATTATATAAAAAATGGTAAAGAACTTTTTTTTTATCTTTTCGTTCCTCAAGCCCGATTTTCCTACAGTTTTGCTTGCATTTCGGTTTGAAGATCATGGACTATTTGCCATGAAAATATAATCAGTAAGTAGTTATGGAGGAGCTCATCTACAACCAGTACCACCACCGAGTTGGTCACAACCGTGCTTTATTAGATCTTGTTAAAAGGGATTGTCCCACAAAAAATATTGTACATTATGGGCAGTACAGTGGCTGTACTGTATTGTACATTATGCCCCATGAGAATGGACATGCCCCCTAAGCTGCTAGCTTGAAATAAATCTAGCAGAGCAATTGTAGCAATGAATGAGGAGATCTCTGGATCCATGTAAGGTACAGGGCTGGGTATAAGTTTGTTAGAAACAGGCTGTCATGTACTATATGATATCATATTAATCATGTGATAACCCCTTTAAGGTCCTAAACTTTAACCTATATAATTAGCCCTTTAAGTATCGGGTCCATTTTCATTTTTCAAAAAAAGGAGTTTAAGAAAGTCTCAGATACGTAGCTATGTTAAGTGGCGCTAGAGGTCCAGGTGTGAAGTAGGTCCAAGTCACATTCAAAAGTCGCTGTATCAGAAATGGACCACACTGCACTTTCCTTCAGTAGGAAGGACGCATTGTGGGCTTGGAGGACACATTATGTTCTATGTTGTACATGCTTTTACCAAGAAGTTGTCTGTGAGTATAATAAATCTTGCTGTATACTTCTGGGTCATCAGTGCTTCTCTATCAGTGCACCCTCTCGACATCCCGTAGGACTGTGGTGGATGAGAGGTGTACACACCTGATCTACTTGAAGCTGTGCCTCAAATACGCTAAGGCTGGGAACACACCTAGACGTTTTTGGATCAGGCGTTTTTTTGAGCGTTTTTTCCGCGGAAAACGCGCGTTTTTTTCGGCGTTTTTGTATTTTTGCAACGCGCGTATTTGGGGCGTTTTTTGATTGACAGCTTACAGTTTGCAGAAAAAAAGAATCCCCACCCAGCAAAGGTGGGTGGAGATTCTGCCTTTCTGCTGGGTTTTACTAAAAAAACACGCGATCATATGCGCGTTTTTGAAGCGGAAAACGCGCATATTTTCTTATATGCGCGTTCCCATGCTTTCAATGGGTGCAAACGCTGGGCAAACGCCCAAAGAAGCTCATGCACAAGCGTTTGCGTTTGGCGTTTTTCAGCGCGTTCAAACGCGCTGTAAAACGCTCAAGTGTGAACCATGTCCATTGGAATACATGGGTTTTCACTTGTTGGGCGTTTTTCAGCGCGTTTGAACGCGCTGAAAAACGCTTAGGTGTGTTCCCAGGGCAAAGGCTCCTGTATGGAAGCCATTTTCATTTTTGCATTTTCGTTTTTTTCCTCCCTGTGTTCCAATAGCCATAACTCACATGGCCATATGAGGGCTTATTTTTTGCAGGATAAGAGTTGTATTTTTTAATGTCACCGTTATGTTTATAATGTCTTGTATTGGAAAACGTGAACAAAAAAATCTTTGTGGGGTTAAGTTAAAAACCCAAAATTCTTACAAGGTATTTTGGGTTTTGCTATTATGGTGTTCACTGTGCTCCAAAAATGCATGACATCCTTATTCTGCGGCTCAATACGATTGTGGCACCAAACCTGTACATTTTTTTGTTTTGTTTTACTACATTTTTAAAAAATAAAAAACTTTGAAAAAAAATCCACATTTTCTTTGCATTAGCATTTTCCGACAGCCCATAACTTTTTATATTTCTGTCCACAAGCTGTACAAGGGTTTGTTTTTTGCCGAGATGAACTGCAGTTTTTTTGTACGATTTTTGTGGTGCATACAATTTTTTGTTCACTGTTATTCAATTTGTGGGGGGAATTAGGTGATCAAAAAAATGGCAAACTGCGTGTTTATAATTTTTTCCTTTACGGTATTTACTGCGCAGAAAAAGGGGGGATAATTTAAACTTTTGACCCCCTTAGGGGCTAGAACCTGGGATTTTTTGATAGAGATCTATTATGGTGAATTGCATTCTGACACTCTCCCTGCTGAGCATGGCGCGGCCCAGCGAGGGAGAGCGCAGGTGCGGGGTCTCGCTGGGAGAGAAGGAGGACTTAAGGGAAAAGAATGGCGGGCAGAGGCTGGGGCGGGGATATGAGCAAAAGAGGCAGAGCAGCCTGGGCTCCAACGAAGTGAGCGCAGCCCTCATTTATAGGGAGAGCGCAGGTGCGGGGTCTCGCTGGGAGAAGGAGGACGTAAGGGAAAAGAATGGCGGGCAGAGGCTGGGGCGGGGATATGAGCAAAAGAGGCAGAGCAGCCTGGGCTCCAACGAAGTAAACGCAGCCCTCATTTACATACGAATAAAAGTCCGTTTTTGCCTCAGGTGAACTTCACAAGAACACAACAAAGGTACTATTTGAATCATCTACAGTTATGCGACAGCGATATGTAAGCGGTCTATAATGTCATAATGTGGTGACAGACTCCCTTTAAGCAAAGCTTTGGGAGGTCACTTTTACTAGGTGTCAAAATTTACGATCCCTCTGGTTGAAAGCAGAGCACTTTTTCTCTTGCAAGTAAACATATTATGCAGCTCATGGATTTTTGTCTAGATACATACGTTTATACTAATGTAGCCCACCCTGATAATGAAAATAATGTAAAAATTTTTTTGTTGTTTTCTTACCATTTAGAAAGGCGTGAAAGATGTAAAAATACATAAAAGACTGTAATGTGATTGCAAAGTAATAGATGCTGACGGTCTACATTGCCCTCTACTGGGGGATTATATGTATTCAGTTTACAGGTTACAGGACACATACTCAACGCCTTTTTTGTTGGCTGGGTTGCTTGCCTTTGACAAATAATTCCTGTTTGCTCATGTTATTCTATGGAGAGATTGGTATAAAGATAGAGGATCCCAGCGAGTGCTGTTCAATTCTTCAGGCTTTATTGCATGTCAAATATAATAAATGGACGCGTTTCGGCCCGTCCAGCCTTCATCAGCATCATGCTGATGAAGGCTGGACGGGCCGAAACGCGTCCATTTATTATATTTGACATGCAATAAAGCCTGAAGAATTGAACAGCACTCGCTGGGATTCTCTATCTTTATACCAGTATCTATTTATCCACGTGCGGGTGCGCTGTCGAGTGCCGGCTACTATTGACTTTGATATTCTATGGAGAGAGGCAGATCAGTGTCTACCAGGTGGTAAAAATCCAACCCGTCCAATCCTTGGTTTCCTCAAAGCTAAAGTATGGCTGTTCCCATAGATATGATTTTTGGCAGCTCTGGTCAAAATTAGTAGCGTCCTCTCACATCTTATGTCAACCCAAGGAATTATTACTCAACTCTGGTCTCCAAATACTCCTTTCAGTATAAAGTGGGGAGTCACACATTTAGAATGGTTCCACACACAGTGTCCCACATTCACTAATGCTATCTAATAGACCTTAAAAATTAAGACTAGTTAGTCAGAAGATCGACCAAATTTATCTCCATGGCACACTCCATATGATAGATTTGGCACTTCTTCATAGAGGTTAGACACTTTCCTCTTTTCAAGTCAACTCTTTACTGGCTTAATGCAAGCCATCATTTCTCTTAAGAAAACTTGGGCACGGCGAAAATAAATTTGCTGCAAATAATAACACCGAACCAAGCGTGGCGCACATGATGACATCACCCCTCTGGGAAAGCACGTTCTGCTGTCTCCAGTGAAGGGGACACTCACTCCTCACTGGATGCAGCAGGAAATGACCTGAGCTCCCAGCGTCACGACATCATCAAACTGGGAGTGCCGATCAAGTGGGTGAGGTGAGCCCAGGTCCTTTTCTGCTGCATTCAGTGAGGAGAGAGTGTCCCCACATGTTCAAGTGGAAGAGGTGAGTAATTTTTTTTATACAAGCAAAATGGGGGCATTAATAATTCTGGAGCTACTAAAGGGGACATTATTATTACTGGGGGCCACTAATGGAGGCATTATTCATACTGGGGGCCACTAATGCAGGCACTATTAATACTGGAGGCCACAAATGGAGGCATTACTGATACCTGGGGCATTATTAATACTAGGGGCCACTAATGTGGGCATTATTAATACTAGGGGCCACTAATGAAGGCATTATTAATACAGGGGCACTAATGAAGGCATTATTAATACTGAGGGGGACTAATCGGGGCATTATTAATACTGTGGGGGACTAATGGAAGCATTATTAATACTGGGGGTCACTAATGAAAGCATTATTAATACTGGGTGCTAATAATGGAAGCATTATTAATACTGCGGGGCACTAATGGAAGCATTATTAATAATATGGGCCAGTAATGGAAGCATTATTAATACTGTGGGGGACTAATGGAAGCATTAATAATACTTGGGCCCACTAATGGAAGCATTATTAATACTAGGGGCAACTAATGGAGGAATTAATAATACTGTGGACCACTAATGGTGGAATTATTCATACTGGGGGCACTGCAGAGGTTGGGATAAAAAAAAAGATTTGAATTCATCCGTTTTTAATGGCCATTAAAAACAGATACAAAACGAACATTAAAAACATGGATGAAAAACTGTTTTAAAAATGACCACGAAAAACTGGTTTTCTTAAATGGTTACTAAGTATTGCGTACCTGGTTCTTCAGCTAACCACAATGTGACACCTCCAGATTACAAGACCCTATGTTCCCCTGTACAGACCAAATGTAAAGTGTTGTGCCATGAACCACAAGTCATAAACTGGTCATGTAGCGCGAGCCTCACCTGCTACCCAGTCGCTGTTCAGGCTTCTTGGCGAGCAGCAGTTTACATATATCCTTGGCCTCTGGAGTAAAGTTTGGATGGTTGAATATAACCTCTTCCTCCAATGTCCTGCGTTTCACCTCATCTTTATTTTTATCTTTTGGATCTTTAAATGGTGTGTGACCTGCAATCATTTCGTAGATGGTGCAGCCCATTGAAAACCAGTCAGCGGGATATGAGTAATTCTCATCCTTTAGGAGCTCGGGTGCCATGTAGCCATTAGTGCCAGCCTACAAGACAAGTGAGAAGAGATCATCATAAATTATATTACATAATAAAGAGAACAAAATCTATTCTCAAGTGCAGGATTCAATTTGACAGCTTAAAGGCTATGGTACACCTTTGGTGGCATTTTTTTTAATAATTGGATTGTACTCATTTTGAGTTAACAAATATTTTTAAATTCACCTTTATTAAAAATATGGAGTCCTTTTTTCTGTACAGAGCTGTGTATGCTCTAGAAGCACTCTTTGGATTGTCTGTCTTTTCCATCAGACCAGGAGTATATGACACTCTAAAGTCTCCTAGAACTCAGATTTTTTTATATATTTTAGTTCTCTCTTTTTAATTTTTTTTACAAATTTTTGGTCTTCCTCCACTCTTAAAGCTCTTTAATACAATGAGAGCAATGGCAAATAATGTCAGAGTGACAGTGACCTATATAGCTATTGGGTAAACGCATGGTTGGTGAGGTTAACAAACGGGGTGTTTAAAACTACACTGCACCATCGCATGTGTTAGGATTTTTCAAATTAGAAATCTAAATATTATTCCTTACTAGGTGCAGATTGTATTTAAACACAGTTGGTATAATCAGAAGAAAACAATGGCTTGTTGGGAACAAGTGTCCAAAAAATATGGCTTAACAGCAGCAATTGCGCGCCTCTGTACATATACACATCTTAATGTCATAAGAAACAGAAGCTTGTTCTACACAAGCATCCAAAAATTATGTTGGAGCAAAATGCCTGACCATATATATACATGCACAATCCTGGAAAAATTCTCCCTTTAATGTAGGAGCAGCAGCAGTACAGAGTGAATGAGGAAAGGGTAAGGTGTCTAGGGGTAATAGTGGCAGCAAATGTAACCCCAGCAGTCACAGCACAGCATGGACAGATAAGGCAGTAAATGTGTGTGGAGCTGTGTTGAAGTAGGAGTTATAGTGATGGCGACTGTGCAAGGGTAATGGTAGTAGAGGTGGGTGTAATGGAAGTGGCAGTAGGGGGATGAGCAGTAAAGCATAGCAGCTGCAGCAGCAACAGCCATGTGGTATGGAAAATGATGGTAGGCAGGCAGACAGCGGGTGTGATGGGGCTAGGGATAAATGGCCACCGTCAGCAATGGCAGATCTATTCACTGTCCTCACCCAGAGGTGTGTAAAAATCCTCACATATCCATGTCTGGTTCATTTTGACAAAAGTGATGTGATTGTACACTGGCGGAGGGCAACTTTGTCTGGGTGTGATGACGCCTCCTTCTGCACTGAAAACTCTCTCTGGGATGACACTGGAAGCTACACAAGACAGTACAAAGAGAACAAACTGCGCCAGGTCTGTCCACTGTTCCATTCTGCCTGCCTAGAAATCCATGGAGGAGGGGAACAAGGTACATGCCAGGGAGAGGCCACAGTCATTTAAGAAAACAAGACAATATCATACAGCAGAATTAAATTTTGGTGAAGGCGAGGAACTACCTTTCCATAATGACGAGACAAATATTTACAGATGCCTCCCTGGCAAAAAGCCCAGATGATGAGATACACAAGAATTCAATTTTATGGATGGTGAGACAATTTTTATTGTTGAGTGACTGGCAAAAAGTCCAACTTATGGCACAGAGAAGAATTCAGTTTTTGAAAAGAATTACATTTTGTTGAAAGTGCAAAACCATGCCACTATGGACAACTGATAAAGGGGATATGGCAAAAACTGCTGATGGCATAGAGAAGAATTACATTTTAGAAAAAAATTACATTTTAGAGAAGGAGCGGAACTACGCCACTACGGACAGATGGGATACGGCTAAAACGGCGATGATGTCATAGAGAAGAAATACATTTTAGAGAAGAATTTAATTTGGGGGAAGGTACAGAACTGCACCACTACAGACACCTGGCCAAAAGTCCAACAGATGGGTCATGGCAAAAACTGTGGCTGATCGCATAAAGAGGAATTACATTTTTGAAAATAATTAAATATTGTTGAAGGTGGGGAACTGCGCCACATTTACCACAACTAAGTAGTACAGCAGCAACTGCATCACCTGCAACTTAGCCAGGTGAGAGTTTAACATGCCCACAACCAGATTGCTGAGCACGTAGAGCTGTTTTCGGCCACACATTCCATTATCGATGACTGACAACAGATCTGTGCCTTGACACAAACCTGTCTCTGATCTCCACAGGCAGTTCTTTTCCCCTCATGGCTTAGTTTTGCTCTGATATGCATTGTCAGCTGTAAAACCTTTTATAGACAGAGGTGTGTCTTTCCAAATAAACTGAATTTACCGCAGGTGGTAGAGAAATACCAAGGTGTAGAAGCATCTCAAAAATGATCAAGAGAAATGGGAAGCCTCCAGAGCTAAATTTCAAGTGTTATGGCAAAGAGTCTGAATACTTACATAAATGTGAAATTTTATCTTTTCCTTTTCCAAATTTCTAAAATTTCAACATTTTCTCGAATTTCTAAAATTCAGTTTTAGTCTTTTATTATGGGGTACTAAGTGCAAATTTATCGTGGAAAGCGTATTTTTTTATTTTAGCACAAGTCCACAACTTAGCAAAAAAAATTTTTTTTAAGAATCTGAAGACTTTCTGAATGCATTGTATGGGACTGGCTGGTCTTCTTTGAAAGCAGCATTAGCTCTCCTACATCTGGAAATATTGATTTTAGTGGGAGTGGTCTTGTTTTAATGCTTAGGTCGTCAGCTTTCAGAAAAGACCAGGCTTACATCTCTAGCTCCTACAGAGCCCAAGATATGAAGGGTTAAAGAAGCCCTCACCCTGCTACCCAAGCTCTGCTTGGGCTGAACTCTTCAGTCCTTTTCTCAATGCCCAAGTTGAACTCTGGCAAAACTGTTAGGCGGTTAAGAAGGTTACTGGGAATAACTTTGCCCCTCTAAGTAAGTTCATCAATATATATAAATTGTATTAGAAAAGTATCCATAATAACTGTTTTCCTGATGCAAAAAGTATACATAACCATTGTTTTTAGACATTAACAACTTCTAACTTCTCTGTAGGGACAAGTGACACCCATTCTAAAGGACACATTGTGAAGAGGTTGTCACTTTCTTCCTATTGGATTGTTACTCAAGAAGGACCTGTACTGCAGTTTGTTACCTGTCTAATGGTTCAGTTATAATGTAATGTGATTACTGCCATGTGAGGTGACTGATCATTTTATTGTTTCCTTCATACCATATGGACTCATTCTTAAATTTTGCATTCTTTATTACAGTCCTTCCACAATTTTTATTTGCATTTTGTACCATATTGTAGAAATATTACTGTAATAATGCATCCATTTCTAGCACTAAAAACATTTTCCTCTTTCTTTCCTTCACCAATTTCTAGCTTTGCCTAATGACTGAAGTTTTTATTACTCTGCCAAGATCTACATGTATACAAAATATATGTACTCTTAAAGGGAATCTGTCACCTGGATAATCGATATTAAACCAAAAGTATGTCCTTACAGCTCTTCATACCTTCTTTCCATAGGTTTTCTTTTCCCTTAGAGCTCGCTTTATATCTTCATAAAAATCCACTTTTATCCTTATGCTAATGAGGCAGTAAGGTGCCCAGGATGGCGTTATTTTTATTCAAAAGGTGCCCAGGAGCGCCCTCCATCGAGTGCCCTCCCCTATAGAGCCCAAGCACGCTCCTCTCTCCTCTCATACACTACGCCCCCAGCATTGACATCATGCCCCACCCGGCTGCGCTTTTCCAGTTTAACTGAGGGCATTGGCCTCAACTGTTTTACTGGGCATGCGCCGAGCCCAGTGATGTTTTTAGTGCATGCCCAGTGAAACAGTTGATGCCCTCAGTTAAACAGGAAGAGCGCATGAGCCGGCACTGTTCGGTGAGGTGAAGGGAAAGGGTGGGCTAGCGACTTAGCTGGGGGGCGTGATGGCAATGGAAGTGCTGGAGGCGTAGTGTATGAGAGGAGAGAGAGGCGTGCTTTGGCTGTGTGTGTGTGGGGGGGGGGGGGGGCTGGGCACTCGATGGAGGGCGTTCCTGGGCACCTTTTTAATAAAAAGAATGCCTCATTAGCATAAGGATAAGAGTGGATTTTTATGAAGATATAAAGATGAAACAATCCCTTCCCCACACTACTGTGAATATGACACTGCGGTATCCATTGCATTGATGCATGTGACATCCAAAACTAATTGTGTTGACAACTGCAAATGAATCAAGTCTATGATGGTTGTGACTAAAGCACAAGATCCACCATGCTGGTATGGCAGCTGTGCATTCATGTATACAATTACACAGCAAATTGTAGCTCATTTTTCTATGAATTCTATATGGTGCTGCATAGCAGGTGCTAGATAGTGACATGGTACTGTGCTGGAAACGTACATATATGTACCAGAGAATTTAAAGGGACTGTATCAAAATAAAATGCCCTAGTGTTTAAATCTTGTTTTTATGTTAAACATATTTTTGGTGAGAGTTTTCTTTATTACTAGCTATATTTAAAAAAAAATTTTATATAATCCTGCAGTTTTCACGATCATCAGCAGTCATCTCACTATAATCAAAGGCAGAATTACTATGGCAGATATCACAGGGGTACAGTGTGTGGAAGTATTATTTTCAAGAGGTGTGTGGTAGTATTGTTTTCAGGGGCACAGGGTGTGGCAGTATTGTTTTCAGGGGGCACAGGGTGTGCCAGTATTGTTTTCAGGGGGCACAGTGTGTGGCAGTATTATTTTCAGGGGGCACAGTGTGTGGAAATATTGTTTTTAGGGGAGCTCAGAGTGTCAAAGTATTATTTTCAGAGGGGGACACTGTGTGGCAGTATTGTTTTCAGGGGGAACAGTGTGTGGTGGTAATATTTTTAGGGGGCACATTGTGTGTCAGTATTTTTTTCAGGGGGGCAAAGTGTTTTGCAGTATTGTTTTCAGGGGGCACACTGTGTGGCAGTATTGTTTTCAGGGAAGCACAGAGTGTCGAAGTAGTATTTTCAGGGGGCACACTGTGTGGCAGTATTGTTTTCAGGGGGCACAGTGTGTGGCAGTATTATTTTTAGGGGGCACAGTGTGTGGCAGTATTATTTTCAAGAGGCACAGTGTGTGGCAGTATTGTTTTCAGGGAAGCACAGAGTGTCGAAGTATTATTTTCAGGGGGGCACACTGTGTGGCAGTATTGTTTTCAGGGGACACAGAGTGTCGAAGTATTATTTTCAGGGGGCACACTGTGTGGCAGTATTATTTTCAGGGGGCATTAAAAAAATCAAGCAGGGTGGCAGCATCAGGTATATATTTCCCTTAATAAAATCGCATGAAAGGTCCTCTTTAAACATGGTAATGATCCCAGCTTAAGGATCTGTTAAATATCCGGGCAGCGAAGGCCTATCTGTCTGCGAAATGTAAACGTTATGCACACGGGGATAAAGCATCAAAGTTTATGCTGTCCCAATTGAAAAAGAGGAAAATCAACTCGTTTATCCAAAAAATTCAATCGGCCTATGCTCAACTCCTATTTCGTACCAAACAAATAGCCCAAAGATTCTCTGAATATTATTCACAACGCTATAATATCAGGCAAAGGGAGACGCCGGACCAGGAGGCAGACAGGATTAGGAAAATTGATACATGGCTTCACTCATTGAAGCTTCCCACCTTGACAGAGGCGCAATCCCAATCGTTAGCAATGCCTTTTACCCTGAAAAAAACTACAAGGGGCCTTAAAATCGTCCCCAATGCGAAAAAGTCCAGATGGCTTGTCGATGCTCTATTATGCCACATATTACCTCGCCTTTTCCAAGTAAGCAATTCTCTGAGGGAGGGGATGGGCCTTCATCCACACACCTTAGCTGCGCAAATAACGATCATACCCAAAGAAGGCAAGGACCCATCAGCATGTCCCAGCTACTGACCTATTTCATCGCTCAATACTGACCTGAAACTAATTGCTAAAATGTTAGCACTCAGACTGCAACCCTTTCTTCCCTCCCTTATACATATGGAGCAAGTGGGCTTCGTTAAGGGGAGGGAGGGCAGGATGAACACTAGTCGCGTGAGTAACCTTATCCAATACGCATGCAAGAACTCTGTCCCATTGGTCCTTCTCGGCACTGATGCCGAGAAGGCCTTTGATAGGGTTGACTGGTTATATCTAACTAGAGCCATGCATAGCTTTCAGGTTCCAGAGGTGTTCATTAATGTCACTATGGCCATGTATAATAGACCAAGTGCCCGAATTCTTGTGAACAATACCCTGTCGCCCCAGTTTGAGATTGGAAACGGGACACGTCAGGGGTGTCCCCTGTCACCACTTTTATTCATTATGTCCATTGAGCCGCTTCTTCAAGCATTCAGTCTTAACAACAAAATTCAAGGGGTTAATATTCGCGGGCAGGAACACACCCAGGCGGCTTTTGCTGTTGATTGTTACGAACCCCGGTGAAGCCTTTCCTGACATACACTCCCTTCTTGAATTTTTTGGTACCTTATCAAATTTTAAGGTCAACCTCACTAAGTCTCAGGCCCTTAATATCACGTTAGATGTTAATACACAAGTGTTGCTGGAGAAGGAGTCGCCCTTCGTTTGCTCTAAGCAGGGCATCCCTTTTCTAGGCATTACTCTAACCCCAAATCTGTCGGGACTGTATGACGCTAATTATAGGAAACTGCCAGGAGACATAAAGAATCTTCTAAATTCCTGGTATATCCCCTTTACCTCCTGGATCGGTGGTTCGGGCGTAGAACACTTATTAAGACAGTAATACTCCCAAGGGTTTTGTATCTTTTGCAAGTATTACCGATAAAAGTGCCTGTCTCCTTTTTTACTGATCTAAAAAGAGTGTTGTCACGCTTCCTGTAGAGGGGAGGAAGGCCTAGATTACCATATGCCCAGACGGTGCGGCGTGCGACAGAAGGGGTACTGGGACTCCCTGATTTTCACCTATATTATAAGTACATGCAGGGGCTTAGGGTATTAGAGTGGTTGAGGAACCCCGGCTAGAGACAGGCTAGATATCCAATTGGAACACGCAATGGGGGAAATCCCCTTACGCTCTTTAGCACTGGCAAGGAACCATAGATTAGAACTGTTTAACAAGGTTAGAAATACAGTCACGGCGAATACTATCAAACTGTGGTACTCGGGTCTAGACGCAATTTTCCTATCAAACCCATTGTCTCCTCTTCTTCAAGTTGCGGATGTTCTGTGGGATTCATCTGCAGAATTTAGAACCACCTTGACCCCCGCTTGTAAGCTCAACAAGACTCACATTCTGGATCTTGTGTCCTGCTCCTCTGACAACCCAGAGGTGGAAATCCAACTTTGGCCCTCTACTGGCTTTAACCCCTTCCATATATCGCACCTCAGACAATATTTGGCTCAGTTGGAGACCACGGGAGATATATCGCCCTCTAAATTTGAACAAATGGTATTAAGCATAAAGGAACCTCTGAAAAAGTTGTCTAGACTATATGCTTTACTTTTAGATGGGGCTCAAGATCAAAAACCTGCGTTTATCTCTAAATGGGACGAGGACACACAACTATCCTTTACTGAGGTGGAAATTAGGGGGCTCCTGCGTGCTACCCCCAGTGTCTCTAGATGCACACGCCTGCAGGAAAATTATTATAAATCCCTGACGGTCTGGTATTATACGCCGGAGAGACTACACTCTATGTATCCATCCACCTCCCCTATCTGCTGGAGATGTGGGCGTGAAACGGGCACATATATACATATTTGGTGGTCATGTTACAATATTACACCGTTTTGGTCCAAGATCTGTGAGATTTTGTCAAAAATATATAGCCGTCATATTGTCCCTACACCACAGATGTGTCTACTGGGATGGGATCGTGATTTTCAATTACGGAGATGGGAAAACAAATTAAACCAGCAGCTGCTGGCGGCAGCGAGGTTACTGGTTGCCGGACAGTGGAAATCCCAAGACCCCCCATCTGTCGGTCAGTGGCTCCTTAACCACCTCAGCCCCCCTAGCTTAAACACCCTTAATGACCAGGCCACTTTTTACAATTCTGCACTACACTACTTTCACCGTTTATTGCTCCGTCATGCAACTTACCACCCAAATAAATTTTACCTCCTTTTCTTCTCACTAATAGAGCTTTCATTTGGTGGTATTTCATTGCTGCTGACATTTTTACTTTTTTTGCTATTAATCAAAAATGACCGAAATTTTTGCAAAAAAATGACATTTTTCACTTTCTGTTGTAATTTTTTTTTTTTTAAAACGACATTTCTATATAAATTTTTTGCAAAATGTATTGTTCTACATGTCTTTGATAAAAAAAAATCCAATAAGTGTATATTTATTGGTTTGGGTAAAAGTTATAGCGTTTACAAACTATGGTGCAAAAAAGTGAATTTCCGCATTTTGAAGCAGCCCTGACTTTCTGAGCACCTGTCATGTTTCTTCAGGTGCTAGAATGCCAGGATAGTATAAATACCCCCCAAATGACACCATTTTAGAAAGAAGACACCCCAAAGTATTCGCGGAGGGGCATGGTGAGTTCATGTATCATTTCATTTTTTTCACAAGTTAGAGGAAAATGACACTTTCTGAGGAAAAAAAAAGTAATAATAAAGTTTCCATTTCTGCTAACTTCTGGCAAAAAAAAATAAAATCTCCCACGGACTCGCTATGCCCCTCAGTGAATACCTTGGGGTGTCTACTTTCCGAAATGGGGTCATTTGAGGGGTGTGTTTACTGTTCTGACATTTTGGGCGGGGCTAAATTGTGAGCAGCCATGTAAAACCTAAAGGTACTCGTTGGAATTTGGGCCCCTTTGCGCACCCAGGCTGCAAAAAAGTGTCACTCATGTGGTATCGCCATACTCAGGAGAAGTAGGGCAATGTGTTTTGGGGTGTATTTTTACATATACCCATGTTGGGTGAGAGAAATATCTCTGTAAATTGACAACTTTGTATAAAAAATTATACAAAGTTATCAGTTTACAGCGATATTTCTCACACACAGTATGGGTATATGTAAAAATACACCCCAAAACTCATTGCCCTACTTCTCCTGAGTACGGCGATACCACATGTGTGACACTTTTTGCAGCCAAGATGCGCAATGGGGCCCAAATTCCAATGAGTACCTTTAGGATTTCCAGGGCATTTTTACGCATTTGGATTCTCACACTTTAGGACTCCTAAAATGCCAGGGCAGTATAAATACCCACACGTGACCCCATTTTGAAAGAAGACACCCCAAGGTAGTTCCGTGAGGGGCATGGCGAGTTCAGGTTCAGTTCAAGTTAGCGGAAATTGATATTTTTATTTTACAAAGTCTCATATTCCACTAACTTGTGACAAAAATAAAATTTTACATGAACTCACCATACCCCTCACGGAATACCTTGGGGTGTCTTCTTCTAAAATGGGGTCACATGTGGGGTATTTATACTGTCCTGGCATTTGAGGGTCTCCGCAATCATTACACGTATGGCCAGCATTAGGAGTTTCTGCTATTCTCCTTATATTGAGCATACGGGTAATGAGATTTTTTCCGTTCAGCCTCTGGGCTGAAAAAAATAAAAATGAACGGCACAGATTTTTTCATTCGTATCGATCATCGTGGATGAAAAATCTCTGCCAAAATCAGTGACTGCGGTGCGGTGGGCTGGGCGCTAACTACCTAACAAGTAGCTAACTAACTGGCGGTGATAAGGGACCCTTATGCCCCATCCACACGTCCGCAATTCTGTTTGCGGAACGGAATTGCGGACCCATTCATTTCTATGGGGACAGACTTTGTCCCGCTCGGATCCGGAATTGCGGATCCGCACTTCCGGTCTGCACTGTCAAAAATATAGAACATGTCCTATTCTTGTCCGCAATTGCGGACAAGAAAAGGCATTTTCTATATAGTTCTGGCAATGTGCGGATCTGCAAAATGCGGAAAGCACATTGCCGGTGTCCGTATTTTGCGGATCCGTGGATCAGATCCGCGGATCACGGATCCGCAAAACACATATGGACGTCTGAATGGAGCCTTACAGGAGTGTGATCAATGACAGGGGGGTGATCAGGGAATCTAATTGGGTTGATCAAGGGGTTAACAAGGGGTTAATAAGTGACAGGGGAGGTGTAGTGTGGTGCTTGGTGCTACTTTACATAGCTACCTGGTCCTCTGGTGGTCGATTCCAGCAAATGGGACCACCAGAGGACCAGGTAGCTGGTGTATCAGACGCTGTTAACAAAACAGCGTCTGATATACAGCTTTGATGCGATTTATTTTGCATCTACAGCCTGCCAGCGATTGATCATCGCTGGCAGGCTGCAGTATAACTGCCGAGATGCGCGCCACTGTGAACGCGCGCGCATTCACAGCAAATCTCGCGTCTCGCGAGATGACGCACGGATGCGTCCAGCCAGAGCAACAGGACCGCCGGCCGGACGCATCCGTGCATTAGGCGGTCCTGAGGAGGTTAAATGTGATCAGATATGTCGCCTGGAACAGATTGCCCATTGGGATACAGCAACCTCACATACATTTTATTTGGTGTGGGGTCCGTGGAAGAGATTTAGGGCCTCACAGCGTGCCACTTGACCAGTCCAGAGAGAACTTTCCCTCGCTTTGCCTTGCATACACGCTCATACACTCCCCTTTTCCTTCAGATGATCACAGATCAATGTTATTTTGTATTATTGGGCACAATCGTTACTTACCTGTTAAATAGAAGTCGGCCGTTAACTTGAACGATCTATACTGTAAACTGAAGTCACATGTGTGGCTGTAACACTAACATATGTATTATTGCGGTATGTTGTATTATTGTGTCTTCATATGTGCTCTTATACGGACTTCTTCAATAAAATATTTTACAAACTAAACTAAACTAAACGTGGTAATGAACACAATCACAAATGCTGGGAACATACAATACATTTACATACACCCAGCCCAAAGGCTGAGACCCATGTGCTGTACAGCGTGGCGCCCTCCGATGGATGCAGGAGGAAAGTGTGGTAATTTACCTACTGGCGGGCACAACTAAACTGCCACACCTTACCTGTTATTACCCTAAAAAAACAAGAATAACTGTATGGGTGTGTGGTAGGGGCTAGCATGCGGTGCAGCACAACAGCTTACAATCTTACAAAGCTCTACAGTATTCCCCCTCCCCATAACTGTTGTTGTATCATGTGCCTGAGTATTCCTCCTAAGCAAAAAGTCAGCCTGGCTTCAGGTGTGGGAAGTTTATCATCTCTCCAGTGTGAAATGTCCCTTTAAATCATGGAGACCTTGCAATGAACAATAGCAGCACTTGTGGCCTGACATAAACATAGACCCTATCTAACTAACTACAGGCCTGGTTTCAGTCTCTAGGCGCCAAGACTGTAATGAGGTGCGTGCACGATCTTACCGACCCGTGTCTGCTCTGCCCCCGCTGGTGACTCTGAACAGAACAAATGCCTCTCCAACAAGCATGCGGTCCCGCAGTGTATGTAGCTTTGCTTCTCAGCTCTCATCAGCGTTCCTGGAAGCAATCCTCGTTCCTCTGGTCAGGATCAGGGTCTTGGACACGATCAGCTTCACTTAGCTGCAGCTCTGGTCACTGAGGGATGCTCTCACACCTGGATGCCGTCGGATACTCTGCTGACACAGTTCCTCAGTCTCAGCTCCCTCTAAGATGGCTGCTCCCTTTCTCTTCCTCTCCAGGCTCTGTGTAACTCCACCTCTCATGAATATGGAAATATATGCAGTCTGTAGCTGTGTTTAGGAAACAGAGGCATCTTGTGGCCAAACAGCAGAATGTCAGTCCAGATCATTTAATTTACACAAACAGTGTTCAGACAAGGAGAGCTGATTCCCGATCTCACACATATCTCATAGGGTGCAACTGTAACATCTAACTAGATGACCACTAGTCTATAGGTGTTATGGTCAGCTAGTCTACCCCTGAAGGTCTATCTAGTCAGTATGCAGGCTCCTTCAGAGTGATAATGGGAACTTTTTATTTCACAATTTTAATATAAAGGAAATTCTGTATGGCACGTACGGGCAGGGTGCGGCAGCTGCAGTCAGGACACTCAAGCACAGTTCTAAACCAACCGTACAGTCCATCCAATAAATGCCTTATAAGAGACTTATGGATACTTGGCATAGTAAAACTTGGCGGCTGCTGCGAGCAGAGAGAATTGTATTTTTGCCAAGAACGGTAGTGTCAGACCAATTAGCAAACATTTCCGAGAGAAGCAAGAGGAAAGCTATTACTGGAAAAAGAACACCAGGGGATTCACTGCAAACTATCGAGTTGAAATGAGGCTGAAGTAATTTCATGTTATAATATCAGAAGAAGTAGAAATTAATTGCTGTGAGATATCAGTCCGCAGAAACCCACACACCCTATAAGATCTGCAGATGACTCACATATTGTAGTCTTTCCAATGTCCTTCTATGAAGAAAAATACTGGCTCTGTACATTCATAGCTACATTTCCCAACTTTCAAGATATCTCACCTAAATTCCGTGCTAGATTAAAACTTTAGACTCAGTCAAAATGCGCAATTCATTGCCATACAAACATAGTTGCAACTACACGATGGGCCAATACAGTCATACAGCAATTAAAAGGCTTGTCTCACGTCAGCAAGTAGCATTTATCATGTAGAGAAAGTTAATACAAGGCACTTACTGATGTATTGTGATTGTCCATATTGCCTCCTTTGCTGGCTGGATTCATTTTTCCATCACGTTATTCACTTCTCGTTTGCATGGTTATGACCATCCTGCAATCCAGCAGGTGGCCGTGCTTGCACACTATAGGAAAAAGTGCTGGCTTCTTTGGTGGCCGGGAGCATAAAAGTGCACAAACTCGAATAGTGGCTAATGAGAAAATCTATTGCATGACTGCTGTGTGCCATTTTTCTCTCAATGGCATTGGAGTTAGGGCTCATGAACATGGCCGTTGGTCGGCCACCCCCATATTGCGGCCCGCAAATAGAGGGTCCCCAATATGCGGGCACCGGCCATTCACTTGACTGGGTCCACAATCCGGAGGGTCGGATGAGGAACGAAGGTACGGAACCTCATGGAAGCACTACGGAGTGCTTCCGTGGGGTTTCTCTTCATGCCTCCACACCGCAAAATTTTTTTTGCAGTGCGGACAGAACGCGGACCCATTCAAGTTGAACACGTCTGCATCCATCTGCGGAAACTGCATGGATGTTGCCCGTGCATTGTGGACTGAAAATTCTGGTCGCCAATGCATGGAACTGCCGACCAACGGCCGTGTGCATGAGCCCTTACTGTAGTCCTGCCACATGTAGTCTTCAGACCCTTTCGCTTTTTTTTTATATTATGTTTTGTTTCAGCCTTGTGTGAAAATTAACCCTTTCCCACATTTGTACACAACTGTACATCCAGATAGCATGTAATTTCACACAACTGGGTGTAACCATTAACCGGGGCTGTGACACTATCAACTCACCGAGAGCAGAGACACAGGAAAAGCCGGAAAGGGAACAATCAGAGTGGTCCCTTGCGAGTGATCACTCTGGTTGGTTGGTCTGTGCAGACTAACCAATCTGAGCGCGGCTGGAGATCAGAGCCTGAAATCAGCCATGGCCATCTTTGTGCCCCTGATGTCCTCTGTTCCCATGATTCCACCTGTGCCCCCATGTTCCCAATGCCCCTGTGCCCCTGATGCTCCCGTGTGGTCCCCCTGTATGCGATGGCGGACAGCTCAGGAACAGAACTGCCGCCATCAGCAGCGAGTGTCAACTGTAACATACAGCCAGGGGCGGATTGGCCATAGACTCTACAGGAAAATTTCCCAGTGGGCCGATGCCCAGGGTGCCACCCAAGTCCTCCTCTCTGCCGCTGATCAGGCACATAATGAGCTCTCAGCTAATTAACGCTGTGAAAATCAGCTACTCATGTACCCGACCAGTGACTGCACAAGCCCTCCTGAATTCAACTGCTGTGGCCCGCACCTCACCTCCTAAGCCCCCTGCTTCATACACAACTGGAGAAGTAGGACAGAAAATGGTAGCTATTGATGGCCACTAGTGTTGGGCGCAAATATTCGAATCGCAAATTTTTATTGCGAATATCGCGACTTCGAGAATTCTCGAATATTTAGAATATAGTGCTATATATTCGTATTTTCGAATATTCCAGATTTTTTTTTCATCTAAACCCATGATCCCTCCCTACTTCTTGCTTGTGGGCCAATGAGAAGGCTGCAATGTCTTTGTCTGAGCTTAGCAACATCCCTAGCAACCAATAGGAAAGTTGCCTACCCTTTACTATATAAGATCCTCCCCAGCAGCCATTTTCAGCAGTTTTTTGCAGTTCTGAGAGAGACAGCAGTGTCATTGCTGTGCTCTGTTCTTTCCTGTGTCACATTACATTAGTTAGTTAGTTAGTTATATATATATAATACAGATAGTTAGTGGGAGATAGTCAGTGTAGGTTAGATAGTGATATAGTGTAGCTGAGGTTCTAGTGCAGGGTGTTAGGTAGTGAGATAGGTTCTGCTGTCCATACATACATACTACATACATACTACATACTACATACAAGTTTAAAACAACACTTAGTGCACCAATGCAACACTTAGTGCACCAATCACTAATATGTAGTCAGACCTGCTACTATTTGAAGTCGCCCGTATTGCGCCAAAATATTTGCATTATTAGTGCCGATTTGCGCATATTCACGAATATTTTGGAGCACTCTATCTGCATATAAAGCTATTGTAATGTCCGAGCAGCTTGAAAAATGTAGCAAAAGTAACCCACACCTGTATTGCGCACGCATTACGCTAATATTACATTGTCGATTTTCGCAATCAAGAAAATAATAGCGAATTCGCAAATTTATAGCGAATATTTGCCCAAATATTCACAAAATATCGCGAATTCGAATATTGCCCCTGCCACTCATCACTAATGGCCCTCATAGAGGGCCAGCTTTTGGGGCAGTATATTGTGCTACACTGTGTTATTTGGTTCTACTGGGACGGTATTTTGCACTATAGTATTGTTGAACCTGCCTACTTGTGTTGCCCCACCTTCTGTTAATTTGGACCTGCCAACAAAAAAGGCCACTTTTATAAAAAAAAAATTCAAGGGCCTCTTTAAGTTCCCAGTCCACCCCTGCATACAGCTGACACTATGCTGCAACAGCCGAGATCAGGTGTTGGCACCGATTCCGGACGCTTAACCCCTTAGATGCCACGGTCAGTAGCCAGCCGCAACATTCATGGGGTTAACAGAAGGAGGGTCTCCCTTTCTCCCCATCGGATCAGGCTTAGTGTCAGTGTAATACTGACAGTACAGTGCATTGCAATAGATAACTATTGCAGTGCACTGTAGAGTAATCAGACCTATTAAATCTTGAAAATACAAGACCTCGCACAGCTACATGTTAGAAAATCACGACGTCGCTCCTTCCCTTCTGAACGCTGCTGTGCCCCCAAACAGCAGTTTATGACCACATATCGGGTGTTGCCATATTCAGGAAGAAATGCCTAACAAATATTTGGGTGCATTTTCTCCTGTGCCTTGCAAAAATGAAAAATTTGGGTCTAAAGCAACATTTTATGGGAAATAAAATGTAATTTTTCATTTTCACAGCCAAGTGTTTCTAAATTCTGTGTTTTTTGGGCCAAAGCATTCACTTCACCCCTCGATCAATTCCTTGAGGGATGTAGTTTCCAAAATGGGTTCACTTTTTGGGGTTTCCTTTCTAGGGGTATGTCAGGGTCTCTTCAAACATGACATGGCAACCGAAAACCACTCTAGCAAAATCTGCCCTCCAAAAACAATATTGTGCTCCTTCTGAGCACTGTCGTGTTCCCATGAACAGATTTACGACCACATATGGGGTGTTTCTGTAAACTGTAGAATCAGGGTAATAAATATTGAGGTTTATTTTGCTGTTAACCCTTGCTATGTTACAGGAAAAATGGATTAAAATGGAAGTCACTTCAGAACTGAATTGGTCCTTAACCCCTTAAGGACGCATGACGTACCTGTACGTCATGGTTTCCGAGTCCTTAAGGACCCATGATGTACAGGTACGTCATGAGCAGTTCCGATCACTGCTGCTCAGCCGGCAGTGATCGGAACAAGGTACCTGCTGAAATCATTCAGCAGGTACCTTGTTACAATGCCCAGGGGGGTCCTGTGACCCCCCCATATCGGCGATCGCTGCAAACCGCAGGTCAATTCAGACCTGCGGTTTGCAGCGCTTTGTGCGATCTCTGATCCCTGCAGTCTGTGACCGCGGAGATCAGAGGGTTAATGCCTCCAAAGTGTTCATTTTTAACCCCCCCTGCAGCCCCCAATCATATTATGGCTGCGGGGGTGCAGGGGGGGTGGTTGCGGGCGGCGGTGCGGGAGGCGGGCGGTGCAGGAGGCAGGATCGCGATTGCGATCCCCCGCCCGCCTCCTATGTAATGTTTCCCTGGTGTCTAGTGGATCTATCAGAGTGTCAGAAACGGCTGGCATCTGTGCTTGATCAGATGCCAGCCATTTAACCCCTTACGTACCGCGGTCCGTACGGACTGCGGTATGAAAGGGTTAACAGGAAGGGAGCTCCCTCTCCCATCAGGGGGCTGCTGTGCCTTTGCAGCCCCCCAACAGGATGGGATCGCAGAGGGAGGGGGCTCCACTCCCTCCCCATCCATCACCCGCTGTACACTTATGGCATCGGGTGATGGTTGCCATGGAGACAGGACGCTTTCAGAAGCGTCCTGCTCTCCATGGTGCTGAAAGTCTGAATAGACCTGCTAAAGGTCTATTCAGACTTTGTAAAGTACAAAATACACCACAGTGCACTATATAGTGTACTGTACTGTATTATACAGACACCAGATCCACTGGATCTTTCAGAACCAAGTGGGTCTGGGTCAAAAAAGTAAAAATGAAAAAAAACACATATCACTGAATAAAAATAAAAAATAAAAAATACACTACACATATTAGGTATCGGCACGTCCGTAAAAATCTGCTCTATAAAAATATCACATGACTGAACTCGTCAGGTGAACACCATAAAAAAAAAAAAATGGTGTAAATAAGCCATTTTTTGGCACCTTACATCACTAAAAGTGTAATACAAAGCGATCAAAAATGCGCATGCCTCCCAAAATAGTACCAATCAAACCGCCATCTCATCCCGCAAAAATGAGCTAAAACAATTGGTCGGAAAATAAAAAAACTATGCTTCTCAGACTAAAACATGATTTTTTTTGTTTCAAAAATGCTTTTTAGTGTTAAATGTAAAAAAAAAACTAAAAAGTAGACATATTGGGTATCTCCACGTCCGTAAGAATCTACTCTATAAAAATATCACCTGACCTAACCCCTCAAGTAAAAACTGTAAACAAAATTTAGAAAAACTTTGTCAAAAAGCCATTTTTTTGTTACCTTACATCACAAAAAGTGTAATAGCAAGCGCTCAAAAAGTCATATGACCCCCCAAATAGTGCCAATCTAACCATCACCTCATCCCGCAAAAAATGAGCCCCTACATAGGACAATCGCCCAAAAAAAAAAAAATATGGCTCTCAAACTATGGAGACACTAAAATATGATTTTTTTTTTGTTTTAAAAAATGATATTATTGTGTAAAACTTATATAAATAAAAGAAAAGTATACATATTAGGAATTGCCGCGTCCGTCACAACCTGCTCTATAAAAATAACACATGACCTAACCCCTCAGCTGAACACATAAAAAAAAAAATAATAAATACGGTGTCAAAAGCCATTTTTGTCACCTTACATCACAAAAAGTGTAATAGCAAGCGACCAAAATGTCATATGCACCCCAAGATAGTGCCAATCAAACCGCCATCTCATCCCGCAAAAAATGAGCCCCTACATAACACAGTCACCCAAAAAACAAAAAATAAACTATGGCTTTCAGAATGTGGAGACACTAAAAAATAATTTGTTTCAAAAATGCTTTATTATGTAAAACTGAAACAAAAACCCCTAAAAAGTAGTCATATTTGGTATTGTCGTGTCCGTAACAACCTGCTCTATAGAAATAGCACACATTCTAACCTGTCAGTTCAACAATGTAAATATCAAAAAATAAAAACGGTCCCAAAACAGCAATTTTTTTGCAAATTTTACATTTTAATCCATTTTTCCAGTAACAAAGCAAGGGTTACCAGCCAAACAAAACTCAATATTTATTGCCCTGATTCTCTTGTTTGCAAAAACACCCCATATGTGGTCGTAAACTGCTGTATGGCCAAACGGCAGGGCGCAGAAGGAAGGGAACGCCATATGGTTTTTGGAAGGCAGATTTTGCTGGACTGGTTTTTTGACACTATGTCCTATTTGAAGCCCCCTTGATGTACCCCTACAGTAGAAACTCCAAAAAAGTGACCCCATTTTGGAAACTATGGGATAAGGTGTCAGTTTTGTTGGTACTATTTTAGGGTAAATATGATTTTTGGTTGCTCTATATTACACTTTTTTTGAGAAAAGGTAACAAAAAATAGAAGTTCTGAAATTTCATCTCCATTTGCCAATAACTCTTGAGGAACACCTAAAGGGTTAACAAAGTTTGTAAAACTGGTTTTGAATACCTTGAGGAGTGTAGTTTCTTAGATGGAGTCACTTTTATGGAGTTTCTATTCTAGGGGTGCATCGGGGGGCTTCAAATGAGACATGGTGTCAAAAAACCAGTCCAGCAAAATCCACCTTCCAAAAACCATATGGCGTTCCTTTCCTTCTGTGCCCTGCAGTTTGGCCATACAGCAGTTTACGACCACATATTGGGTGTTCTTGCAAACTACAGAATCGGGGAAATAAATATTAAGTTTTGTTTGGCTGTTAACCCTTGCTTTGTTACTGGAAAAAATTGATTAAAATGGAAAATTTTCCAAAAAATTCGAAATTCTGAAATTTTATCTCCATTTGCCATTAACTCTTGTGGAAAACCTAAAGGGTTAATTACGTTTTTTAAATCAGTTTTGAATACCTTGAGGGGTGTAGTTTCTAGAATGGGGTCATTTTTGGGTGGTTTCTATTATGTAAGCCTTACAAAGTGACTTCAGACATGAACTGGTCCCTAAAAAGTGGGTTTTTGAAAATTTCTGAAAAATTTCAAGATTTGCTTCTAAACTTCTAAGCCTTGTAACGTCCCCAAAAAATGAAATAGCATTCCCAAAATGATCGATACATGAAGTAGACATATGGGGAATGTAAATCAATAACTTTTTTTGGCGGTATTACTATGTATTATAGAAGTAGAGAAATTGAAACTTGGAAAATTGCAAATTTTTCTACATTTTTGGTAAATTTTGTATTTTTTTATAAATAAAAATGAAATTTTTCGACTTTATTTTATCACTGTTATGAAGTACAATATGTGACGAAAAAACAATCTCAGAATGGCCTGGATAAGAAAAAGCGTTTTAAAGTTATCACCACATAAAGTGACAGTGGTCAGATTTGCAAAAAATGGCCGAGTCCTTAGGGTGAAATAGGGCTAAGCCCTTAAGGGGTTAAAAACATGGTTTTGAAAATTTTAAAAATTGCTTCCAAAATTCTAAGCCTTCTAACATTCGAAAAAAATAAAACGAAATTTACAAAATGATGTTTTGTTTTTTTTTGTTTTTTTGGGGGGAATGTAAATTAATAACTATTTTGCGAGGAATCCATATTTGAATTAAAATCTGAGAGATTAAAATATAGAAAATTTGCTAAATTTTTTACATTTTCTGTAATTTATATTTCTGCATAAAGGTAAAACATATAAACTCAAATTCACCACTAACATTAAGTACAATGTGTCATGAAAAAACAGTTTTAGAAATGCTTGAATCAGTAAAAGCGATCTAGAATTATTACCAGATAAAGTGACAAGTCAGATTTTAAAAAACTGGGCTTCAGCATTAGGTCCAAACTGGCTTTTGCTGGAAGGGGTTAAAAAAAATCAAGTTTTGCCCCATTAATCTGCACTCAATCGTCCTTAATGAGAAAGTCAAAACAGATTTTTTAGGAATCTTTCCAAATTTATTAAATAGAAAAAACTATAATTTTGCATGGACATAAGTATTCAGACCCTTTGCCATGACACTTGAAATTTAGCTCTGGGGGATTCAGATTTCTCTTAATTATCTTTGAGATGTTTCTGAAACTTGACTGGAGTCCACCTGTGGTAAATTTAGTTGATTGGACATGATTTGTAAAGACACACTTGCTTATATAAGGTCTCACAGCTTATATAAGGTCTCACAGACATGATCATGTGGAGGTACATACTGTATCTGAGGTTCCCAAGACCACAGTGGCCTCTAAAATTCTTAAATGGAGGAAGTTTGGAAGAAACAAGACTCTCCCTAGAGCAGGCCGCCCCACAAAAATCAGTAATCAGGTGACAAGGGCCTTGGTAAGAGAGATGACGAAAAACCCAATGGTCACACTGGCTGCACTCCAAAGATCCTGTGTGCAGATGGGAGAAACCTACAGAAGGTCAAAAATCACTACAACATTCCAACAATCTGGGCCTTATGGCAGAGTGGCCAGAAAGAAGCCTCTCCTTAGTAAAAGACACACAAAAGTTTGCAAAAAAGCGCCTAACGGACTCGCAAACTGTGAGGAACAAGATTTTCTGGTCTGCTGAAACCAAGACTGAAAATTCTAAGCTAACTTAATGTCACCCGCACGGAAATATAAAATTGGCTAGCTCACGGCAAGACATCACATTTATTATTTAGAAATACATATACCCCTGTAACAAATAAATGGAAAACAATGAAAACAATGTGTTGAGATCTCATAAGGAATATGTTCTCCAATAAATTTAATTTAGATATATAGAAAATATGAAAAATAAAAATAAATATATCGGCCTTGGTCCCTTTTAATCTTTTCACATGCGGAGCTCACGCATGTGTAGTTACAAATTGACGACTTTGCTATCTAGAACCTTTATCTCCTTAATTAATATCGTATGTGTATTGATTAACTTCAATGATACAGTTCATAGAGTAAGGGATATCTAAAAAAATGTTTGAAGTGTATTGAAAGACATTTACCAAATAGGAACGAGCATATGATACACATCGCTCAATGTGGATTATTCTGATAACTCCTATGAAGGAACACTTCGATATATATATTCAATAACATTGCGGTACCGCTGTAGTAACGCAGAGTTCAATTTATACCATCTCTTCAATCAAAGATAATACAGTGCAATGAAGAGGACTATATAAGAAGATGGAATACAATACAAATAAGAACTTATAACATCAAGACAAATATATGAACTCTATGAACTGTATCATTGAAGTTAATCCATACACATAAGAAAATAATCAAGAAGGTAAAGGTTCTAGATAGCAAAGTCGTCAATTTGGAACTAGACATGCGTTAGCTCCGCATGTGATAAGATTAAAAGGGACCAAGACGGATATATTTATTTTTATTTTTCATATTTTCTATATATCTAAATTTAATATATTGGGGAACATATTGCTTATGAGATCTCAACACATTGTTTTTATAGTTTTTTATTTTTTATAGGCGTATATGTTTTTTAAATAATAAATGTGATGTCTTGCCGTGAGCTAGCCAATTGTATATCTTCTTGCGTATATTCTGAGACCTTGTGGTAGAAGGTAGGCCGAGCTCCGGAGCGCTAGTACCTGGTGAGCCTACCCATTTTTTTATATAATTTAATGTCAAGTTTGGAAGAAACCAGTCACTGCTTATTACCTTCCCAATACCATCCCTACAGTAAAGCATGGTGTTGGCAGCCTCATACTGTGGGGGTGTTTTTCAGCACTGGGACAAAGAGACTGGTCAGAGTTGAGGATAAATGGAGCAACGTACAGAGATATTCTTAATGAAAACCTGATCTATAATGCTCTGGACCTCAGACTGGGCTGAAGGTTCATCTTCCACCAAGACAACACAAGTGTGTCTTAGGGACAACTCTGTAAATGTCCTTGAGTGGCCCAGCCAGAGTCTTGAATTGAACCCAATCGAACATCTATGGGGAGACCTGAAAATGGCTGTCCACTGACAGTCCCCATCCAACCTGCCAGAACTTGAGAGGATCTGTAAAGAAGAATGTCAGAAACTCCCCAAATCCAGGTGTACAAATCTTGTTTATCAGACCCAAGAAGACTGGAGGCTGTATCATCTGCCAAAGGTGCTTCAACTAAGTCCTGAGTAACGGGTCTGAATACTTATGTCAATAAAAGATTTTACTTCTCAATAAATTAGCAAAATTTCTGTTTTCACTTTCTCATATTGGGGTATTAAGTGAAGATTGTGACCCTAACTCTTACAAACTTTTGCTGGTCAAATGGAACTTTAAGCTCAGCACCCTCTGCATGGAAACAAAGGTTTAAATACCCAGCAACCCCCAGCCATCGCCTGGGGAAGGACTGGCAAATACGCATACTGGCCACAGGTGAGCATGCGCATGCCCTACGGAAGCAGACACTGGAGTAATAGAGACAGCAGCTTGCAGAGGACGCTGGGCAACATGGTGAGCAGCATGGCAGTGGCAAGCATTGCCTGCTAACCTAACATTTAGGACTCATTCAAATGACCATAGGGGGTCCGTGCCCATATTGTGGACCGTAAACAGCAGGCACCGGCTTTGTGACTCCCGTGTAACAGATGGGCCAGCAATGCGCCAATGGAAACACTCGAAAGCACTTCTGTGGGCTTTTGGGTCCATTCCGCCAAACCGCAAAAGATAGAACATGTCTCATCTTTTGTTGTATATTACGGATTGAGGACTCATTCAAGTCAATGGGTCAGTGCGCAATACGGGATTCACGCGGTCACTGCCTGTGCATTGCAGACCGCGATTTGTGGTCTGCAGCACATGGCACACACGGTCGTGTGAATGAGACCTTACTTTGGGCCCTTGAGCAAGGTGATGCACAGTACCTCAATTTACCTATGTGTTTATATAAAAAGTGGGTAGATTATCTTACAACGTACCCAATATATTATTATTCATGTATCCGGTGGATGAGATAACTTGTAGGCACAGAGACTGGGTCTCCAGGACAGCAGCCAGAGGTACAAGCTAAGCAGCAGGCTACTACTGAAAATTAATGTGCGTTGGCATAGTTTTAGAGATTGGAGAATGGGGATTAGGTCATTTTTGCATGAAGTTTACTAGTGGGCCCCAAGTACCCCAGTCCAACACTGCCTTCAGGTGTCAGGACAAAAAAGAGAGTATGCGGGGAGATTTATCAAAACTGGTGTAACGTAGAACTGGCTTAGTTGCCCATAGCAACCAATCAGATTCCACCTTTCATTTATTCGATCTCCTTTGGGAAATGAAAGGTGGAATCTGATTGGTTGCTATGGGCAACTAAGCCACTTTCCCTTTACACCAGTTTTGATAAATTTTTCCCCATGTCTTTACATTTTACTTACAGTCAGGACATCCTTAGGTTAAAACATCCAGGACTTGGGCAGCAGGGAGTTAGATATTTAGTTTTTTTTTCTTTGTCATTTTGGGGGAAGATAGCACTAGGGGCAATACAGGAGGGCAGTATAAGTACTTATTGGGGCATTATACTGGGGGCACTACAGGTGACATTATAACTACTGGGGGCACATTGGAGGCACTTGAGAGCCATTATATCTACTGGGACATAATATGGGCACAAATATGGGTATTAGAGGAGGGCATTGTAACTACTGTGAGCACTATAAGGGGCATACTAGGGGCACAATAGGAGGAATAATAACTACTGGGGGCACTATAACTGCTGGGGGCTCTATAAGGGCGCTTATGGAGAGGACTCATTACTACTGGAGGAACTTTAGTGAGCTTTTTAACTACTGGGGCACTATGGGGAATTATTACTCATGGGGTTTCTGTAATGGCATTATTATTGAGCATGATACGAAGGGCACTAATACTGACAGAGGCACTGTCTGGGAGCATTATCATTACATGGGGCACTATTACTAATGAGAGCACTCTGGAAGACTTAATAATATTGGCGGGACTTTTGGGAGCACGTTGAAGACTATCTGTATGGCACTGTTATTTTGTAAGTATAGTATTTTCAGCAGACACAATATTCGGGGTAGCAGCAGGATGACACTGTTCAGGCACCAGAAGGAGGAGGATGATATAAAAGTGAGGAACCTACTAACTTTATATGTCTGTGTGGCAAGCTCTGCAGAGATGAGATGTGGCCGAACGAAGTAGTCATGGTTGTCTGGGCTGAATGGAGAAGATAAAGAAAGAGAATGCCTATGTTGGTGTCACTGGATGTAATGTGGGTCTATATTCTCCTGTATGTGTAATAAAACTAAATGTAATGTCCGTCTAAATATGCCTTTAGGTCTGAGATGTTGGATCTAGAATTTGACACATATGCATTGGTGCTTGGGCCCCGAATCTTAGAGATGTTAGCAATGCCTTTGCTCACAGCCACTCTTAGCAGCTGGTTATACCGTGCAGAATTTCCCCTGAAGTTAGGAGAAGCGCTCACTGGTTGTGGTTGTCACACAGCCTGCGCCTGCCAATAAAGAGCCTATCTGTAGTGGAAAGTGAGGAAGCAAAAGCAGGAGCCGGAAAGATGTTTGATGTGGGAGGCAGAGCTTGTCTCCTTATTTCCTGCAGACTACGGGTGTGTATATGCAGATAGGGTGTGCATTTATTACCGTGGCATGCAAACGTTTGGGCACCCCTGGTCAAAATTACTGTTACTGTGAACAGTTAAGCAAGTTGAAGATGAAATGATCTCCAAAAGGCATAAAGTTAAAGATGACACATTACCTTTGTATTTGAGCACTCAAATCTCCTTTGGTTTCCATAGTTTTGCAAGGTACGCCTTTCCTTTTTTCACTCCAAAATTGCACAAAAGCAAATTAATACACTGACATTGCTTCAAGTGTTGAAAAGCGTGTTTCATCTTTAACTTTATGCCTTTTGGAGATCATTTCATCTTCAACTTGCTTAACTGTTCACAGTAACAGTAATTTTGACCAGGGGTGCCCAAACTTTTGGATGCCACTGTATGTGACTGGAGTATATGCTGAGCGTGTGACTGCAGAGTGCGTTACTGGTGTGCATACAGCTGTACAGAGTGTGAGCTAGTGTGTGCAGGTATACATTCAATGTGCGTAGCTATGCATGGTTTATAAATCCACAAAAACATGTACATCCAGAGATCATCCAGGAATGAAGATAAAAGTCCAAGAAGTTTAGATCCATGTTATAACAATGAGTTGTAAAGGCAGGAAATCCTAAAACACACGTGTTTTAACTGATATCCATTATGGGTGGGTGGGCCATATGTGGAGAGGGCTTACTTGTTGATCCTGCTCCTTTTACAGAAGGTGCTGGCCCTATAATACAGCTGACTCCTGGCCACCATGACCAGAATCAGAGAAGATTCCAATCCTGGTCATTTAACATCTCACATGCTGCATCAATAGCAACCGTGGCATCTGAGAGGTTAGACAAAGGAATAGTGGCCATACTTGGAAGTCCATCCTTCTCCTAAAATCGAGAAATTTTTAACATGGTGGACAATATCCTTGAGTCACACTATAATCATCGAAAGATCCTATTATCTCCCTACTACATGACTTGATCACCATATGTAGCAAGGCCAGGCCGTGTACCTTACGCAAGTACCAACCACTAGGCCAATCAAGGCCAAACCTCTCCCACAAGCTGATTAAAGGAGGCCATTTATAGAGATTGAAGAGGCTATGGTTACCAGCCGTCACTAATATATCAATGACCTAAAGCATGTCACATGGCAGAAAAGCAGGGACATGTAGACAGCAGCCTCATATATTATGTAAACTGGTAGCTAAGTAGTTCTCAAATGGTTAATTGGCAAAAGCTGCTTACCATCTGCCTTTAATATTAAATAGCCACATAAGGTCCTTAGTAGAGGCCAAATCCTAGGGAATTAAGACCTGTTCTTATAATACAAGGTAAAATAGCTCAGTCACTTCTTCTCCTTCGCCATGGGATGTCAGCAGTCATTGGACAATGTGCTACTTACCCTGTTTGTGATGGGCTTTCCTTCCTTTACTTTAACCGCAAGTCCTAAATCAGACAACCGGCAGTTGCCATTGTCATCCAGAAGAACATTTTCTGGCTTCATGTCCCTGTAGAGGATCTTGATAGAATGAAGGTGTAAAAGCCCACAGCTAATCTGAGCACTGTAAAATATCACTCTTTTCATCTCCAGCCCCTTTTCTCCAATGTTATAGATATGAAACTTGAGGTCTCCTCCATTCATGAGGGTCATCACTAGGCACAGGTGGCTTTTAGTTTCGTATGCATAGGCCAGAGAGACAATGAAGGGGCTGTTAATTTTCTCTAGGATCTCCTTTTCCAATAAAGCCATCTTCTCCCCATTCTTTTTCTTAAGACGCTTCTTGTCCAATTTTTTACATGCATACATCTGTCCTGTGTTCTTCACTTGGATGGCACATACCTACAGTCAACAACAAATGAGTTAGATCATAGGTATCCACAACCACAGGGGTTTATGTGTATGATATCTATACCTACATGACTTTCCATGACAAAACTATAGTGATTAGGTTTCACGTGAATTCTTCGAGTCTTAACATTGCAGAGTAAAACATGCACCTCTAGGCCTTGCTCCATAGTACATTGTGGAGGAATGAATTTGAGCATAATGTTGGAAAAAAGGCACAATAACGTGACTTTGGGAGTAACATATAGAAGCCTCACACCCTTGAAGTGGGGGATGGAGGAGAGAATAACTTAGTTTCGATACAGATAACTGTAAAAGCCCTACAAAATACAAGAAAATCCCTATAAAATACAAAATAGTTGTCTATGGCTACAATGTCAGTTACAGCAAGAAGACCAGGAAGACGCCAGGTTCTTGAAAGTACCGTTTCTGTACATTCACTTTACAAACTTAGGCATTCAAGGTGGTCCTAACATGCATGGACTTGATACGTCTTGGAAGACAGCTGCAGAGGAACCTGCCACCCAAAAATCTACTCCCCATCTCTGCCATATAGTAGAAAGAAGTACAATTAGCAGTTGTCTTATTCTTGGCCATTTAGTGCTGCTTATCTTAGTTCTTCCTCTGCATATGGATGTGATCAAATATTTCAGGTAGGTATCACGTTTCAATACTTTTGCCCATGAATCCTTAAAACTGCCTATAAAATATCAATACACCTGCACTGTACATGCCAAAGGGAGGCTTCAGCTGCAAAAGTGAGGAACGGGTCTAATAATTAAAGCAAACCTAGTGTATGTATGGTGTTTTAGGAAGAAGGCTCAAAGAGTGGAACAGTCCACTGATCACTCTTAATTCTCCCTGTCTACCACCAAGTTAAGAGAGTCTTCACAAGCCTGTTTGTGTCCCCAGTACCCTAATCAGATTTTTTGTCAGGCAGCCCATCTAAAACTTAACAGGTTGGTATAATTGTGTGTTTGGATGTGGTCACCTCTTCACCCTGGTAATTACCAGAAGAAATGCTTCTTTTCACAGCAGGATGTCTTCACTATATACAGAGGATTACCAGGAATTAGTGACGGTAGAGGGGATGTCAGGTTCCAAGTCTTTCCTAATTGCATTGATGTAGAGTAATTCCAAGGAGAATTCGTTCACCTTGGGCCATGCCACTTCTCTGTCAATTCTTAGCAACAGACAGATTGGCAGCAGGACTAGAAACCCACATAGGATCCTCACGAATGGAGCGGTCATCAAACTAATGATCAATTAATTCAGCCACACCTTAGTGCCTTTATGTGACAGACTATATGATTTTATACCATCCAATGCTAAAATAAAGATGAAAAGCAACCAGTTCGCTTATTGTTTAGCATTGTTCCTGAGCGAGGATTTTGGGTTCCAAGACCAACCAAAGAAAATATCTACATGAGCTTAGTAATGAGATACTATATACTGTAAAAAATAAACGTAAATGCCAAGTCGGAGAATCCCTTGTGTATGAGACTATATAGGCACACAAATCCAGAGAACCATAATTAGTCTTCTACCGGGACAGATTGAAATGGATTATTAACAGTGAAAGATTTATCCGGTCATCCTCAGGATTGAGAAGCTGGAGCTAACCACATATCAGCTAGACATGAAGCCAGATATCAAAGTTCTCAGTGGCATATATATATGGGCTATATCATCTGCCAAGAGAACTCAACCCAATCTCAGAATATTTTATGCTAGCACACAATACACAATGCATTTAAGGTACCAAGGCTTCCTCCAGCAGAACAGATAGCTTTCATTGCCGCTTCTTCAATTAGACTCACATGATGGTGGCTAGAGTATATTGAAGCTTATGGGACTTTATAAGAGTTGAGCCTTGAGTATGAATATTATAGCTCACTATATTCTAAGCTTTTGTACTCTCACATTGTTCAGCGATGGTTATCATGTAGCTACAATCAAACTAGTCCGAACAGCTCGTATTGACCAGATATTGAGTCAAAGGTCAGCGGTTCACCCGAAGACTCATCAGGCTATACTTCCTGATTTCTATTATACTAATGTGTTATCTTCTAAGAATGGTGGAAACAGAAATGGGTGTCATTACACAGACTTATTCACATGTACAACAGAGATAATAGTTGGTGTTGAAAAAGAATGGCAAAAAGGCTAAATGTCTACCCAACAATCCTCCTATATGGAGTCCACACATGGACGGACAAGCCTGGAGACAAAGCTTGACAACATAATTTATGGTGGCAAGATTGGACCCTGGACAGCCTGGCTTACATGTTTCACATACAACTCTTATTCAGGCTATGAAGGAGGCGGCTCAGGTTCCATGCTTGGATTTGTATGCACTAAATATTGGATTATGGATAAAATATAGGATTTTATACAAAATATGCACATACATCTGCTGGATTGTTCTTCTATATCTTTTATAGTAAAACGAAAAAATGATGCTTAAACTGCAGAACATTTTTAATAAGTACCAACTGTAAAAAAATATTTTTTAGCCCAAAATGAGTAAAAATGCAATCATAAAAAAATTGCCCCTGAAGGTGTTCATAGCCTTTAAGCATGGATGGGCTGCACCTTTGTTCTTCACTGTCTACTGTGTACTCCCTCAACGGTTTAACCCCTTCAACCACTGTGATGTACCAATACATCACGGTGATGCAGGAGAAGTATGCAGCGGGCCCGTTCCATACGTGGCCGGTGCCGGCTGTATCATACAGCCAGCACCCGGCCGCACTGACGGGGAGCGCGATCACACCTCTGTCATTTAACCCCAGTGAAGGCAGAGGGATGTAGTTACCTCTGCCTTCCGACTGGAGCCCCGCAGTGAAATTGCGGGGCTCCGATAAGTTGCTGCTGAAGTGCTCCAGGCTTGTGATGGCAATCTTCATGTTGAGCTTTGCTTGACACATAACTCAGAATGGAGAGTGTAAAAATCCTGTTCACCCTAATAGATCTCTATTAGTATGAATAGGAGAGGGAAAAAAAAGATCCTAGGTTTTAGCCCCTAAGAGGGAAAAAAAAAAACGTGGAATGTCATAACAGAAAAAAAATATTAACATGCGATTCGACATTTTTTTGTCACCCCCCCAAAAAAAAAATTTGAATAACGATGATCAAAAAGTCGTAATGGCAACAATGAAAACTTCAGCTCGTTATGCAAAAAACAAGCCCTCATACAGCTCTGTAAACTGAAATATAAAAAAAAGATGGTGTCAGAAAATGGTGATGCAAAGAAACGTTTGATTTTTGCAAAGGTTTTTATTTTTATTAGTTTTAAAACAAAAAAAAATTACAAGTTTGGTTTCGCTGGATTCGTGTTGAGCTGCAGAATAAGGATGTCGTATCAATTTCAGTGCACAGTTAACGCTGTAATGTCAAAAGCGCAAAAACCTTAGTAGAATTATGCTTTTTTTTTCAAATTATCCCACAAAAAATTTTTCTTTCAGTTTTCTAATAAAAGACATGCTAAATTAAACTGTACCATTAAAGAATACATCTTGTACCACAAAATATAAGCCTACTTATATCTATGTGACTATTGGAATGTGGGGAGGAAAAAACAAAAATGCTAAACCAAAAAATGGGTCCGGTACTTAAGATAAAAAAAGATAAAAAAAAAAAAAACGAACAAACACAAAAATAGATGTAACCGGTAGGGATCTGTGCTCTGCGACCTTCATAGTGTGCCCCAAGCACCATGTCCCTCCATGCAATGGGAGATCCTGACGACAACAAAGATCTCCAAATCAGAAAATGAAGGAAGCGTCAGTGACATGTCAGAAGATGTTTAAAGGTGAACCTCCCTTATAACAAATTAGTATTAAAACGTGTTGGAAAAACATGCTTTGTGTGTCCAGGCCCATTGAGATGCTAACGCATTGTCATTTTTAATGCTTCGCGGCTCTTTCCATTATCTATTTTTCCACACTTTGGGGAAGATTAACCAAAGCCGACACTTTCTGCGCTCGTTTTGATAATCCCTGCACTGCTGGAGGATTCACCTAATTTATGATAAGGCTCAGGCCTTGTCATAAATTAGAATTCACGGAAATAATAGCTATTGAGGTAAAGCGTCCCTAATAAAGTGCAATCACGGATATTGTGGGATGCGCTAAAATACAACTTTTATTGATGTGTCAATAAAAACAGGGGAAGAACAATACTTCCACTATACTGTATCGTGAGTGACAGCATATCCGGTGCTGGTATGGCCGTACCAGCGCCGGATATGCTGTCATGCTGTTGCTCTGATTGAGATAGCTCAGCTTAGATCCATATAGGCAGGTTATTTAGCTCCTGATGATTCTTATATAGAAGAAACGCGTTGAGCAGAGACCTACTGCGATTGTATGAGCTAGTTGACAGTCTTCCTACTGGGTAGCAGGGTTAGAGTGAACGTTGCTGGATACCCACAGCTGTGGTGCCAAACCACTCACTATACAGTATAGTGGGATCCACACACGTTACTGTGTATCAGGTGTCGCTACGCTGAGGCACCCTGATCTACACCCTTTCCTGTCGCTCCCATATCAATCATCGCAGCTGGTCAGAGAGCAGTGGAACATTGCAGTGTCAATTTTCTCATGTACACTGGTGTTTAGTATCAGCTGCGGATGATTCGTTTTCATGTGAATCCCATCTCCACTCTCCATAGGTGAACCTGGACAACCATTCCAGGCTAATGGAGGTATTTTGATATTGGGACACATTTTTCATTATCCCTACTTGGTCACACAGTGGGGGTGGGACATCACACACATGGTGGTTTTTCGCTTGCCACTTTTTTTGTTGAGCACATTTGTCCAGTGCCACCCCACTTGCCTATTATTTTTTAGGGATTTTTAGGTTATGTTGTTCTTCCCCTGTTTTTATTGACACATCAATAAAAGTTATATTTTAGCGCTTGTCATAAATTAGGCGCATCTGCTGGCAGTCCGTGAGCCTAAACAGAAACCTACAATAGCTCATTCGCGCGAGAAAACTGGTGTAACTGAAGATAAATTTGTCTGGGTGTAGGTCATGGTCTCTTTTAGAAAAGTAGTGAGGGCATTGTAAAAAAGTGGCACTTGCCACTTTTGTTTTTTTAAAGTCGCATTTAAAAAGTCACAAATACACAGCTTAGGCCCCTTTCACACTAGCGTTTTTGCTTTCCGACCTAGAGTTCCGTCCTCGGGGCTCTAGGACGGAAAGATACTGATCAGGATTATCCTAATGCATCCTGAATGGAGAGCGATCCGGATGCAGGATGCATCAGGATGTCTTCCGTTCAGTATGTGAACGTTTTTTGGATGTTGACAAAAGCGCAGCATGCTGCGGATTTGTCTCCGTCCAAAAATCCGGAAGACATGCCGTAACGCCGGATCCGGAATTAATGCCCATTGAAGTGCATTAATCCGGATCCGGCCTTAAGCTAAACGTCGTTTCGGCGCATCGCCGGATCCGACGTTTAGCTTTTTCTCAATTGTTACCATGGCAGCCAGGGCGCTAAAGTCCTGGTTGCCATGGTAAATGTAGTGGGGAGCGGGGAGCAGTATACTTACCATCCGTGCGGCTCCCGGGCGCTCAGAGTGACGTCAGGGCGCCCCACACGCATGGATCACGTGATCCATGGGCATGAGGCGCTCTGGCGTCATTCAGGAGCGCCCCGGGAGCCGGACGGACTGTAAGTATACCGCTCCCCACTACTACTATGGCAACCAGGACTTTAATAGCGTCCTGGCTGCCATAGTAACCTGAAAGCATTAGAAGACTGATCAGGATCCTGATCAGTCTTCTAATGCTTTCAGGCGACTTGCGTTCTGATGGATCCGGCGGGACGGAAGTGCCCGCCGGATCCTCAGAACGCAAGTGTGAAAGAGGCCTTAGAACTTTTTAAAGCCACTTTTCTGGCGCAAGGGAGATGATAAATCTCCCTTTTTATCAGGGTTCCTAACTGTCTAGAAATTTCTGGAGAGACCGGAAAAATAGGTGTGTGATTTTTTTGAGGCTCGTGGTACTTGAATAGATTTTGGTGGTAATTATCATCATTTTACAGCTCACAGTAATAAGTTCTTATCAGTATATTGAGCTATAGACATGCATTACTTATAATCTTAATCATGAGTTATGGTTTTCCAATTTGTCCGTATCTTGGTTGTCCAGGATTTTAGTATAAGTTGTCCAGAAAAACAAAAAGTACTGGTTGGCAAAATAAATTCTTGTTGGCTACCACAGTAATACAATGAGTAGGTTCTCTCTATAGGGTGATCAAGGAGCCACACCTTGGAAATGATATGAAGGCTCCAATTAACGTACAGTCTCATTCCGTTTACAGTAGTCTGGATGGTGATGGACAACCTGACCTCAAATCATCTGGAGACAAGAAGTAAGCCTATATTTACCACTGACAGGTCACACATAGACAATCTATAACTAGAATATTTACCGTTAAAAGGCCTTAAGGCTACATTCACACGTCCGTAAGTGTTTTGCTGATCCGCAAATTGCGGATCCGCAAAAAACGGACATCGGCAATGTGCGATCCGCAATTTGCGGACTGCACATTGCCAGCACTATAATAGAAAATGCCTTTTCTTGTCCACAATTGCGGACAAGAATAGGACATGTTTTATATTTTTCAGGAACAGAATTGCGGATCCTAAAAAAACGGATCCCGAAAAAACGGATGATCCCGAAAAAACGGATGAGGATCCCGAAAATGCGGATCTGCATCCGTTCCAGCCCCATTAAAAGTGAATGGGTCCTGAAATTGCGGAATGGATGCGGACCCAAATTACGGACATGTGAATGGACCCTTATAGAATGTAATAACTTTTGGTAAAAGGTTAGGACTCTAAACACCTAATTAAAACTGCATTGACATTTAGATTTGCAGTTGATGCCTCAGGATGGGTCAGTGTTTGCTAGCATATATGTATAACAAATCCACCCCATTGACATATCCCACATGCCCTATTCATTGAGCTAGCTGTAACGGGAAAACCAACAATGCTCCTTCATACAAAACCTCCCCAAATTGTCACCATATAGACCTTTTGGTTACCAGCATAATCACAATCAGTCATGTGAATCCATTTATCTGTGCGTATATGGCCAGATACAGTATTTCTAATGGGGGAGGTGCTTCAAAATAGCATTACAAAAAGTACTTAATGTATCCTTCTGCTAGAACCATGTAAAGTGCTCATACCTCTCCAAAGCCACCTTTTCCCAGCACTCTGAATTCATAAAAGTATTTGTGGGTAATCGGTTGCCTCTCAAAGGCCTTCCACTGGAGGAATCGATCATAGAAGACGCTGTTCTGGAAGTCCTGGAATGGAGCCTCCTTTAGGTAGTTATTTACCTCCTCCTTAGCAAGATGAAGCAACGGTGGAAGCTCACTGAGTTGTGCCTGCTGGACTTTTTTAATAAGATCTGCACTCATAAAAGGCAACTGGCCCTCAGCATTATCTTTGAACCTTTGGCTAACTAAATTCTGTGCCAACTGATCCTTGCTTGAGTCCTCCTCCAATTCCCAGTCAGCGATTTCATCCAGGAAGGTTTCGGCCAGCAGATACTCAGGCACTGTGGCTAGGAAGTCTCTGAATAGTCTCCGGCCAATTGGTTGCTCTTCACAGATACTATGATAGTCCAGGGCAACAGAATCTTTAATTTCATTGCGACAAGCATCCTTTGGAGGTAGCGACAAACTCTTGCGCCTCTTCTGTAACTCTTTCAAATCTCCCTCACTACTTTTTCTAGCCTGCAAGTAAGCTGTGTTTGCTATCAGATTATCTAGTCCTCCCAAGTCACACATGGCTGCTTCAGACAATAGCTATTCTCTGTCTGCAGGGACAGAGGTCAAAGGACCAGAGACTTCTCCTCTCTCCTAGCTCCTTTTCTTCTCACCACGGGAACTGGGACAGAGAGTCCAACTGCAGGAGTTAGCATTAAATACCACTGAGGGATTTTCATTAAGACCCTTTGCTTGTACCATTTGTGGAAAGTGACTGGTAAGAGGTTTCTCTGTTGTAAGGAGCTTTTGCCATGCTATGTATAGCTGCTGATTACATACGGCAAGTGCTACAATAGGCAGAGGGACAGTAGCACATGTACAGGAGAGCAGCAACAGAAGGGTAGGCAAAGCAGAAGTCGCGAAACAGAACCTAATAATCAACATACTGCTTGAGTCAGTTCAGAATATTAGCTGTGCACTCCTGGAACTATTTAGCACCATTTTTACATCTAAGGAAATCATTAGGTCAAATATAGGACTGACAGTTCTTCGGTCCATAGTTTATGATAATATTACTATACAAAAACGGGACTTGGTAAAATTAGGCAAAGTAGGAAAACCTGATTTAAAGCTCTCAGCCCATGAGGATTTTCCGCTTAAGGGCTCATGCACACGAATGTATTTTTCCGTTTCCCTTTTGTTTTTTCTATGTGCATTCCGTTTCTGTATGTCCGCTGCGCAAAAGAATAGAACATGTCCTATTCTTGTCCGTTTTGCGGATAAGGACAGGCATTGTTACTATGGATCCGCAAAAAAATAAAAAATATCCAACACCGATGTCATTCGTTTTTTTGCGGATCCGTATTTTGTGGTCCGCAAAATACATACAATTGCGTGCATGAGCCCCATCGTCGTATGAGGGTTTGTGTTTTGCGGGACAGGTTGTACTTTCTAATGGCACCATTTAATGTTGCAGACAATGAAGTGGGAAGCTGGAAAAAATTCCAAACCGGGTGGAATTTAAAAAAAAACACAATTCCACCACACTTTTATGGGTTTTGTTGTTTCGGCTTTCCATGTGCGGTAAAATTGACCTGTTACTTTCATTCTCCGGATCAGGGTGATTATGACGACACCACATTTGTATAGTTTTTCTTGTGCTTTACCACTGAAAAAAATAAAAACTAGCTATGTCTATGCAGGTCGATCTGTAGTTTTTATTCATACAATTTTGGAGTGTGTATGACTTTTTGATCACTTTTTATTACATTTTTTGGGGAGGTGAAGCAACTAAAAAAAAAAAGGTGAATCAGTCATTTAGATTTTTTTCCATTACAGCATTTACTGTTTTCAATAAATACCTTAATATTTTAATAGTTCAGGCATTTTGGCTTCTACCATACGTTGAATTGATTGCTAAAGAAATTAATTGCAGATTTGCTTTGTTCTTATGAATCCCTGCCACCTGCATGACTCCATAGGAACTACAGCTCTTAAAATCTTGGTTTCTTCAGAGACACCAGGACTTTCAGAGTGAACCAATAGCTCCCCGGATTGCCGCTGTTCAAGCCTCAGTAGTGCAGTGATCCTGGGTTTTCTGCTGCAAGATGACATGGTCTCAACTGTCCATGGCATCTGAAGGGTTAAAGGTTTGTGATCAGCATTATGGATGTTCGCAGACATTAGCCCTGGGTGTCTGCAGAACAAAATAACAATAAAGGGGTTGTCTGCTTTGACCTATCCTCAGGATAGGGCATCAATATCAGTTTGGCGGGGGCCCGACTCCTGGCACGCCCACTGATCAGCTGTTGGAAGAGAGCGCAGTGCTTGTATAAGTGCTATCTTCTCTTCATTGTTTACTTGCTCGCTGTTGCAACTGCAGTGGTGAGCGGGTGTAATTACAACTATGCTATTCCACTCACTTCTGAGACATCTTAATTCTATTCACTTGAATAGGAAGGAGCTATGGCGAGCAGGCAAAGAATGAAGAGAAGATAGCACTTATACGAGCACTGCGCTCTCTTCCAACAGCTGATCAGCAAAGGTGCTGAGAGTCAGACCCCCGCCAATCTGATATTGATGACCTATCCTGAGGATAGGTCATCAATATAGAATATAGAAAAAGCTGACAACCCCTTTAAAAATGTCAGACCAGCCCTCGAATGTTGTAAAACCTCAGACCCCTCATTTAATTGCTTAAGTAAATTAATAAAATTCTATTTTCCCACTCCCCATCCCTTTAATGAACTTGATGAACATACACTACTCACAAAAAGTTAGGGATATTTGGCTTGTGGGTGAAATTTCAGGATGAACCTAAAATGCACTCTAACCTTTACAGGTGAACTTAATGTGACCTTATCTAAACTTTTGAATGCACATGTCCTACTGTTCAATGTTTCAGTAATTTTTGCACAACTTGATGTTCACTAACAAGAGCTTAGGCTGCTTTCACACTAGAGTTTTTTGCGGATTCGTCATAGATCTGCAAAAACGCTTCCGTTACCATAATACAAACGCATGCATCCGTCATGAACGGATCCGGTTGTATTATGTCTTCTATAGCCATGATGGATCCATCATGAACACCTTCAAATAAGGGAATGGGGGACAATTCTGGTGCATTCCGTTTCGTTCAGTTTTGCCCACATTAACAATGAATGGGGACAAAACTGAAGCACTTTTCTATGCTATTGAGATCCTATGACGGATCTCAATAGCGGAATTGAAAACGCTAATGTGAAAGTATCCTTAACCCCTTAAGGACCGGGGGTTTTGGGATTTTTGCGTTTTTGTTTTGCGCTCCCTGCCTTCCAAAAGCCATAACATTTTTATATTTCCGCTCACATAGCCATATGACGGCTTATTTTTGCAGGACAAGTTGTACTCATTAACGCTACCATTTATTTTTGGAAAAAAAATTCCAAATGGGGTGAAATTGCAAAAAAAAAAGCAATTTCACCACAGTTTTACGGGTTTTTAAATTACAACGTTCGATTTGCGATAAAACTGACTGGTTAATTTTATTCTTCAGGTCAGTACGAATCCGGCAATACCTAATATGTATAATTTTTCTTGCGTTTTGATAGTGAAAAAAAAATTTAAAGTGGGAATTTTTTTATTTTATTTTTTTGTCGCCATGTTTTGACCCCTATAACTTTTTTGTAATTATGCGTACGGAGCAGTGTAGGGGCTCATTTTTTGCGGGGCAATCTGAACTTTTAATTGATACCATTATGGGGTGCGTATGATGTTTTGATCACTTTTTATTCATTTTTTTTTTAGGACATGAACCGTCCAAAAATGGCGAATTAGCCATTTGGACGCTTTTTCCGTTTTTATGTTTACCGTATGGTTAATATTTTTAATATTATTATAGTATGGGCGTTTTCAGCACATTGCGACACCCATTATGTGTAATTTTTTATTTTTTATTTATTTTATTTTCATTTTGGGGAAAGGGGGTGATTTGAATTTTTATATTTATTTTTTTTTTTTACCACTTTCTTATAGTTCCCACAGGGAACTATAAGATGCAATCATCAGATTGCTATTCTCATATATTCCAATGCAATAGCATTGGAATATATGAAAAATGCATATTTCCTATGGAGCCTATTACAGTCATAGGCTCCATAGGAATACTATGTAGTAACCTAGGTTTCATTCACAGAAACCTAGGCTACTACATGCATGCTCGGCTCCCCTTGTGGCCATCAGGGGAGCCGGAGCACAAACCGAAAGTGAAACTTTCGGTTTTTGTGCGACCAGATGCCGTGGTCAGGATTGACCACAGCATCTGAGGGGTTAAATGTCCGCGATCGGCATCGCTGCCGGTCACGGACATGAGCTGCGGGTGTCAGCTTGATGAATCAAGCGTTTACCCGCAGCTCATGCGCCCGCGGGCGCCATCTTTAAAGTGCGGACGAAGGGCGTACATGTACGCCCTTCGTCCTTAAGAGGTTAAAGACAAAATTCAAAAACAGGTGTTTAAAACATGAAATCGCCCAATAAATTTTCTGGTTCAATTAGAATTTGTATTTAAACAGTCCTCCTCATCATGCTGTTAACATTTTGACATCACAAGACCAAGATGAAACCTAACAGTTGATCAACAGTACTTCGCCATTGTGAGGTTTCAAGCAGGATGATCTCAGACGGAAGTAGCCACTGAGCTTAGAGTGTCACAGAGAGTCATCAGCAGGTTGCAACAGAGATATAAGGAAACTGGAAGAGGCACAGAAAGGCATTGAAGTGGACATCCTTTGGACACATCCCACACTGATGACCTCTTCATTGTGAACAATGCCCTGTGGCATCGGATGATGAATGCCACAGAACTCCAGACACATTTAAGGGAGGTGAGAGGCACCCAAGTGTCACGTGAGAACATTCAAAACCGTTTACATCAGCAGTGGTCTGTGTGCTAGACGACCTGCAAGGGTACCACCTGACCACACCACCAGGCACAGGCGTCATCGTCTTGCATGGGCCAGGGAGCATCTACCCTGGACGAGGGACCAGTGGGCCTCAGTGCTGTTCACCCATTAAAAATTTTGTACAGCCACTGAGTTATTCAATAAAATGTATTTGTATAGCGCCACCTGCTGTTTGTTAATTTCCTTGTGACAGTTGCAGGGAGACAGCTGTAACAGAAAGTGCACGCCGCCTGAGCTGTGATTGAGAGAGAGTTGCAGCAGAAAGAACACCCCCTCGAGTCTCCCTCATTGAATAAGCAGATGACTGTCGGGAAGGACCATTTCCTCCCAGACAATCGGCTGCAGAATCGCCCCGTGTAAATCCACCATTCTTTTTTAACCAAACGCTTGAAAAATGCATAACTAATGAAGGCATCAGTATGAGAAAAGGCAAGAACTTAACAGATTCACAGAAAACACTGAAATTCTTTTTTCTACAGAACACGGGAGTATCCCTGGTGTGAAATAAGCCTTAGCAAACCATTACTTCCTTCTGAAAAATGAAAGTACTTTTAATCCATATGCAGAAGAGCAATTAAGTGCACTGTGGGTGGACCCAAGCTATTCCGTGCACCCTTGCTCCTCCTGCTTACTCTGTCCACCCCTCCCTCTCGATAGACAGGGCCAGCCAAGAGGACTAGGCAGAAACATGGCCTGCCCATCAAGGAGGAGGTATTGGCAGAAGCAGGAAGCGCAAGGGTGCACAGAGTGACTTGGGTCCACCCTCAGAGAACTTAATTGCTCATTTTTATATGGATTAAGAGTACTTTTTCTCCAGAATTCAGCAACAGGTCCTTGAAGGGGTTATCCGGGTTTAATGTAATGATCTATTCTCAGGATAGGTCATTATTATCGCATCAGAGTCCCGACACCGCCACCGATCAGCTGTTTCATGAAGCGCTGTATATTGTATAGTGGCAGTGTTTGGTATTGCAGCTCAGCCCCATTAAATTGAATGGGGCTAGGCTGCGGCATTCACTAAGCGCCAGGCCCCTTGTAGCAACTGATCAGAGGGCTACAAGGCCCCCCCCCCCACACCCTTATGAAAAAGTAATAAGGAAAGGTATCATTAAAATGAGCTGAGCTAGTCCAACAAGGACTACAAGAGTAACTAAAATATGAACTTTTAATATGATGTCCCTAATAAAACTATTTCTAATGTACTTTATTACGGTAATTCATTTTGTATTTACTGTGAGCTTAAAACTCTGTTCTCCGTACACCGCTGACCGCTCAGTGGTGTACAGAGTACACATTTTATCAACAGGGCGGCAGCATAAGCGCAGGTAGTACAGGCAGAAGCGTATATTGCTGCTCCTGCCCGCGCCCCCTGGAGGATTATTAAATCCGGGGGAACCCTGTACCCATGTGCTATGCAGGATTAGCAGAGCGGAGCGTCTCCTGCTTCGCTAAACTAAGAACTGCATGTCGGCTGTTAGCTTAGCGGAGCAGACAGAAGCAGAAGCTGCTCCATTAATCCTGGCACAGTACATGGGTACAAGGTTCCCATGTGCTATGCCAGGGGTTAGTAATCCTCCAGGAAGCACGGGCAGGAGCAGCAACATGCGCTCCTGCCCATACTCCCTGCGCTGCTTCGGCCCCATTGATAAAATATGTACTGTAAATGTGTCAGCTCAGCAGTGTAAAATCAGTTTTGAATACCTTGAGGGGTGTAGTTTCTCTAATGGGGCCATTTATGGGGGTTTCTATTATGCAAGACTCACAAAGTGACTTCAGACCTGAACTGGTCCTTAGAAGTTTAGAAGCAAATGTTAAAATTTTTATGAAAATTTCCAAAACCCAATTTTTAAGCCTTCTAACGTCCCAAAAAAAGAAAATGTCATTTACAAAATCATCCAAACATGAAGTAGACATATGGGAAATGTAAAGTAATAACTATTTTAGGAGGGATCACTATCCGTTTTAAAAGCAGAGAAATTGAAAGCGACGGACGGGTGTGACCGCGCTGTATGGGAACGGCGCAGGCGCAGTGAACATGAAGGTGCCAGGGAGGGATTGAGCCGTAGCCGCGCTGTGGCAGGACGCACACAGCGCATGCGCGAGAAGAGCCCAGTCCCGACTACAGGGAAAAATGTCCATCAATATGCGGAGGGGCGGGCTTATCTGACGGTTGAGTCAAGGAGGCCGCTGCCCTCTTGACTTCAGCACGACTTCAAAAAGGCACCAAACCAAGTTTTATAACTCGTTTTTAGAAGAGAGCAAAACGCAGAAATAAGATATGAAAACATCTTTGGGCACACTATAAGACAGGCATCCTCAAACTGCGGCCCTCCAGCTGTTGTAAAACTACAACTCCCACAATGCCCTGCTGTAGGTTGATACCTGTAGGCTGTTCGGGCATGCTGGGAGTTGTAGTTTTGCAACAGCTGGAGGGCCGCAGTTTGAGGATGCCTGCTATAAGAGATACTTTAAGGTACTGTGATTAGTGTAAATTGTCTTTTCCAGGTGACAGGTTCCCTTTAGGCCCCTTTCACACGGGCGTGATTTCCGCATGGGTGCAATGCGTGAGGTGGACGCATTGCACCCACACTGAATCCGGACCCATTCATTTCTATAGGGCTGTGCACATGAGCGGTGATTTTCACGCATCACTTCTGCGTTGCGTGAAAATCGCAGCATGCTCTATATTTTGCGTTTTTCACACAACACAGGCCCCATAGAAGTGAATGGGGCTGCGGGAAAATCGCAAGCATCCGCAAGCAAGTGCGGATGCAGTGCGATTTTCCCGCATGGTTGCTGAGATGGGACACGGACCATGTGATTGGACCATGTGATGTGACGTCATCACAGGTCCTTTAGACTGTAGCTAAAGCTTGAAGAGAGAAGAGATCGCCAACTACGCGATCAAGTGGCTAAGGTGAGTTAAGTTTTTTATTTTTAACCCCTTAATCCTCATTCTACAAAGCATTCTTTATTGAGAATGCTATTATTTTCCCTTATAATCATGTTATAAGGGAAAATAATAAAATCTCCAGAATACTCTACCTGAAACCGGACCTCAGTGATGAAGTCCAGCTTCGGGTCTGGGTACCAAACATGCCGATTTTTCACACGCACGTGCAAAACGCATTACAAAAGTTTGCACACGCGCGGAAAAATCACACATTTTCCCCGCAACGCACCCGCATCCTATCCGGGCGTGAAGCCCGTGTAAAAGAGGCCTTAAGGTGAAAAAGGTCAGGGTCCTGAAGGGGTTAAAGGGATTAGTCGCTTTCCTATAAATACAGTGAAGTAGACTTACATTGTAAATATCTGTATGTTTCCTAACTTTCCATTCTGCCGCAGTTCGATGTTCTCTACTCACTGGCATAACATAAAACAAGTGCAGCACATCCGAGTGACTTCACGGCCTAGGGGGTAGCGTCACCTGACGAACCCGTCCATGACTGTATGCGCGTGCTCAGCATCTAAGAATCGGGGCGTGCCCTGCAGAATCCTAACTACGCCGCCATCTTGCCGTCCAATGTGCACCTGGGATGATATATCAGCACATGCGCATTAGGTCACGTAGAACAAATGTAATACTGCGCATGTGCTGATATATAGTTGGTGAGGCACAAAGAATGGGCAGACAGCAGACTAGGTAAGTTTCTACCATGCATGCACCGATCCTACAATTCTGGGCATGCGCAATAGAGATGGGGGAGGGGAGTGTGTATGGATGGGTTAGTCCTGTCATGGACGTGGTGCAGCTCTTCTCTTCTTCAAGGAAAATCTGAGCAGTGAGTATAGAACACAGAGCTACACTGCTAAAACATACATGTAATGCACTATTTTTCTAAGAAAGCAGCCAACCCCTTTAATTGCTCTTGACAATATTTTGGGCGTCATTCTGAATAATAAAAGAAAGTCCCGATCCCTATAATATAACCACAAATCCACTAGATCCCCGAAATCTGAACAAATAAAAACTGGAAACACTTACAGGGGTTGTCTCATCTCCTAGCGATATGCCCCCATTGTCTTATGGGTGGGGGTTCCACCGCTGGGACCCGCACCTATCTCCAAAATCGAGCCCGCAAAGTGGTGGCCTGAGGACTCCCGTCCGGCCATCACCAAGAGCTCTTCCCATAGAAGTGAATGGGAGCGCACCGCGCATGACCGGCCACCGCTCCCATTCATTTCTATGGGTCCGATGGAAATGGCTGAGCTGACGCTCGGCTTTTTAAGTGGCGCCATAGAAATGAATGGAAGCGCAGCGCACCCTCCAACACTTTTGGGGCTCCGTTCGATAGAGGTGCGGGTCCCAGTGGTGGGACCCACAACTATAAGACAATGGGGGCATATTCTAGCGAGATGAGTCAGCACCTTTAAAAGTAGGAGAAGATTATATATATTTAGTGTAATAATAATTATAGATACCATAATTCCAAGGAAAAAGCAACACAAACAGTAAGATAACTTTATTCAGCAAGGGCTCTAGTCAGTATCTGCGGCAGATACAGAAGGACATTCCACGGATGGAACCATCGGTTAGTGTCTTATTAAATACATCCAGTCACTCACATGGAGCACTATCAAACAGCCACGACTGGACGGCAGGCAGGACGCAGTCCGAGTTATTTTCCTATTCTTTGCACCACCCAGTCCTGTTGGCACAGTGGGCACCGGTTGTTCTGCTTCACCCACAGCGACATGCAGCAGTTGTGGAACGAGTGATTACATTCTCCCCATACCACTGCAAGAGAACAGAGGAGAGTGTTTGTATTAACGGGCCATTACTGATGGCACAGGGTGTGTGGCCTATAGGACGGGTTTACACTTACTGACTGCTTTATGGAAGGACGGCGACAGCCAAAGCTTTTATTATTCACATATTAGGAGCCACCATAAAATAAAAAGTATACATAGGGGACACCATACAGAAGACGAGGGCCAGAAGCAGAACGACATGGCAGCAGATCCTTAGTGTAAAAGTCTTGTACTGCATCTAAGGAAATAAATCCCCCTCCAAGGAGACGTTATGGGGGGATGTAACTACCTGCATGCATGCAGACCCCTTCATGTAGGAGCGGCCTGTGATTTCTGATCGGAAATGGGTGCATTTCCCAGGTAAACTACTACAAGACGTGCGGGACACAGTACACAGTATGCTCTTTTAAGAGACTTACCCACCAATGATAATACCGTCTTAAGAGACCAAAGAGATTAAAAGTAAAGACCCTGCTAATCCTGGCAGTCCCCGACCCTACTGACCTGATGCAGTACATCACACAAGTGACAAGTGGCACAAGGACTGGCTCCTTGGTGGCATTTACCTACTTGACATTTGCTTTCTGCATCTCATACCCACCAATGTCTGGAAGGCTAGCAGAGTTTGATTAAAAGCTTTTTTTTTTCCTGCCTGTACAACCCCTTCTCAGAATGAAGCTGCCACGATAATCGGGGAGGGTCTGGCTTCTCTAACCAACAGCAGACCGCTTTCATCAGGGGGAACACTTTACAGCCCCTCATTTCCCGTGCAGTGGCCACTACTGGTGAAATGTAATATGACATGACGCCCATTCACAGGAAAGGACCGCCACGTAATACATGTTTGGTTTGAGTCCACCACAGAGAGAGAGTTGCTTTTGGCAGCGGGGTGGTCTAAAGCGGTCTATCCATCTATCAGCCGATCCCACGGACTTTGGTGGGATTGGTCATGTATGGGGGCAACAGATGTTAGGAATGTTGGACTTTAACATGCCCGATTGCTGTAACCTAGGGGAGATGAGCCATCCGCTAGTGGTGATTTAGATGGAGGACGCCAGGCCACTGCAGGGGAAATGTAGTATCGCGCGGCTGCTATTCAGATAAATGGCCGTCCATGTTATACAAGAACAGCTTGAGCCCCTTAGACCAGCATCTGCTCACACAGGGTGGCCAGATGTGGCCCTGCAATTAGTGGTATCGCGGCTCAAGACACACATGTAATGGCGCGCTATCAATCACATTGCAAGTTAAAGGGATAGCCAATGAGAAGTTTTCTGTGGGCATGTCCAGGCCGGATCTCGGGGTCGGGCATTGCTGCTCTGTTCATCTCTATGGGACTGCCAGAGCTAGCCGCACGCTGTACTCCACCATCTCCAGCAGTCCCTCAGACAATGAATGGAGAAGCTCAACCCCTCTTAACTTCCCTCTAATAATGCCATTACAGATGGGAAGTGTCACCTACCTACACAGTCCTCCTGCTTGTTCTCGGCTTGGCAGCGCAGGCAGGCATCTAGAGACGACACAAACACAAGCACTTAATACATGTATACAGCAAGAGGAGCCGCCCAACCCCAAGAACCAACTACTGAAGCTGGACACATCATGGTGGACTTTCTCCTGGAAAGCAGCCCTTCATATGTAGTACACGTGACCAGGCCAGCTGCCCAATGTGCTTCGGGGGGTGCAGGACATTGTGTCAAAGGGGACATGGTTTATGTAATTAGGGGGTGAGGCCTATAAAGGTGGGCACACCACAACCATCGCTCTGCCCCACAAGAACACTCGTTTGGCATGCTTATGGGGTGACTGTTCTTTTAATCTGTGACATTAGGCCACCAGCCATCCCATGAGAGGTCACACAGCAGATCATATGTCCTAAGACGTCGATGTGAAGTGCAAGCCCAGGGGCGGGTGACACAATGGACATAGGGATCTGGATTCCTATGGTGAGATTACAAATCCTTGCATCCCATTCCTTTAAAGGGGTTATCTTGGAAAAGATAATGACGAGTTATCCTCAGGACAGGCCATCATTATCACATCAGTTGCGGTCCATGTCCTAGCATCCCCGCCGATCAGCTGTCTCTGGGAGCTCTGGTGAGCAGTGCAGGCTCCAGGCAGCTTTCCAAGGACAGCGCCGTACATCATATAGTGGCAGTTCTTGGTACTGCAGCTCAGCCCCATTGACTTGGACTAGGCCACGTGACCGATGTACAGTGATGTCACAGGCCTAGGAAGAGGCCGCAGCACTCTCGCCTCTTCTAACAGCTGAATAGGTGGTGGTCCCGGAGGTCACACCCCCGCAGATCTGATACCGATGTCCAGAAGTCACAATAACACCTGTACAATCGTCATAGACACCTTTTAAGGCTATTTTACTCCCTCAAAAAAGCCTAAGGCATAGCAATATGCCTTCGACTTTTCCCTGCCATTCATCAGTGCAGTGAGCGACGCCTGTAGCGCAGTGTATGGTGAGTGCGCAGCAGGATATTATAGCCAAGTGATAAAATACAGGAAGATCCAGAATATTGGATATAGTAGTCTTATGTTATTTAGACCAGTAATGGTTCCCTGCATACCCACCTCTTAGGCCACGTTCACACCACCGCTATTTCTGTTGTTCTGCTCCGTTAGATGAGCAGAACGAAAATAATGGAAGTGCTGGATCGGGCACATAAGGGTGGGGTTTTCTCATAAATTTAACGTACACCAAAAGAAAAAACACACATACCTCAGATATATGCCATGCTGTGGCATCCGTCCCCATAGAGTTCCATTGTGGAAAAAAAAAAAAAAAAAAAAAAAACTTTATGATGGGAAACTATAGTTTACCATGTTTTTCCATCCTGCAAGGTCCAACAAAAATAGGTAATGGATTCCACAGTATGGCATGTGTCTGAGGCGACCATTAACATATACATTTTTTTGTGTACGTTAGGCGTATGACCCGGCCTAACTGACAGGGAAGAAGCTGAACAGACTCCGCCTGACTATGATGGAGACGTTCAGTTCCCTGTCTTTTTAACAAAAACGTGTTACATGCGAAGCTTTTTTTTGTCCAGTCCTATTGACAAAATCTGTGACAGACGCCCCAAACGGAGCCTCCAACGCCGATGTGAGCGAGTGCAGGCTATACCTTCATACTCCTCAGGTAAAAATACTCCTCAAAAACAGTAAGAGGAGTATTTTTATTCTTCCAGACAAAACGTAGTGCAACCTCTGCTGATGGCCTCTCCGGAGGATACGTCAAATATATTTTCCTGGGCAACCCCTTTGATGCAGTTTTCTTGTGTGGCTGCAAGGGCTATGGGCCCTTATGGCGATTGGCCCCCAGGACCACTGCTACCTGCGCAAGCTCTATAGCTAAACCACTGACCAAATCCAACAATCTACGGCTCTGTTCACACCAAGTATATACAAAGCCAAGTGTAAAACTCCGGCATATGCAACCATTTACTGTACAATGGCGTAGGTCCTCCCATGTGCACTGCCAGGGGTTAACTTACAGTGGTCCTGGAATCCTAAAAGTGGCCCCATGTTGTAGGAGAGTCCAAACTGACAGAAGTCGGAGCAACACCAGTAGATGTGGCCAACACAAGTAGGCGGGGTCAGAAATGCTGTAGTGCTGCACAAAATCCCGCCCCTGCAGAACCAAACACCACAGTGCAGCACAAAATACCGCCAAACCCACTGCAGTATTCAAGTGTATGACTGTCCTGAGGAAAGCAATGAAGTTGAATTAGGGAGGGCTCCTGCGGCCTCTGGCCTGCGGTATAAGAACCGGATGTTCCTACATTAATGCTGAAAGCATCAGATCATTATACGGCTTATACGCCAGAGGCAGTCCCTCTACAAAACGGAGGCGTCACTAAATACACTGAAAGTCAATGGGCGACAGATCTTTTTTTTTTGTTAAGATCCTAAAAAACTGGACTCTTCACCATTGACTTACATTGTTTTCAGTGACAGATCTGGTTTGTTCCGTTTTGATGACAGCTTCCAGCGGTTTTGTGTCCGGTCACAGAACGGTATGCTGATGGAACGGAAGACATCCTGAACCGACCGCTTTCCATTCAGAATGCATGGGGACAAAACAAAAACCGTTTTGGCCCGGTTTTGAGATCCTCTGCTGGATCTCAAAACTGGAATGCCAAAATGCATGTGAAAGTAGCCTAAAGCCTAACAGTAGCCACGACTTCCTGTACAGATGACTTTTCAGCAGTCATGTCATTCCACAGGTAGGATTACAATGACAGATATCACCTATATGTATAGATAACACAGGATCCACCATTCACAATAGGTACCGTGATATCGCAGCTTATCTGCTCCTTCCTGACCTCCGCACAGGTCACAGAGAACTCCCCCATAGAAGTCAATGAGGTCCGCTTCTGACCATTGTGTCTATGGCCCATGGGGGCTGTTGTAAAGCAAATCTCTAAATGCTGTTAAAAGGGGTTATCCGTTATCTTTTTTTAAAATTATTATTATTTTTTCCATCTCACCCCCCCCCTCCCCTACTCCATTAGTTTAAGCACTTTACCAGCGCGCAGGTACAACCCACATATATTGTTGGTTGTAACCGGCCTAGAATAACATGCCAAACGTATGGCACGTGATCCAGAAAGTGCCTGCAACCTAATTACACCGCGCAGCGCAGGCAGGGTAGGAATATTTTCAACATTATCGCTGTTAAAGTGCTTAATCACATGAGGGGAGGACCACTGAAAATGTGTTAAAAAATGCAGATATTCCCTTTTAGAACAGATCAGGCAAGATGGCCGCTCCCATATCACGATCAGGGAACGAAAAAACCTACAATTAGAAAATATAAACTGATAAAGGATATGTGTCGCTAACTATAGGCGACACATTCCCCCGTCCTGGCATATCCCTCCTGAACATGGTCACCTTATGCTGGGGCAGTGGGAGTCTATGGCCTCTTTCACATGGGCGTCGCGGGTGAGGGCCGGATGCGTTTAGGGTGCATTGCGGGAAACCCACGCGAGTAGGCACGCAATTTCAGTCAGTTTTGTCTGCGATTGCGTTTCGTTGTTCAGTTTTTTAAACGCGAGTGCAAAGCGTTTTGCACGCACGTGAGAAAAAACTGAATGTGGTACCCAGACCCGAACCCAGCTTCTTCACTGAAGTTCGGGTTTGGGTTCGGTGTTGTGCAGATTTAATTATTTTCTCTTATAACATAGTTATAAAGGAAAATAATAGCATTCTTAATACAGAATGCTTACTAAAATGTGGATTCAGGGGTTAAAAAATGAAAAAATAAATAAATAAATGAACTCACCTCACCCACTTGATCGTGCAGCCGACATCGTCTTTTTTGAGGCCCTGCAAAAGGACCTTTGATGACGTAATCGCGCTCACCGGTGACGTCAGCGCAGGTCCTGCTGAATGACGATAGAAGAATCCTGTCTTTATTCAGCAGGACCTGCGCTGACGTCACCCCGCTCACCACGTGGTAAGCGCGATTACGTCAAAGGTCGTTTTGCAGGTCCTCAAAAAAGACGATGTCGGCTGCACGATCAAGTGGGTGAGGTGAGTTCATTTTTTTTTTTTTTTTTTTAACCCCTCAATCCACACTTTACTCAGCATTCTGTATTAAGAATGCTATTATTTCCCTTATAACCATGTTATAAAAAGGAAAATCGTACAGTAAATAGACTTTATTCAGCTTACGAACATCATCTCCTTAGCAACCATGAAATCGAATTGCATCCGCATTCATTTCTATGGGGCCTGCATTGCATGAAAAACCCAGAATATAGAGCATGCTGCGATTTTCATGCAACGCACAAGTGATGCGTGAAAATCACCGCTCATCTGCACAGCCCAATTGAAATGAATGGGTCCGGATTTCGTGCACGTCACGCATCGCACCCGCACGGAAAACTCACTCGTGTGAAAGGGACCCATGGGTCAGAAACACAGCCTCCCGATTATCAGCATCACTGTGGAAAGTGATATTTGTGCACCATGGACTGGTATTATGGGCACCAGTATGAAGCAGGGGCACTGATGGGGCATCATTCATGGACTGGTATTATAAAGCAGAGGCAGTGATGGGGCATCATAAAGCAGAGGCACTGATGAGGCATCATGGACTGGTATTATGGGCAATGGTATGAAGCAGGGGCAGTGATGGGGCCTCATGGACTGGTATTATGAAGCAGAGGCAGTGATGGGGCATCATGGACTGGTATTATGAAGCAGAGGCAGTGATGGGGCATCATGGACTGGTATTATGAAGCAGAGGTAGTGATGGGGCATCATGGACTGGTGTTATGGGCACCAGTATAAAGCAGGGGCAGTGATGGGGCAGCATGGACTGGTATTATGGTCTCTCCTATGAAGTAGGGGCACTGGGGCAGTGATGGGGCATCATGGACTGGTATTATGGGCAATGGTATGAAGCAGGGGCAGTGATGGGGCATCATGGACTGGTATTATAAAGCAGAGGCAGTGATGGGGCATCATGGACTGGTATTATGGGCAATGGTATGAAGCAGGGGCAGTGATGGGGCATCATGGACTGGTGTTATGGGCACCAGTATAAAGCAGGGGCAGTGATGGGGCAGCATGGACTGGTATTCTGTGGATGGCAGATGTCCAGCCATCAAGGTGACATGTCCACCCCATGCCCAGCAGTGAGGGTCACACAGTTGTACGGTCACAGAGTACAGATATTGCGCTGCCCCCGCACACACAGCCCCGCAGGACTGGCGCACACATGTAGCATCACAGGACACAAGTACCCCCAACACTACGCCCCCCCCGCAGGGCCGGACACAGACCCCCGCCCCCCGGTGTCCCCGCTCCTCTCGTTCTCACCCATAACCTGCACCCTGCAGATGGCGCACGTGTCGCACTCCACGTCCCAGCTCCACATCGCCACCGCGTTCCATTTCTTTAGAGAAAACATCTTGACACAAGGCCGGGTGAGCTCCGCCCGCCGATCGGCCATACCGGTAAGAGGCGGGACGTGGTCTGCCCTATAGATCCGCGTAGTCAGACGAGGTGACCAATCAGCGACGAGGAATGGAAGAACCGGAACACTGGACGGGGAGAGCGACCAATCAGGTGACAGAAGCATGCAGCATTGCTTTAAAGGTCCAATGACAGTGAGGGTTGCTGACGTCAGAGGCAGTGGATACCAAAGAGGAATAATTACAGGTCATGACCAGCAGGTGGCGCGCTGGAGATACCGCAGAAGCTCAGCGCTTTACTGCATTGGAGAATTTATTCCTATAACTGTGCGGCATTTTTTTTTTTACTTTTGTTTTTACTGTTTTCCACAAGAATGTAATGTGTAGGTGTAACCTTCTGTGAATGATAAGGCACAAAGCAGTCTCATAGAGTGGACTTTGAGTAAAATTGCTATTCCTGATCTTAAAGGGTTATCCAACCCCTATAATGCCCCCCAAAATGCCCAGGCCCCTCATACTGCTTCGGCTACATGCACACGACGTTGTGTGTTTTGCGATCCGCAAATTGCGGATCCGCAAAACAAGGATGGCGTCCGTCTGCGTTCCGCAAATTGCGGAACGGCATGGACAGCCTTTAATATAGCTGCCTATTCTTGTCTGCAAAACAGACAAGAATAGGACATGTTATATTTTTTTGCGGGGCTACGGAACGAAGCAACGGATGCGGACAGCACACAAAGTGCTGTCCGGATCTTTTGCAGCCCCATTGAAGTGAATGGGTCCGCGCCCGAGCCATAAAATATGCGGCTGGGATGCGGAACCAAACAACGTTCGTGTGCATGAGGCCCAGGGGCGTAGCTAACGGCTCATGGGCCCTGGTGCAAGAGTTCAGCTTGGGCCCTCTTCCCTCAGTGCTTTGTGTGTCTTCTTATGCGGCACAAAGGTCTTTGGGCCCCTCAGGCTCCTGGGCCCGGTAACGACTGCTACCTCTGCACCCCCTATAGCTACGCCCATGATAAGGCCTTATACTTAGGCCTCTTTCAGACGACTGTATGGCTTTTCCAGTGTTTTGGGGGCCGTTTTTTCTGTTTTTTGTTTCCGTTGTGTTTCCGTTTCGGTTCCGTTTTTACGTATGGCATATACAGTATACAGTAATTACATAAAAAATATGGCTGGGCTTAAAATTTTCAATAGATGATTCCACAAAAAACGGAACGGATACGGAAGACATTTTTTTGGCGGACCCATTGACTTGAATGGAGCCACGTATCATGATTTGCGGGCAATAATAGGACATGTTCTATCTTTGCACAGAACGGAAATACGGAAACGGAACGCACTTGAAAACACATCATTTTTTTTTTGCGGAACCATTGAAAGGAATGGTTCCGTATACGGAATGCAAAAAAACAGTCCGTACACTCGCAAAAAAAAAACCTTTCATGTGAAAGAGGCCTTACCCGCTCCCCGGCACCCGTGTGGTCCTGGATCCCTGCACAGCCTCAGCTGCATCTCCCTGTCATGCGGATCAAAACATCAGGCAAGGGGGGGCAGCCAATAGCAGGCAGCGATGGGAACGCGCTTCCCTATAGTCACCCGCAATGCTAGGAAGGCTCATCCCTGTCCCGCCCGGCTATTGGCTGTGCCCCCACCCCCCGTCGCCTGATGTTTTGATCCGGGGAGATGCAGCTGGGGCAGTGCAGGGATCCAGGACGTCACGGGTGCTGTGGAGTGGGATAAGTATAAGCAGTATGAGGGGCCCGGGCATTTTGGGGGGCATTATAGGGGTTGGACAACCCCCTTAAGGTGTGCTAAAATTTGTAAACCAAGCAATGGTCTGTCAGCAGATCTGTACCTATGACACTGGCTGACCTGTTCCATGTGCACTTAGCAGCTGAAGGCATCTGTGTTGGTCCCATGTTCATATGTCTCCGCATTTTTATATATGTAAATGAGCCTCAAGGAGCAACAGGGGCGTTGCCATTACACCTAGAGGCTCTGCTCTCTCTGCAACTGCCGCGCCCTCTGCAGTTTGATTGATAGGACCAGGCGGTGAAAACGTCATCATAATACCTGGCCCTGTCCATAAAGTGCAGAGGGAGCGGCAGATGCAGAGAGAGCAGAGCCTGTAGCTGGGCTTCTGGACAACTTATCCCCAAATCACGGACATCCAACATTTTTTACGGACAAATTGGAGAACCATAATGAATTATTTAGATTATTAGTAATCCATGTCTATAGCTCAAAATGCTAATACACATTTCCAGCATTTACTGCGAGCTGTAAAATGATGATAATCACCACCAAAATAATCTAGTCAAGTATCACCAGCCTGAAAAAATCATGGACACATCTATTTTTTTTCACGGACACAGGAAAAAAGTTGCCTATTTTTACAGACTGACCAGAAATATCTGGATGTTTGGCAACCCTGACCCTGGCCTGTAGGTCAGGGATCAGTGACCTCCGACACTCCAGCTGTTCTGAAACTACAACTCCCAGAATCCTCCTTTCATTTTTATTGGAGTTACAAGATCAGCCAAGTAAGTGTGCATGCTGGGAGTTGTAGTTTCACAGCAGCTGGAGTGCTAAAGGTCGCTGATCTCTGCTCTAGGTGTAATGGCGCTATATCAGCAAGATCACATCTATTGCATAAGACATGACAGCCGCTCACATAAGACCACTATTTTATCCGTTTTTTCTGTCCCTGTGAGAAACTGTGTGAACACCCCAAGGTTAGGGGCGAACTTCTAAAATATGCAAAATTGGTAGGCCATGGTAAGCGAATGGTATACCGGTAAAATCATGTTCCTCGCAATCTGCCATCTGAGTGGAGCAGTAAGTATGGAGGTGCTCGTAACTGGTAAGGGTTTAGTCTAGGGTGGCCACTGGCTTCACCCCAGAAAGCTGGACCTCACTGACCACGCCCCCAACCCGACAAACCATGCCCACCTCAACGAAGCCACGCCCCCATCAAGAAATTTCTGCAAATCCATTCCATACATCTGAATTTTTATTTTATTTTTTTCTGAAGTCTTGCATGTGTCTCTGGGACAGCCACAGTAATTTCTGCAATGATTCCTGTCGAGTGTGAATTGCTGTTTTTATTTATTTGGTGACTCTATGGGAGAAATTTTTTAAAACTAGTGTGAAACCTAACTTACTTGCCCATAGTAACCAATCAGCTTCAACCTTTCATTTCTCACAGCTCCTTTACACCATTTTTATAAATCTCCCCCAATATCGGATGTTTTTTAATAGACAGTATAAGAATTGGACATAATATGTGTAAAGTTCTATGTAAAGTAGTTTAGTTCTTTATTTGGCACATTAGGATAGATATATATACACCCTAGTTCAGGGGCGCACAATCTTATCTGGTTGGGGGCCACATTGTCAGCCATACACTTGGCTTGAAGAGGGTTCCGTGAGGGGACCGAAACGTCGCCTTTTTCACATGTGTGAATAAAGTTTGGAATTTTTTAACAGACTTTGGAGTGCTGCGTTTTTTCCTGAATATTGATGTGCCCTGGATCTGGGGTGAACGCCTGCACCGCCTAATCGTGTTTTTAGGAGTGCTGCCTTGCTTTGCCTTTGCTATATATATATATATACACCCTAGATATTCTGTACGCCACTACTGTGTACCTATCACACCCCCAAGTGCCCTAAGGATACTGAAAGTCTAGCAGTGCTCCTGATTCTGTCTTTTCTATAATGTCGTCCTGGTGAGGATGTGGTCGGATTGCAAATATGAAGCATAAGGGAGGGATGGAGTAGTATCAGGGGCGTAGCTAACGGCTCATGGGCCCTGGTGCAAGAGTTCAGCTTGGGCCCCCCTTCCCTCAGTGCTTTGTGTGTCTTCTTAGGGTACTTTCACACTATCGTTGGTGCGGATCCGTCTGTTTATTTGCACAGACGGATCCGCACCTCTAATGCAAACGTTTGTATCCGTTCAGAACGGATCCGTTTGCATTAGCTGTAAAGAAAAATGACAAAGTCCAAAACGGATCCGTTTCCAATTACATTGAAAGTCAATGGCGAACGGATCCGTTTTCAAATGCACCATATTGTGTCACTGACAACGGATCAGTCCCCATTGACTTACATTGTAAAAAAAAAACGGATCCGTTAGGCTCCGCCTCTTCAGACGGACACCAAAATGCTGCATGCTGCGTTTTGGTGTCCGCCTCCAAAACGGAATAGAGGCGGAACGGAGCCTAACTGATGCATTCTGAACGGATCCTTATCCATTCAGAATGCATTGGGGCTTAACTGATCCGTTTTGGAACGTTTGTGAGAGCCCTGAAACGGATCTCACAAACGGAATCTAAAACGCTAGTGTGAAAGTACCCTTATGCAGCACAAGGTTCTTTGGGCCCCCTCAGGCTCCTGGGCCCGGTAGCGACTGCTACCTTTAAACCCCCTATAGCTACACCCATGAGTAGTATCCTCGGCCTCCCATGAGACATACAGTATTTTGGATTATGAATAAATATGACTTTATGCAAAAATGGTAAAATTTAGCCTTCAGGAAAAAAAAAACCTTTTGACTCCTATGGTGTAATGTTGTGGGCGTGCTCTGTGACTAAGGCCTTATTCACACGTCCGCATATATGTCCGCATGTATTCCGCAATTCTGCGGAATACATGCGGACCCATTGACTGTGAATGGGGCACGGAACGATGCGGAGAGCACACACTGTGCTCTTCGCATCAGTTTTTGCGGAGCGCGCCGCCGATCTTACGGCCGCAGCTCCGCAAAAAAGTAGAGCATATCCTATTCTTGTCCGCAATTGCGGACAAGAATAGACATTTCTATGGGGCTGCGGCCGGGTGTGTTTATGGATCCGCAATTTGCGGATCCATGAACACAACGGACGTGTGAATAAGGCCTTAAAGGGTCCATTCACACGTCAGTATTTTTACCTTTCCAGATAAACATTCAGTTTTTTTGCGGATCTGTTTTTCTGTACAACCTTCCGTTTTTGTACTAAAGTGCATCCGAATCCGTTCCGTGTTTCCGTTTTTTTTTTTTTTCAAATAAAAAAAAAAGAGGAGGAGGAATACATGTTGCTAGGGTATCAAAAAAAACGGATCCGCAAAATCGGATGACATTCGGATGCTAAACTGCATGTCTTCCGTTTATTTTGCATATCCGTTGACTACAATGGGAAAACGGAACGGAAAGTTGGACAGAAAGTAGGACAAGGTGTTTCTTTTTTCAGGATCCGCATGCAAGGATCCCGAGTAGAGATGAGCGAACACCTGGATGTTCGGGTTCGAGAGGTTCGGCCGAACTTCCGGAAAATGTCCGGGTTCGTGATCCGAACTCAACCCGAACTTCATCCCGAACCCCATAGAAGTCAATGGGGACCCAAACTTTTGGGCACTAAAAGGCTGTAAAAGACACCCAGAGGGATAATATACCGCAATAAACGCATTGCGATTACAACTTTGAGCTAACGATCACCATGGGAACGCCTCCTCCAGTAGAATGTACTGTCGGATGTGAGAATTAAGTTGAAATCGCAATGCGATTCTTATATATTTGCTTAATCGCATTGCGATTTCAACTTAGCATTGCTAAATAATTCCATCCATATCGTTAACTTACTGAGTCAGTAAGTTAACGAATATGGATGGAATTATTTAGCAATGCTAAGTTGAAACGGCAATGCGATTAAGCAGATATATAATAATCGCATTGCGATTTCAACTTAATTCTCAGATCCGACAGTACATTCTACTGGAGGAGGCGTTCTCATGGTGATCGGTAGCTCAAAGTTGTAATCGCAATGCGATTAAGCTAAATACATAAGAATCGCATTGCGATTCCAACTTTTAGTACTCAACTTTTAAAATCGTACACCACTTTAAGTTCCAAAGTTGCAATCGCGTTCGAATAGAACTTAAAGCTGTCTCTTAGTCAGTTTTAGTATTGGTGTGCTGTAATAGAAGTTACATTCGATGCATAAATATAACTTAGAGCAATACAGTCAACTTTACACTGTTAGTTTTATTATCGCGATAATACAACTATTCAAGAATCGTGTACGTGCGTCTGTACGTGTGTGCGTTACCTCGGACACTATTCTATTTTGCCAGCCACAGCTGAAACCACTGATTTATGGTATTGCTATTTTGGCAATTGAATTTAACCCCAGAAAATAATCTATCCTTTGCCAGACAGCAGACAGTATTATACTTGTCTAGCCAAAGCTGGAACACCAGATTTAGGGGATTGGTATTTGGGCAATTGTATTTAACCCCTTAATAAAATATAGAAATTTCTTTCCTGAGTTTCTAGGGGTGACAATTAGCACAGCCAAGCCCCTGATGTAGGATATAGCAAAAAAAACAAACTAGTATTGATGGATTGATGGACTTGGTGGCAGCTTCTTCTGGCGCACCACAAGTCACAAAATGGCCGCCGATCAACCCAGAAAATAAGTGACAGAAAAACGCTCTGTGCAGCCTAAAAACCAGCGAGCAAGTAACTAGCAGAAGTTCAATGATTCTCAGCTGTAAATTGATCCGTTCATTAGGTGCTGCTGCTGACTTTAACCTGCCTAATCTCGCCCTCACAGAAGCTGCGTCCTCTCCCTACACTAATCAGAGCAGTGTGACGTGCGGCGCTACGTGACTCCAGCTTAAATAGAGGCTGGGTCACATGCTGCACTTGGCCAATCACAGCCATGCCATTAGTAGGCATGGCTGTGATGGGCTCTTAGGGCAAGAAGTAAAACGCTAGCTGATTGGCTGCTGTGCAGCCCTTCAGAAAGCGGGAAGTAATCGACGAACACCGAACCCGAACCCGAACTTTTTTGAAAATGTCCGGGTTCGGGTCCGGGTCCCGGACACCCCAAAATTCGGTACGAACCCGAACTATTCTCGAACTGTTCGCTCAACACTAATCCCGAGGAACGGAACGGAGTCACGGATGCGGACAGCACCATGAGTGCTATCCGCATTTTTGCGGAGGCCATAGCAATGAATGGATCCGATTAAACGTTCCGATTTTTTTCGGAACGGAATCAGATTGCAAAATCGGACGTGTGAATGGACCCTTACACTGCAAGGAAGAGAAGAGAGAGGATGGGGGATCCAGTGTTATCTGCCTGCAGTTTTATGATATGTATTATGTCATCATAATCCTGCCTCTGATGATAATGTGATGACTACTGAATACAGCACAAGCTGAGAGGGGAAGGGAAGTGTCAACCTACTATGAAATCTTATTGTGAAAACTGCAATATTTCAAGAAATATTTTGATATACTGTATACAATTATATGACAGATTAAAATATGCAACCGATGTTCAAAATATTTAGCATTAATGGGGTTATCCAAGGTGTAAAACCTCCCCCCCGATACCCGGGCCCGTCATATAGATGGTACTTAGCCCACTCCTTGCTAACCGCGTAGCTCCTGCTCCCTGCATGTCCGCCGCTGCATCTCCCCATTGCACAGATTAAAACATCCAGCGACAGAGAGAGCAGCCAATAGCAGGCCGTGACAGTGACCAGCCTCCATAGTGTCACCCGCGATGCATGGCAGGCTCGTCCCTGTCACGTCCTGCTCCCGTACTAGCAGCAGGCTGTCCGGTCACGTGCATGCTCCTCCCACTTTTTAAATGAAGCAGGCGGAGCATGCGCTTGCTAGTACGGGAGTTTCATAGTAAGTAACGTGGATTGCGCTACCTTGCCTACACTTTACATATGGATTGCCTACACTTTACATATGAATACTGCTGTGTGTAATAGAATAAAGTGACTGCATCGGGCCCTCCCGGGTTTCAACACCAGTTGCCGACCTCCACCCCGGTATTGGGGGTAACTAGTTACACAAGGACACTGTTATGGGGAGGATCTGTGTATGACACATACAGTATATAGCATGAGATGCTAAATATGTGTCACCCAGAGATCCCCCCCATAACAGTGTCATCCACAGATCCCCCCATAACAGTGTCTTCCACAGATCCCCCCCATAACAGTGTCATCCAGAGATTCCCCATAACAGTGCCATCCACAGATCCCCCCCATAACAGTGCTATCCACAGATCCCCATAACAGTGCCATCCACAGATCCCCCCCATAACACTGTCATCCACAGTTGCCCCCATAACAGTACCTTCCACAAATACCCGTAACAGTGCCATCCACAGATCCCGATAACACTGTCATCCACAGTTGCCCCCATAACAGTACCTTCCGCAAATACCCGTAACAGTGCCATTCACAGATCCCCATAACAGTGCCATCCACAGATCCCCATAACAGTGTCATCCACAGAACCCCCCCATAACACTGTCATCCACAGTTGCCCCCATAACAGTACCTTCCACAAATACCCGTAACAGTGCCATTCACAGATCCCCATAACAGTGCCATCCACAGATCCCCATAACAGTGTCATCCACAGATCCCCCATAACAGTGTCATCCACAGATCCCCCCCATAACACTGTCATCCACAGTTGCCCCCATAACAGTACCTTCCACAAATACCGGAAACAGTGCCATCCACAGATCCTGATAACAGTGTCATCCACAGATCCCCCCATAACACTGTCATCCACTGTTGCCCCCATAACAGTGAGTCATCCACACAGGGCCGGTTCTAGGTGAAATGGGGCCCGGGGCGAAAAACAATAAGGGGCCCCCCCCGCACATGACACTTGCTGACTTTAACGGCCAGTGCCACATGGCAGCAGCACATCTCCCCTCCGCCCCCCATGGCCCTCATGGCACATTTCTCCCCTCCCTCCATCCCCTCCCCATCTCTCCTCCTGTGGCCCCCCCACCCCCCAATGGCACATTTCTCCCCTCCATGGCATGGGCCAGTGACACATGGCAGCAGCACATCTCCCCCCCCCCACCCCCCATGGCCCTCATGGCACATTTCTCCCTTCCCTCCATCCCCTCCCCATCTCTCCTTCTGGGGCCCCCCACCCCCCAATGGCATATTTCTCCCCTCCATGGGCCAGTGCCACATGGTGGCAGCAGCACATCCCCCCCCAAAGCCACCAACCCCCCCCCCCCCCCCGGGGGGGTTTCTCCTACTCCATCCAATCCAGCTATAAGCTATTGTAATTGTTATACAAATTATAAATACCGGTATAATGTTACTTTAAGTTCTTCTCTTCTGAAGTTCTGGGACTGGGAGACGGACTGTCACTGAGGGAGGGACAGCAGGCATCGGTGTCGGTGACTTGTGTTGTTGTGGCAGGCCTTCTTCACTAGTCGCCGTCCGTCGCTCCTTCTGCTCTCCGAGTCTCTGGGGGCGGAGCTTCCCCAGCTCAGTGGCAACGTCATGTGAAGACGTGCATGTGCGGCAGCTGTGAGCCTGCGCACGCAGCGGAGCTCAGAGCAGCCGCAGGCCCCGCCCCCTTCTCACTCGTTCAGGCCGGGAGGCGGGCCCTTCACAGTCTCTGAGTCTGCAGACTGCTGCTGCCTGCGCTGCGCAAAGCCTGCCGACAGCTAAGTGTAATGTGTGACACTCACATTATGTGTAAATAAATAGTAAGCGTTACTAACGCTGCGTTAGTGTTAGTTTGCGGCGGCCGGGGCGGGCTGGTGCCGGGGGCCCCTAAGGACTCGGGGGCCCGGGGGCAATTGCCCCCCTTGCCTCTATGGTAGCGCCGGCCCTGCATCCACAGATCCCCATAACGGTGTCATCCACAGATCCCCCATAATATTGTCATCCACAGACCACCATTAGTTCAAAACCCACCAAAAGCACACCTTTTGGTTCAAAATATTTTTTTTTTTTTGTCCACCTCAAAAACCTAGGTGCGTCTTATGTGCAGGTGTGTCTTATAGGGTGAAAAATACGGTAGTTATTTGCAGTTAGATAGGCCCATTGTTACAACTTAAAATCGCCTGGTAAGGACCCCTTCCTTACCAGGCCATTTTTTTGTTGTAGCAATGGGCCTATCTAACTGCTATCAACACTTAGGCCTCATGCACACGACCGTTTTTTTATGCTGTCCGCAAAAAGGGGTTCCGTTGTTCAGTGATCCGTGTCTGTTTTTGCCTTCCGTTGTGTTTCCGTGTGTCTTCCGTTTTTTTTACCGGACATGACCCAAAAGATTTTACCAAAAGACAGGCTGACAATTTTTCCCAAGTGCCTGCCAAGGGATCCGCAAAAAAAACGGACACGGAACGCGGATGACACACGGATGGCCATCCGCATTTTTTCACGGACCCATTGACTTGAACGGGTCCGTGAACCGTTTTTCACGGACAAGAATAGGACAGGTTATATTTTTTATGATGGACTGAAATCACGGACCACGGACGCGGAGGACAAACGGTGCATTTGCCGAGGTTTCCACGGACCCATTGAAAACCAATGGGTCCGCAGAAAATCATGACAAACGGAGCAACGGACACGGAATCAAACAACGGTCTTGTGCATGAGGCCTTAGGTAGTAAAGTGGTTAAATGGGTTGTCCAAGTTCTGCAAAAAAATAAAGCACTGTAAATCTCATTGTCAGCAATATATACATAAGAAAAGTAAGTTTTAAGCAAAAAAAATAAAAATTATATTTACTCTTGTCCCTAGTTCTGTTCTGACCCTGTTGTTGACATGCAGTTGCAGAGCTGTGGAGCGTGTACATTCTTTAGTGAAAATGTGTGGGTGTCAACAAAGACTGTATTTCCCCCTCCTCCTGATCTGCAAAAGGAGTGAATAAAATTGCTGCCCTGCCTGCAGTCTGACTGCTGGGATACTCATGCTGTATGTGTGTATGTGTACAGTACAATGACATTGCTGATACACCCAGGATCTTCTCCCTGTTCTTGTGCAGTGCACTGCAGACACTTCCTCACAGCCAGAAGTAGAGTACAGAGGAGAGGACTGCTCCAGTCTTTGTCAGCTCTGTGTTTGCAGGGTGAGAAGGGATGGAGGATCCTGTGAACAGCAGTTGTATCCTCAGTGCCTGGAAAAGAGGGAACCCCGCAGCTGCTCAGTATCTGAAGCCGAGCCTCCAGCCCTGAGTCTGTGCTGCTGATGGTAGAAGGGGTTAAACTTTGCTGATGAATCCAGTGGCAGGAGACACAGGGCAGACAGCCCAACCAGCAGATCGGGCAGTGCAGGGGGTGTGGACAGCAGAGCAGGCAATGCAGGGGCGTGGCTTGCCACTCCAACCAGCACAGCCTTCACAGTGGCAGACCTGCTCCTCTTGCTCCCTCAGGCTTGTGCACGGAACCTCATCAGAGATGGGAAAGAGGCTGATATCACATGTCATGTGACCTCAGCTAACTAGGAGAACGGGGTCACTGGAGATCATGTAAGTAAATTGAAAACCCCTTACATTTGCTTACAAAAAATAACTTGGACAACTCCTTTAAGTACCAGGGTCCTCATTGCATGAATGGAGTGGTGTCATGAATCACCCCATCTGCTGTATAAATAATATTACATTATCAGAGAGGTGACAGGCGCTCTTTAAGTGAGTCATGAGATAAGCCAGTGGTTTTACAGAATAGGGTATCATTGCATTGATATCCATAACACCTTATATCAATATTTTAATAAAAATGTTACATATTACTGAAATTGACATACTTAATCACTATAGCAAAGTGCAAATGCAATTACCAAAACATAATTAAAAAAAATAGCATTGTTACAGGTACAACTCATGGTTCTGGGGAAGATCCCGAGCGGTCCAGATATACCTGGATGTTTACACTACTGGATTGGCTACCAGTCAGTGTAACCAGGGTTCGTGCTTCTGATCTTGGTCCTGTTGCTTGTCTGAGTTAGAAAAATTGACGGTCGTGTCGCAAACCCTTCTGTACCGGTCATTCATCTCCATGGTTTTTCACTCACACGTTGGTTAATTCTGATCATCAGCATGCTTCCTTCACTCAGTTTTTCTGTGGATCGTATAAGATTTCATAAGTCAGATGATTGCCGGATGTTCATAAGTTATGTCTGTAAACACCAAAACATGTGAGCGTTTTGACTGTTGGTGCAGGCGGAGTTCCCCCCTCATACTTGCTCCCCAGTTGGGTCATCCAGATGTGTTTCTTGTCCCTACAGTGTTTACGCTCACACATTGAAAGTCCCTTGTTGGGCACAAACTGTTCTCCACTTACTCATTGGAGATTTAACGAGGAAATAAGAACTCTACGTTACCTTCGAAATATGCAATTAGAAACCTTGGGAGAAATAAGAATTATTTTCGTTTTTCTCTCCAGAAAGGGACTTGCTGCAGATTTGTTTGTCTACAGTTAAAGTTAACTCCATACAATTTGCAGTCCTGTCATGGCAACCTGTGCCGATCAAAGAGAACGGGCGTACCTGCCCTTACTCCAAATGTACACAGCTGTTGAAATGTATTTGCCTTCTTCCTGGTTTCCATATTTGTCACATGTGATCATCAAACTACTTTTAATATTAGACAAAGGTAATCCAATTAAACACAAAATGCTGGTTTTAAATGCCGATTTCATTAATTGAAGAAAAAATGCTGTTTAGCCCTACCTGGCTAAATGTCAAAAACAATAAGAAAAACACTGGCAAAAATGGAATCCATGGGAGAGCTGCAGGGAGAAAATCATAGGTGATCAAATAGAATCTGCAACTAGCAAGGAGCAAAGCAGATAGGAACAGCTTTTCTAGTTTAAGGCCTTGGGGGAACCTTTGGGTGGGTACTATTTCTGTTATGGAGACCAGTTGATATACTGTACACGAAGACTATTGTGGGCTAGACAATGCTAACCTAAAACTGCATAAGATAATCACACATTGTAAAATTAGGTAAAGATAACCAAATGAAACAAAAGATTCATTTATATATTGAGGAGAATGGTCCAACATAACTTGCCTGTGAGTGCAAAAAGTATGTGAACCTTTGCTTTCAGTATCTGGTGTGATCCCCTTGTGCTACAATAACTGCAACTAAACGTTTCCAGTAATTGTACTGTAGATTAGTCCTGCACATCAGCTTGGAGGAATTCTGTCCTCCGTACAGAACAGCCTTAACTCTGTTGTTGGGTTTCCTCCCATGAACTGCTCGCTTCAGGTCCACATCATTCATTCTTATTGGATTAAGGTCACGACTTTGACTTGGCCAGTCTAAAACTTTAACCATTCTTTGGTAGAACATCTTGTGCACTTAGAGCCATTGTCTTGTTGCATGACCTACAGTTTCTTGAGGTTCAGCTGTCAGATGTTCTGACATTTTCTTTAGAATTTGCTGGTATAATCCAGAATTAATTGTTCTATCAATGATGGTTAGCCGTCCTGGCCCAGATGCAGCAAAACAGGCCCAACCCATGTTTCGCAGATGGGATGAGGTTTCTATGCAGGAATGCAGGGTTTTCCTTTCTCCTAACATAATTTTCCTCATTTAAACCAAAAAGTTATATTTTGGTCTAATCCATCCACAAAACATTGTTCTAATAGACCTTGTCCAGGTGATCTTCAGCAAAATTTAGATGGGCAGCAATGTTCTTTTTGGAGAGCAGTGACTTTCTGTTCATAATCCTACCATGCACACCACTCTTTTTCAGTGTCCTCCTGATGGTAGACTCATTAATATTTACTTATATGAAAAAAGCCTTTAGATGTTTAGTGGTTACCTTGGGTTCCTTTTTGACTTCACAGACAATTACACACTTTGATCTTGGCTTGAACTTTGTTGGTCGACCATTCCTGGGGAGGGTAATAATGGTCTTGAATTTCCTCCATTTTTACACAATCTGTCTGACTGTGGATAGGTGGAGTCCAAACTCTTTAGAGACGGTTATGTAACCTTGAGCATCAAGAACTCTTCTTCTGAGGTCCACAGAAATCTTTGTTTTTACCATTATACACTTCCACAAACATGTTGTGAAGATCAGACTTTGATAAATCCCTGTTTAAATAAAACAGGTTGCCCACTCATTCCTGATTGTCATCCCACTGTAATTTCACCTTCAAATTATCTGCTAATCCTAAAGGTTCACATACTTTTACCACTCACAGACATGTGATACTGGCTCATTTCCTCAACAAATTAATTAATATTTTTTATTAGGTTATCTTTTATCTACTTTCAGGACTTGTGTGAACATCTGATGTAGTTTTTGGTCAAATTTATGCAGAAATATAGGAAATTTTAACGGGTTCACAAACTTTGAAGCTCAACTGAACTGAGCTCAACTGAGGCTAACACTACATTCCACGATAAGAACATTATACCAACATTCAAACATGGTGATGGTAGTGTGATGGTCTGGGGATACTTTACTTCTGCCCAGCTGCACAGCTTGGCATAATTGATGGAATCATAAATTCTGCTCTGTATTAGAAAATCCTTAGGCCTTTTTCACACGGGCGTGATTTCCGCGCGGGTGCAATGCATGAGGAGGACGCATTGCACCCGCACTGAATCCGGACCCATTCACTTCTATGGGGCTGTGCACATGAGCGGTGATTTTCACGCATCACTTCTGCGTTGCGTGAAAATCGCAGCATGCTCTATATTTTGCGTTTTTCACGCAACGCAGGCCCCATAGAAGTGAATGGGCTGCGGGAAAATCTCAAGCATCCGCAACAAGTGCAGATGCAGTGTGATTTTCCCGCATGGTTGCTAAGCGACGGGACCCGATCTTTATTATTTTTCCTTATAACATGGTTATAAGGGAAAATAATAGCATTCTCAATTAAGAATGCTTAGTAATATGTGGATGGAGATGTTAAAAATAACAAAATTAACTGTGATGGACCATGTGATTGGACCATGTGATGTGACGTCATCACAGGTCCTTTAGACTGCAGCTAATGCTTGAAGAGAGAAGAGAGATCGCCAACTACGCGATCAAGTGGCTAAGGTAAGTTAATTTTTTTAACACCTCCATCCGCATTTTACTAAGCATTCTTTATTGAGAATGCTATTATTTTCCCTTATAACCATGTTATAAGGGAAAATAATAAAATCTCCAGAATACTCAACCCGAAACAGGACTTCAGTGATCAAGTCCGGCTTCTGGTCTGGGTACCAAACATGCCGATTTTTCACATGCGCGTGCAAAACGCATTACAAATGTTTGCACACGCGTGGAAAATCGCGCATTTTCCCGCAACGCACCCGCATCCTATCCGGGCGTCAAAGTGACGCCGTGTGAAAGAGGCCTTGAGGAGATTGTCTGACCAACAATTCATGACCTTTAGCTCAAGCGCAGTTGGGTTACTTAGTAGGACAATAATCCGAAGGGCACAAACAAATCCACCTTTAAATGGCTTGAAAGAGGCAACGTTAAAGGGGTTTTTCTCACTTCAGCAAATAGCATTTATGTATAGAAAGCTAATCTAAGGCACTAATTAATGCAATGTGATTGTCCATATTTCCTCGTTTGTTGACCGGATTCATTTTTTGATCACATTATACATTGTTCGTTTCAAGGGTTACAACCACCCCACAATCCAACAGCGGTGGCCGTGCTTGTACACTATAGGAAAAAGCATCAGCCTTTGTGCGCTCCCATGGTCCTGGCCAAAGAGGCCGGCGCTTTTTCCTATAGCGTGCAAGCACGACCACCACTGATAGATTGTAGGGTGGTTGTAACCATGGAATACGAGCAGTGTATAATGTGATGGAAAAATGAATCAAGCCAGCAAGACTGAAAAGGGTCAGTTTATGCTTCAAATTCCCAATGTAGCTGAATTAAAACAATTCTGCAAAGAAGAGTGACCAAAATTCCTCTACCTAGATGTAAAATACTTATTGCAAGTTATAGCGAATGTTTGACTATAGTTGTTACTGCCAAGGGTGGCACAACCTGTTATTAGGTGTAGGTGCAGGTAGTTTTTCACAACGGTGATACAGGTTTTGAATAAATCTTCAATTAATAGAATGACCATTTAAAAGTTGCATTTTGTGTTGCTCACATTGTCTTTGTCCTATTTTATTATTCATTGGAAACATTTAAATGTGAGAGATAAGCAAAAATAGAAGAAATCGAGTGAGATGTAGATACTTTACACAGCACTGTTGGTTTACCTTTGAGAGAAAAGCAACAGGAAAAAACAACTCTAGAGTTTCTCTAATACCACCATTTGTTTATCTTTGCTATACCGTACATTGTACCCTTTGGGGAAAATCACACCACCATGTCGGCTTGTCTCAGCGAAAGTCATCAATGTAAATCTATAATTACAGAATAACTGCACCAAAAATTCTTCTCCTTGCGCACAGGATTAAAGAGGTAGAGGTCTTTTGCCCAAATGTGTTGGTATTGATGCAGCTACTAGTTTTGAGTCTCACTTTAAAAATTTTTTTTTATGATTAATAAAGTTTTTTACCCATCTTCATGCAATGCCATGTTTGTTTCGCTGGGACTAGAACGTAAAGGGATAATTATCTTTTAACATACCCTATGTATAAATTCCTCACCATTTCAGTGGGTTTGTATAGCACTTCTAGTTCTAGCAGTCCCATAAAGAATGAACGGGCTGCAGTGAGCATGCTTGACCACAACCCCTTTTATTCAGGGAACTTGGAAACCCCGGTATTTTGATCAGTGTGGAGGACCAACCGTCAGACCCTCACTGATCAGATGCTTATCCCCTACCCTGTCAGTAGGGGATAAGTTTAGAACTTGGCATAACCTCTTTAAGTTCTAAAGGTGAAAATCAATCTTGGGCATGTGATGATCACATAGGTCCATGGCTAGTTACAAGCAAGCACAGACTCCGCGCCTCTGTGATCATCACGGGACTGGGACAGATTTTTATTCCCTTGATGTAAATAGAAGGGTCAAGGGGAGAAACAGTATAACTAACTCAAACTCAAATTTTACTTAAACCCTTGGCATGACACCAGGAACTATCTGTTTAAGAATTTGAGTACTTTCATGATTGATCACTTGGATTAACAGTGAATTATTGGAAAATCATAAATCTACCTTCCTTCTTCTCTTTTTTTTTGAGGTCTTCAGGTTTCCGCTCTGTTTAGAGATGGCTTTAAATGTAACTGGTGAAATCTGAGCTGTTACCTTAATTTTCAGACGTGGTAGTTTCCCTGGTAGGGTGTGGAACAGAAAGTTTGACTTAGAGGGTACCGTATGCGGGTACTAGTTTGCAATATCACAAAAGTGCATTTCATGGAATGCATGAACTGTAATGATCAGCGGACCAGTAAATTTCTACTTTTTATTAAAAAGTAAAAGCCTTGTGTACATGGCAGTGTCCTCTATGTTCTGCCATAAAGGCTGTGTCTGGTGCTGTATGTATAAAGCTATTGTCCCCTGCAAGCAATGCTTCTAGGGGCCGAAAAGCTCCATACATAGGACCTCCAATGGAACATGCCACATTGTTCTTTTGGATTCATACTGTATAGTATGCCCTTGTTAACGCCACATATATGGAATCTTTTTTACACAAACTACAATCATGGACATTTAACTTCACAGATGCCATGGTCAATTACAATGGAGGGGGCTCCCTCCGATGCCTGAACAGCTCCCTCTGCACGAGATTGCAGAAGCCATTCAGTTATGGAATCCAAAAGCTTTGTGGTGGCCCCTAGGCATGCCAAAGTAAAGTTTCTATTTAGGCTACTTTCACATTAGCGTTATCAGGGTCTGGCAGGGGAACAGCACGCAGCTATTTTTTGTCTGGCCGCCTCTCGTCATGTTTGCCGCGCTGTTGACGGAACTCTGTCCCGTCCCCATTATAGTGAACGAGGCCGGAGCAGACTTCTGGTGGCACACATGGATTAGTGTTAGTACGGATCTGGTGGCAGGCTCCTAACGCTAATGTGAAAGTACCCTAAGCCCTGCCTCAAGCAGGGCTTAATAGGAGAATTTGTCATAGACTGCCATAGAAACTATTGCAGCCTATGGTAAAAGTGATCTAATGATCATGTTCATACCCCCTAGGCCTAGGGGGACTAAAATTAAAGTTAACATAATGTTTTTAGAAAATAAAAAATAAACAGAAGTAAAAAATATCTATATCATTGGTATCACCATGTCCAAAAATGGCTGAATTCTTAGAATATAAAAGTATTTATCATGCATGGTGAACTCTGTGACAGAAAAAATGAAAACGGCAGAATTGCTATGTTTTGCTTGCTTTGCCTTGCAAAAAATTGATCAAAAAGTTATACATACCCTAAAATAGTATCAATAAAAACTAGATTGTCCCACAAGAAATGAGTCCTTAGGCCTCTTTCACACTAGCGTTGTGAGGATCCGGTGTGCACTTCTGTCGCCGGAAATGCCCGCCGGATCCGTCACAACGCCACACACCTGAAAGCATTTGAAGACTGATCAGTCTTCAAAATGCTTCCAGTGTTACCATGGCAGCCAGGACGCTACTAAAGTCCCTGCTGCCATGCTAAAGTAGTGGGGAGCCAGGGGAGAACCACAATGACGTCACAGCGCCCCTATGTTGCATGGATCACATGATAGCATGGATCACATGATCCATGCGACGTAGGGGCGCTGTGAGGTCATTGTGGAGCTGCACGGATGGTAAGTAGCTTCTCCCCCGGCTCCCCACTACTTTTCCATGACAGCCGGGACTTTAGTAGCGTTCTGGCTGACATGGTTACCATTCAGAAAACTAACATCGGATCCGGATTAATGCATTTCAATGGGCATTAATCCGGATCCGTCCTTGCGGCATGCCTTCAGGATTTTTGGCCGGAGGAAAATCCGCAGCATGCTGCGGATTTTGCTACGGCCTAAAAACGTCTCAGTACTGAACTGAAGACATCCTGATGCATCCTGAACGGATTTCTCTCCACTCAGAATGCATTGGGATAATCCTGATCAGTTTCTTTCCGTCTTAGAGCCCCGAGGACGGAACTCTAGGACGGAAAGGAACAACGCAGATGTGAAAGTGGCCTAAAATAGCTCCATAGGTAATAAAATGAATGTTACATTTTTACTGCACAATGAACACAGTAAAAACAAAAGCCATAAAACAATGGTGTAAGTATGCATATGTAGTAAATGGGAAGAGAGCAAAAAGCCGCTGTTAGACTCCTCTGACAATGGCTTATCTATGTTAAGAAAAGGATGGGGCAATTAAATCCATTATGCCTGATCCTTATCTCCCACAACATCAGCTGTTGGAGGAGAGTCAGGAGGTACTATATGCACTATATGGTTGGCCAAAATTGGTGAGTTTGGTCGATGCAAATTTGATGTGCATGACCAGCTGTAGAATAAAATGGCTGCAGTGTGGCTTCTTAACTTTGCGTGACCTGTCCTTTGTCCCTTTGTCCCCCGTTGTTTAAATGGGTTTTCCGGGAGTAAGATATTGATGGCCTATCCTCAGGATAGGTTATCAATATATGGTCAGTAAAGGTCTGACACTAGGCACCTCCACCAATAAGCTGTTTGAAGAGGCTGCGGCTCTACGCTGAACGCACAGGCCCTTCACAGCATGCCAAGCACAGCACCCTTCATTGTATAGTGGCTGTGGTTGGTATTGCAGCCCAGGCCTATTCACTTGAACGGGGCTCAGCTATGCCTAAGTCATGCGACTGATGAACATGATGTCACTGGCCTGAGAAGAAGATGTTCATCAGAGTGCTGTTGCCTCTTCAAATTGCCGGTTGGAGAGGGTGCTTGTAGTCCGACCTCCACCGATCATCAATATTTTACACCTTTCAGGGGATTGTCACATAAAGTGATCCCCTAATGCTGAAAACTGGTGTTGAGTTGGGATGTTGTAGGAATGTCCCAAGATGTAATGTTTAGCGGTAAAGGTGGCACTTATACTTACTTTCATTTCTCTCTATTAGAGCCTCCAGGATGTCGGTGGCCGGTAGCTCTCCCAGGCAGTTGTCATCAATGTCAAGTTCAGAAAGCTGCTCAGAATAGCGGATGAGACTGGAAAAGAGACAATCGGTCGATTAACACATTACAGCTATGATCGGTCAGAGATTGTGGTCACGGTCACACAGTATATCTCAGGTCATATTACCTTCTAGGATCCAGTAGATAGATCCTCATGAATAACGGTTCATGTTAGTTGCGGGTGGACAGTTTTGATTCTCCTACAATTTCCATTTTCCTGTTGTTTTAAAGGAAGTCTGTCACCTCCAAAATTGGTTTGAAAGTAAACATACCACCACATAGGGTAGGTGCCTCAAAACATAACCTTTTGTGTGAAAATCTGAAACTCTAGTCACGATAAAATTTTATTTTTAGGCAAATCAGGCTTTCGGTGCTCCATGAACATGGCCCCTTTGTTTAGTGCACCATTACTAAACCAGTAATGATACCCACCACAGCCTCTCTTGTTTAACCCCTTCCCGACCATTGTCTTACTAGTATGGTGTTGGCCAGGTCTTTAAAGATGGTGCCCGCCCCGGAGTGGAGCGGGCGCCATAGCCACGAGGTGCCTGCTGTTTCATACAGCAGACACCCACGGCTGATGTCTGCATCTGACAATAATGCCGGTCGCTGACATTTAACCCTTCGGATGCTGTGGTCAATCCTGACCACAGCATCAGAGCGTGTGAAAACCCAGAAGCGCACACTTCTGTGTATGCTCCATCTCCCTCCAGTGGCAACCGGAGGAGCCGGAGCATGTATGCGGCAGCCTCTGTCATTGAGAATGACAGGAGGCTGCTGCATAGTGTTTCCTATGGAGCTCTTGTCTGTAGCAGGGCTGCATAGGAAACTAGTAAATGCTAATGCATTGGAGTCTATGACAATGGCAATTTAATGATTGCTTGTTATAGTTAACTAAAGAAACTATAAAAAAAAAGTGTAAAAATAAAAATAAAGTTTTTAAAAATATAAAAATTCAAATCACACCCCTTTCCCCAAAATAAAAATAAAAAATACACATCATGAGTATTGCCACATGCGAAAACGACCATACTATAAAAATATAAAAATATTTCCCCAAACGGCAAACAGCGAAATAGAAAAAACATCAAAGTGGCCATTTGCCATTTTTGTTCGCATCATTTCCCACAGAAAAATTTGATAAAAAGTAATCAAAAAGTCATACACACCACAGAATGAAAAGTACAGATCGCCCACAAAGCATGAGCCCTCAGACAGCTCCTTACACATAACTACAAAAAAGTTATAGGGGTCAGAATATGGTGACGAAAAAAACCTTTGTTTCAAGGTTTTTATTATTTTATCAGTATCAAAATCAAATAAAAACTACACATATAATATTGACCTGGAGAATGAAAGTTACTGGTCAGTTTTATCATTGTAAATGAAAAACCCATAAAACTGTGGCGGCATTGCTTTTTTTTTGCAATTCCACCCCATTTGGAATATTTTTCCTGCTTCTCACTACATCATATGCAGTGTTAAATGGAGGCATTAAAAATTACAACTTGTCCCGCAAAAAAACAAGCCCTTATATGGCAATGTGAACAGAAAAATAAAAAAGTTATGGCTCTGGGAAGGCTGGGAGCGCAAAATGAAAATGCAAAAACCTCTGGGGTAGAAAGGGTTAATTGAAAGCTCTTGAGACTTCAGAGCTAGTAGCTATGACACAAGGGAAGCTAGATGCACCGAATGGGTCAGGCCTACCCATGCTGCATTGGAAATCTAATTTGCATACAAATAAAAAGAAGCATTTCTCAAGATTAGAGGGGTGGATTTTCACAAGAAAGGTAAGGGTACATGCCTACATGCCTACTTTGAAGATGATTTTGGAGAGGTTAGACTCCTTTTACCTTGTTTTTTATGTCTTCAGTTCATCTGTCAACAGATTTGTACCTATGACACTGGCTGACCTGTTACATGTGTGCTTGGCAGCTGAAGTTATCTGTGTTGGTCCCATGTTCACATGTGCCCGCATTGCTGAGAATAATTATGTTTTAATATACGCAAATGAGTCTCTAGGAGCAACGGGGGCGTTACCATTACACCTAGAGGTTCTGTTCTCTCTGCTGCTGTAGCACCCTCTGCACTTTGATTGACAGGACCAGGTGTGATGATGTTATCACTGCTTGGTCCTGTCAATTAAGGGTTACTTGCTACCACTGTTTGGAGAATTGAAAAATAAAGTGCAAGTACAAATACATTGGAACAGTGCTGGAGTATACTTCATTTAATTTGTTACAACTAGTGCATAGACTGACTCGACTAAGGGTACTTTCACACTTGCGTTATTCTTTTCCGGCATAGAGTTCCGTCAAAAGGGCTCTATGTCGGAAAAGAACTGATCAGGCATATCCCCATGCAATCTGAATAGATAGAAATCCATTCATTTTGCATCAGTATGCCTTCCGTTCAGTCACTGTCAGGCGTTTTGGCCGGACATAATACCGCAGCATGCTACGGTATTATGTCCGTCCAAAATGCCTGATCAGTCGCAGGAATGCCGGATCCGGCACTAATTCCCATTGACTTGCATTAGTGCCGGATATGGCATTGTGAAACAACTGAAGGACGGATCCGTCCTTCCGGTCTGTGCATGCGCAGACCGGGAAAACTGTGAAAAAAAAGACTGCAAGACGGATCCGTCCATCCGCATGACAAGCGGAGGGACGGATCCGTTCTTGCAATGCATTTGTAGACGGATCCGCACCCGGATCCGTCTACAAATGCTGTCAGTTGTCACACTGAACGGCGGATCCGCCTGGCAGCTCCGACAATGGAACTGCCTGCCGGATCACACTAACGCTAGTGTGAAAGTACCTTTACTCCGTGCATGGGGCTACAAAAATTGGAAGGTGAGCTGGAAAACAACCTTTTGCTTTTCTGCAGAGAAAGCAGAGCCTGTAGGAGTAAAGGCAACTCATATATTAAAACATCATCTTTCTCAGCAATGCGGACACATATGAACATGACATGGGACCAACACAGATGTCTTCAGCTGCCAAGAGCCCATGTAACAGGTCAGCCAGTGTCATAGGGACAGATCTGCTGACAGGTGCCCTTTAAGTCTTGTACAGTATATTTCCTTTGATGCCTGCTCATCTTGCCAATATTATGTAGGTAGTTGACACAACATCCTCTGATGTTCAGAGTTAAAGTAGACTAGTATGGATCAGAGTCAGGGAAGCCTATCAGCTTGGTACAAGACTCCACTAAATCCCCACTAGACATTCACAAAGGACTTTGTAAAAGCCATAGAAATGAGGCCACTTTGCTTTGATTTTATGTAGTGCACCTTTTTTTTATTGTTTCTGCTGTTCAGCTGCCTGTCCTTAAGGGGAAGCGAGGGGGCAGGCAGCTGAACAGCAGTGACAGCCAAAGCCTTCCCTGCTGCCATTTTATTGGCTGAAGCTGTCAGTCTCATGCCTTTAAGTTTTTATCCAGTCACCCCAGTGCCTGCCATTCCCTGGCAATCATGACCTCTGATTCCTCAGCCCTCTGGTCATGGTGGAAGCAAAGCAGTACTGTATTATCTTGTATAGTCTGCAGCTAACCTGCACTGAACTGTTATCTGACCACTATATTGTCATCGTGTTATTAGTTATACCGGTCTTAGAATAATGGTAGCATACCCCTGTCCCTGTCTCTGAATGGAGGGATTTCTATGTTCCTTTTTTATTTTTCTTCTTTTGATGTGGCTTATTTACATAAAAGGGGTTATCCGAATTCTAAAAGATCCCCTCCGATGCCCGGGCCCGTCATATACATTATACTTATCTGCTCCCCGGCACCCGTGTCACTACGGATCCCTGCACGGTCGCCGCTCCATCTCTGTATCACGTGGATCAAAACACCTAGCGTTGGGCTAGAGGCTGGTCACCATCGTGGTCTGCTATTGGCTGAGTTGACTGAGTCTGAGCTGCGATACCAAGCAAAACAACTATACAATGTACGGCGCTGTGCTTGGTAAGCCGCAGGAAGACCCCAGCGCTCACCAGAGTGCTGGGACTTCCTCAAACAGCTGATTGGTGGGGGTCCTGGGTGCTAGACCCCTATTGATTAGAGACTTATCATCTATCCAGAGAATAGGTCATGATTATAAAATAAGTCGAAAAACCCCTTTAAGAGTTTTTGGTACTTTTTTTTTTTTTTTTACATTTACCATGTCACTGCCTATAGTTTAAAAAAAATATTATTTTTTCAAAACACAGACAGTGACGTGGAAAATGTAAAAAAAAAAAAGATTTTTAAGTTAAGTTTGAAAAATGATAATTACACTCACCTGTAATTTGATTTTCCGGAGTCCATGACAGCACCAAGAAAGAGGGTCCACCTCCCAAAGGTATAAAAAAAGGAGGAGCCTCTCCATTCCTCAGTGGTTTTCAGAGAAGAGAAGCCCCCCATAATCCAATCATCCGACTTCCCTTGCTTGCTCGACTGCAGGCATATGTTCTCTTCATGTTTAATTATACTTTTTTTTTGCACACCTTGTGACCATAGCCAAGAACCGTCTCCAAAACAGAAGCAAAAAGGGTGGGAAAATTAGGGGTGCTGTTATGAACTCTGGAAAATCCAAATACCGGTGAGTGTAATTATCATTTTTCCCCATCGTCCATGACAGCACCATGAGAGATTCCAGAGAAGAATCAGGATGGGACCACGGCCTGGAGAACCTTACGACCAAAGGACAAGTCAGAAGAAGAAGAAAGATCCAACCTATAGTGCTTATAGAAGATCAATGGAGATGACCAAGTTGCGGCTTTGCAGATGTCCTGAATAGAAGCTTCTGCTCTTTCTGCCGAAGAAGTTGCCACCGCTCTTGTAGAGTGAGCTGACCATCCCCAGGAAACCGGCTTCTGCAGGAAAACATAAGCTTAACAGATAGCCTGCCTTATCCACCTGGCTAAGGAACTCTTACTGGCTGATTTCCCTCTATTAGGGCCTGCAAACTGTATGAACAAAGAAGTTGCTTTCCTCCACCCCTTGGTAGCCTCTAAATAGGCCAACACACATCTCCTAACATCCAAAAGATTGAGTTCAGCCTCCTTGGGTTATCACAAAAGGAATGAAGAATCACTTCCTGGCCCTCGTGAAAATCAGAGACTACCTTAGGGAGAAATGCTGGATCGGGGTGAAGGATAATCCTATCCTCTTTATCCTCTTAAATGGACATATAGGGAGGGTTAATGGAAAGAGCTTGCATTTTACCTAATCTCCTGGCTGATGTAATGGCTACTAAAAAGACACATTTTAATGTTAGGACTTTGATGGAGACTTCAGAGAGGGGTTCAAAGGGCGCTTCAATCAAGGACTGAAGGACCAGACGAAGGGGCCGAAATTTGAACCTTTAAGGTACTTAAGGCCAACCCTTTATCTAATCACCTCTGGAGAAATTCTAAAATCCTTGGAATATAAAGCTGACTGGAAGGGGAAGAAGGTATCCCTAAAAACTTAAAGAAAACTGACTATATTCTAGCATATATGCCTGTAGTCACTTTCTTCCTACTTTTTAATAAGGTAGAGACGACCGACCCTGATAGCCCCTTCCAGGTCGAATCCGGAATCTCCGGAAGGACCCATGGCTACCTGACCGATAGAAGTCTCAACTAGGTGAACCATGCTTGACGGGGCCAAAAGGGGGCTATCAAAATCACAGAAGCTCTGTCCTCCCTTATTTTGTTTAACACCTTGGGAATTAATTGTAACGGAGAGAATGCATACAGAAGACCCCTGTCCCAAGGCTGAAGGAAGGCATCTACTGCTGTCGGGGAATCCCCTGGAAAAAGGGAAAATAACCTTTTCACCTTCCTTTTCCTATAGCGAAGAGGTCTATATCTGGCAACCCCCACAGGCTTACTATTTTGGCAAATACTTCTTGATTCAAGGTCCATTTCCTCTGGTCTAGTCTGTTTCAACTTGGATCGGGTTTTCCCCTGATGATTCAAGTAGGCCACCATGGAACCATTGTCGGACAAAACCTTTAAATGTCTGTTCTGAAGCCAAGGCAGAATCTCCCGCAGAGTCTTCAGAACCACTGTCAACTCTTTTGCGTTGGGTTTACCACCTTCCACGGGACCCCCTGTACTAGATTCTCCTGCACCAGCCACCATTCCAGCGACCGACGGGTCTTCCTGGAGATGAGAATCTTGTTGTCCAGCTCCTCCAGCCTCCCTGACCAAGCCTGGAGAATCTCCCACTAGAGACACCTGGAATTAGTTTGAGCACACAGAACTGCTGGAATGAAAGATGATAAGGTACCGAGGATTGACATAGGCTTCCTAACTGAAACGTAATGGCATAGAATCAGATCCCGCACCACTAACCTTCCTTTGTCCAAGGTCAAAACGGATCTCCGGGAGGTCGTCTAACAATATCCCCAGGAACCTCTGCGTCTGCTGGGGGATCATTCTGGATTTTTCCCTGTGCACAATTCAACCCAATAATTCCAGGATCTGAATCACTTGATTTACCTGTGGAAGACAACTCTGCCTGAATGGAGCAACTATTAAAAAATTGTCCAGGTATGGGACAAACAGGATGTCCTTCTCTCTTATGTGAGCCGCCATCTCTGCCACCAGCTTGGTAAATATACGGGGAGCCATAGAAATCCCGAACGGGAGCACCTGGAACTGAAAGTGTCTTACTCTCCCCTTCAGATGCAGAAAAGCACTGAACTCCAACTTGAACCCCTCTTTTAGAGAGGTTAAAATCCAACTGCTGTTGGAAATTCTGGACCAGACGGGGAGGAAGTTTGACAATCTTCCTCCCACCCTAGCATCATTGCGTATTATCCTTTCTGGGGGCAGAGCCCTGACCCTTGATTAGTAAACCCTTTGACTTAGAATAGGAGAATATCCACCTGTTATCTTTTCTACCCGGGCTCCTATCTTTACCGGGAAATCTTTTATTCTGATGAAAGGAATTATATTGCCTGTGGTAACCAGAGGGGAACTCCTTTTTTCTATCAGCAGCTTTTTCTAATATATCATCTAAGGTTGAGCCAAATAAATACTTCCCCTTGCAAGGAATATTACATAAGCGTTTTTTTGATGCCACATCTCCTGACAAATTCTCTAGCCATAAAGCAGAGTTAGATAATGAAGCGGCTCTGACTGATAATCTAACAGTATCCGCAGAGGCATCTGCTAAAAAGTCTGCCGCCGTAGCAATAACTGGAATATTTTCCAATAATTGCTCGCTGGGAACTCTATCTTTGATCTGAGACTCAAGCTGTTTAATCCATAAGATAAGGGCTCTGGCTGTACAAGTAGCGGCAATATTGGGTTTAAAGGAGGCCCCACTGATTCCCATGTGCGTCTAAGAAAACTGTCTGCCTTCCTTTCCATAGTGTCTTTTAACTGACCTAAATTGTCAAAGGGAAGGGAGGATCTACGGGACACTTTTGCTATGGGTACATCAATCTTTGGGGCCCGATCCCAAGATTGGCAATCCGACTCCTCAAAAGTATACTTCCGCTTAACTGATGACAGAATAAAGCTCCGTTTATGTGGATGTTTCCATTCATTAAGGAAGATACATTTTTATGAATGAAAAAACACAGTTTGTTTTTCCCTTCTAGTCCTTCAAACATTACATCCTGAATGGAAGGAACTTCTCTTTGGTCCTCAATGTTCATGCTTTTAAAAGCGGACCTGTATCTTGAATAGGAAAAAGGGATTTACCACCCCTATCATCTTCAGAAGATGAATCTGAGCCCAGTTCTCCACTTTCTAACAAAAACTCCTCATCTTCTGAACTAGAGATATCAGAGTAAACTGATGGAGATTTATGAGGAACCTTCTTGGATTTAAGTGTGTTCCCCATTTCCTCTCTAATTAACGTCTTCATGCATTTCATCATGGAAGGTGATTCTTCTGCAATTGCAGACTCAATACAAGGGCGACAAAGTAGCTTAGTATAGGTGGGAGCCAACTTTTCTTTACATAATCCACGTTCCCTATATTTTTTTTTTAGAGGATGCCTTTTTAGGTTTATCCTGAAAAACAACAAACTGCCATAAGCCAGTATTCATAGAACAGAACATATCACTGTACATACCCTCCAAACATACCACCGGCGCAGGGGTAGACGGCTCCTTCTGGTCACCAGTACTCTCCATGACCTTCAAACAGCCTGGATCCGGACCTTCCCGACAAGAATCCCCGGCTTCTAGCTGGGCATCTGAATGTAAACCAGTTTTTTCCCGCAGTTCTTGGTTGCAGGATGAAATCTTGCGGGATTTTATGACGTCACACGCTCTCTGCGCCCCGCGCACACGTGACTCGCCAGGCCGGTCCTCTTTTTATTATGGAGTGGCTCTGCTCCCTTCCCGGCTTTGGCGTGCCGCATGTAAGCCTGCTCCAACCGCCGAAGACTTCCGCAATAGTGGGGAACCACCCGGTTAGTAACAGAATACAGCCAACCTATACCCAGTATAGTGCTTCACTCCAGTAACATTTGTGTCTTCCGGCTGCGTGGAGCGGGAAACTCACCCGGTGCACATCCCCCAACTGAAATAAAACATTCCTTAGCTGCCTAGGGAGAAACTACTCCCCTATATGGCACATACCTGTAGGATCCACTTCCTAGGACAGGAAACCACTGGGGAAAGGAGAGGCTCCTCCTTTTTTGTACCTGTGGGTTTCCTGTCATGGGAGGCGGACCCTCTCTCATGGTGCTGTCATGGACAATTGGGAATAAATTGATATAAATAATGGGTAATTTATGGATGACACATTCCCTGTAGTGGTGCTATTTGTTGTTCGTTCTATAAGCAAAATTCCCTAGAACCTGCTCTGTTCAAGACACTATGAATATTTCAAGAAAAAGTCTTAACTCAAAGCAAGTGCTCCATACAGCCTGAAAGCACGGAGATGTTTTTTCATCCAAAAGGGAATTTAACTTGAATGGCAGTGGGGAAAGGGGTTTATAAAGTGATAACTGGCTCTCCAGAACATGCAGTGTGGTTCTTCTTTGACACAGCTAATAGCCCCCCAAGTCTTGGTCGAATGTCCACCTGGCATCCAAACTACCACAACGCATCATTGTCCCAAAGTCATGGACCAAGTGCCACTTATACATTGATACTAATCCTTTGGCACGTGGTTGGAAGGGTTTCTATGGAGTAGTAGTAGTACTTACCTACTCAGTAATTGAGAAAACTCCAGCACCCCTGTCTCTCCCTCTTTCCCTCTTGCATCAATGTCATTGTTAGCCAGGTACAGCTTGCTCACCCAAGGCCCAGGAACCGATGCAGGTTTATTCTTTTTCTTTCTTCCTGGCAAATTAAAATGACTTATGTCATCATTGACCTTTACATGGCATAAAGTTGTATTACTTTGAAAGTGTAAAATATAAAAACTTGAGGAGTCCTGTAATAATAGGGGTGAAACATTTTGGCAGATTCATACCTATATTAAAGCTGATCCTATACCTAGCTGAGTCATCACTCCTAATATCCCCATAAACCTACAGGCTCTGATCCATAATGAGCTGGACATAAGCAGCTACTAGACACTCTGGTCCCAGTCATCTCTTTATTTCAAACGCAGCTAAAGGGGTCGTTTGGGCCCTGAAAAAATTGGATATGGCCCGGCATGGTGCAAGGTGTGTGAGTGAAAAAAAAACTCCGGCCTTAATATCCTCGTGCACTGGCGGTGGAACCACCGAAGTTATGAAGTGGCGCAGGCCTCCACATAACTTCGGTATCACGTCTGAGATGGCAAGAAACAGACGTGCGGCACATAGGGGAAGGAAGAGGAGAAACCTTCCACTAGGGAGAAAGAGGAGTGGTGATCCCTAGCTTGCCTGGCGCTGGCACCTGGCTGCCCTGACGTCCCTAGATGGGCTGCTAACCTGTACGCCGATCACATGCCTCGTCCCTGGCTTACCCTGAAATAAGCCCTAGGTAGTGAGTAGGGCGGTGGGAGCTCTAGTCCTCACCACTGACACCTAGGGTAACAACAGGGAAAGGACAAACACCACAAACAATCCCCAAAGGGAGACAACAACAGGAGAGAACCGGAGATCCAACAGCTCCAGTTCCAACTCCACAGCAACAGTTGTCCACCTGAGGTCAAAATAGAAGATCTGGAAGAAAGATCTATATCTGGCAACAAGGGAAGCAGAAAGGAAGAATATATAGTAGCTCAGAGTGGCTGACAGAGAACAGCTGAAAGAAAAAGCTTCAAATTCCTAAATGGGACAAAAAGGATCGCAAACCTATGCAGGAAAACCTGGACCGGAATCTATTCTCACCATTAGATCATGAAGTGATCTCTTGAGAAACCTAGCGCATAGCCACCCGCTGCGTCCTTCTGACCCCAGGCACAACAGGGTCAGCGATAGGACGTGACACCCTTGTGACATTCGGTGTATCCACTCTACAGTCTAAATGTAAGACAGCTTCCTTGCTGGCTTAAATTTAGACCATTTTTTACACCTAAAACAGGCGCAGAAAATGATTAAATGAGACCGGCCTGCCCACCCGTCCACTTTCTGGCCAACACCACACCCTCTTTTTTAGACCTGGTGTGGGCGGGGAAAGGTTTGCAGATAGCGGCGCAAATCCTTTGTGTCGCAATCTGGGAAAGATATACAATATAAAGATATAAGATAGTTAATGACCCCTTATGTCTATTGACAGAAATCAGTATGGGAAAGGACTTTATTATGAAGCTGGTATTACGGACACTACAGGAAGTCTAGGATGGAAAGGACTACGATGAGACTGGCACTATGAGCACTACTACAAGTGTTGTCCCCTAAAACTATGATCAGAAGATGGTTTAGAAGGTATGAGTACTCAAGTGTGTAGCTAACATCTGAAAAATGTGTCATAGCATGAGAAAAGTTTACCTGTGAAAATGTATCCTGTTCCACAATCTTTAGATCTCTTAAAAAAGGAGGCTCAGTGGATTATTAAGAGTTTATGGCCGTCTAAGGTAACATCTCTACGAGACCTTTATGTTCTTCTTGTGTGGGTTTCATTCCATAGTTGTCATGCTTGTAAACATATTTACCCCTTTTCTTGCGCTTCCCCTTGTCAAAACCTTTGTCAGGAGATATTGCAGGTCTTTCCAAGGCGGTTGGATGTCCTGAGATCATTGTGTGAATACCAGATTGGTCTTGTGCTGCTCAGAAAAGCCAGGAAAAAATAAAAATAAAAAATTGCATTAACCCCTTAGTGACCAAGCAATTTTTTTCATTGTCGCATTCCAAGAGCTATAACTCCGCCCCCCACCCCCCTTTTTATTTCCGTTAAAGCAGTTGTATGAGGGCTTGGTTTTTTGTGGGACAAGAAGTTGTCAGACAAGCACCATTCTGGGGTACACATAACCTTTTTTATTAACTTTCATTAACTCTTTTTTGCGTTTTTACGTTATACATTTTGCTGCATAAATAATATGATAACTTTAGTCTCTGGGTCAGTACGATTACAGCAATGCTATATATATATATAGTCTTTTTTTAGGTTTTATTACTTTTGCAATATAAAAAGGCTTTGAAAAAAAGTTTTTGCATCGCTGCATTCCAATACTTTTTTATTTTTCATTCTATGAAGCTATGTTAGGACTTTAGCGACTTGTAATTTTCATTGGTATCATTTTGGGGTACATAATACTTTTTGATCGCTTTTTATTCAGTTTTTGTAATGGTGAATAGACAAAAAACAGCAACTCTGGCATTTTTAAAACATTTTTAGTGCATTTATCTTATAAGATACAGTGCATGATAATTGTGTAGTGTGGGTCATTACGGATGTGATGATACAAAATATGTGTGGGGATTTTATTTTTGCTATTTTTTTTTTCCATTGAAAAGTTGTTGTTTTTTTCAATAAAGAAAAGATGTATTTTTTTAACTTGGGGATTTTTTTAAATTTAATTATACTTTATTTAACTCTTTTACTAGACCCGCCCGGGTATTTTAGCAGGCAATCTTGTGATCATTTCTGTAATAAACTGTACTGTTATTGCTAGAATGACAGGTACCAGCAGGCTGTGCCAAAGAGGCGCAGCCTGATACGGATATACTGCAGGCCGGCCTGGAACCTCCATTAGGCCACAGACTGCCAGGTGAATAAATTAGCACTCTATGATCTAATTTGCAGGGTATTCATGGGAGAAAGAGGGAGTCCCCTCCCTCTAAACCACTTAGATGTCACCGGTACTACTGGCGCTTCTGCCGATCCAGGCTGTTAGAGCAGGAGCTCGAGTCTGATGGAAGAGCAAAGCCTCCAGTCTACGTACAGTGCTGTAAAAAGAGTAAAAAGGCCTATTGGTGGTCCCTAAGTGGTTAAATTAACCACCTAGTGAATTGTGCAATTCTGTTTTTCATCCTGGAAATCTGAACGAACAATAACCACTATTTTACTAATGGTGTTTTTAAAAATTGCCATAAATGTCCTATAGATGGGGGTTCCAATTATGGGTTTCCCACCTATCTGGAGAATCGGGGTCCCCTGAACTGAATTCTGCAACTTGAGTTAGCTGCTTGCTCATCTGATTCACCAACTGCTGTAGACTTGAATGGAGAGAGGTCTACAGCTGAATTTCTATCTGCCAATGAACTGACAGCAGTAGCGTGGCCTGTCAGGACACATACTTTCTACAGTTTATATTAACCATAGTTTTTTTCAACAAATAATTTTCAAATGATTAACAACTCTGAAAATTATCAGAAATATGATCGCGTATGTTTACATCTGAGACTCTAGTAAAAAAAGCTCAGATGACATGACTCAGAATAGATGAAGACAACTTCCATGTTACCTTCTAGTATCAGATGGGCCAGGCTGGTTGCCTCTTCAGGCGGCTTTTCTGTTGCTAGTTTCTGGGTATATTCTGAAACTGTGGTAATTAGATCCACTGCCCCAGAGCACTGCAAGTAGTTTCCAGTGAGATACAGTTCACTGCATGGCAAAACAGGAGAAAGTCAAGAAGACAAAGAACCTGCTGAGGAACAGACCTGCAGTCACCACCCAACTGCCTATAAGACCAATCAGAAGCTGTAAATCTACCCCTCCTGTCATATAGTGCAATAATAAATACATCTTTAAAAAGTATAGGAATAATACACATCACATTAGCAAAACTTCAATAGCCATTACCTGATGGCTGATTCTGCCAAAAGTTTACCGAGTACTGCTCCGCTAGGAGGACCAAGGTTACAGTAACATAGACTGAGAGAAACCAGCTTGGTGTTTCCTTCCAGCCCTCGGATAAGACCCTGAATCCCTTCATCTCGGAACCTACAGAAACAATAACATGTTGTTCCATAGATTGAAGTGAGTTCATGGATCGTATATGTACGGGAGGACATCATCTTACCCGTTGTGATCCAGTGTTACGGATGTTAACTCGCTGTACTTAACCGCTTTCCCCAACCTCTCCACCGACCACACATCAATCCCACAATCTATAGCTTCTAATTTGATAAATGTGTATGAAGTTCTCCCCCTCAGCTCCAGTAGTATAGCCTGCATAAAGAAAAGAAAGGACATGTAACAAGAAGTTAAAAGATAACTGTTGGATCTAAATTATCTACCATTCAGTCGAAAATATGAGATTAAATCACTGGTGGGAAAGGGATGACATTTCCCATGTCCACCCCCCATGTGCTCCTTGGGGTCATGCCATGCACACCGATAGCAGAGAATGCACCAAACTGTCCTCACACCCTAGCATGTACATTTTAGCTGATCAAGCTCTTGTCTGGTCTGTGTGGCCATCAAATGGAATCAAGTGTCGAATTTTAGGCCCCTGTGATTTGGTATGTAGACCATTTATGGCCTAAATACACTTGAGTCATTTAAAAAGGGTGGCCACTTTGTAAGAATTATTGCAGATGTGTCATAATCTCCTTCTGTATGTCACACAATATCTTACTCCTGCCATGCTGAAGAAGGCCCCTGGGCCCCATCTGTAAGCTGCATAAACATCAGTAGCCATCCCTTGCTGTGTCCATAGGGCGCCAGATGACGGCAGTGACTTCACCCACGTCACGGAAGTCTGTGCTGCCGTTGGACAGATCCTTTTGAGAGGTCTGTGCACCAGAAAATGAAATCTATGCCAGGAAGTTTCCAGTATAAGTATGGTTACATTTTTTGAGCCGTGTAAGACTTGCCCCCTCCCACCCACTTTTTAGAAAAGTTGCATGATGTAGAAGGGGAGTATGTTGCACATTTTGAGTGATACACAGTTTTTGGTGTCATGACATTAGACCAGATATAAGTACTTGGTCTCTGACAATGGATGAGACCTGGTAATGGACCAGAGTCATTGGAAAATAAAAAACATTAGTTATACCCGAACTGTCTTGTTTGCCTTCACCAAATGTGTGTAAACTACAAACTCACAAGACTGGCAACATCCTGGTTACTGAGAGGAACGCCCCATAAGCACAAGTCTGTGGCAAGCATATATCGCTCATCCCGTATGGTCATCAATAGTGGCCTTAACAAAACTGAAGAGGAACCATCGGAGGAGCTCTCAGGACAGGACAGGATGATCTGCAGGAACATAGAGTGCAATATTCTAATTCTAAATGTCACGTATCATGAACAGAGCAATACAAAGGCGACAATAGTAATACCAAATATAAATTGTTTATAAAAGTAGTTTAATCAGATTCAGAAAGTTAAGCTTATATTACACTTGCAGATCATGCAGGCAATTGTTGGGAGGGAGGAGTTTCGTCCTGGCAATAGCCTGCTCGCTAGCATCGGAGACCGGAGGTATTACATGCAGTGATCTTCTCCTCAGTATGGGGACGAGCGATCGCTAATGCTATCAACCGTACTGAATCGTTGTTTGTCAGCTGCAGATCGTAATTCCACAGGATGATCTGCTGTCGGCAAACAAGGATTTTTAAGCCTTCAGTTAAGATTACCTGATGAACATTCATCTCGTTAGATCTTTCATTGGGTAATCGGTGGCAGTATTAACCCTCATTCACACGTCAGTCATTTCCATCACTGATTGGGAGCTAAAACCAGGTTTGAGCCTCCACAGAGATAAGGTATAAGGGAAAGATATGCACCTCTTCTGTGTTTAGAGCCGCACCTAGTTTTGGCTCAAAATCACTGATGGAAAACACTGACGTGCGAATGAGACATTACACTGCCAGATCCTCGCTAAGGACCATTCAGTGCACGTTAGTGATGGTCTTAACGATTATCTGCAGGTGTAATATAAGCTTTAGAGCAAAATATTAAACGTTTGCTGTGGCTGTTTGAACAGTACCAAAGAAGCCGAAGCCAATGTAGACACAACTGGAGCAGGTGCACTTGCCAGGTTAGAAATCAATACAAGTGGTACAGATGGTGGCAGGTGAAGAGTTAGACTTTATTGGCAACGCATTTCATCAGGCCAGAGAGGCCAAAACGGCTCAGTTACACTACAGGGTACTTTGGACCCCTCAGTGTGGAAATCAATTTACGGTCAAATATCCAAATACCATATTTTTAGCATTATTGGACTATATAGTTCAACAGGTGCTGGACGGACAAACCAAAAGACATGACCGGTTGATGAGGTATACTTTGAAACTCCTGCTGTTCTCGGCTATCAGTATATTTTAAATTCCTTGTTTACCTTGAGGTATTTGGACCCATCTTGGATACATTTTTTGAGGGCATGGGTGATGGTGGGGCTGACAAGTGATTGACACTGAGCACAATGATTTTCATATCTTTTCAGGAATTTCTTCAGAGCCGATGTATCTACTGCTTTAACTGCTGCCCCTTTCCCTTTCTTCTTAGTTTTCTGTGGCATTGTTACTGCAACTGACAAAAAATGCAACATTTACTGATAAATCATGGACTATGCCATTGGTTTTAGGAGACTTGTCAACAGATTATCATTAAGAGTCTGATAGGTGGGTTTCGATCGGTGAGAAACCTAGAAATCAGAAGAACATCTGTTCCATGTCCACCGTTTGAATGGAGCAGTGGTCAAGCCTGTGCACTGCCGTTCCATGCACAGTCCATGGGACTGTCAGACATAGCTAAGTACAGCACACAGCTACCTCTAGCAGTCCATTAGCGTCTGAATGGAATGGCAGTGTGGATTCTCAACCAGTGCTTGAAACATAGGACACGGAACCCCCTTTCTTGTGATCAGTAGGGGTCAAAGCTGTGAGACCTCCACAGATCAGACACTTGTCACCTATCCTGTCATACCTAGCTAATCCACCAAAAGTGGTGTGACTTTAGTCAGGACTATCTTCGGAAATTAATCTAAATGGCAGTAATAAGTAACATTTTTCTGCCTTTGGGACAGGGGCGGACTGGAAACTTAAAGTGGCCCTGGAAAACAAATAATAAAAGTGGCCTCATTTTGTAGTTGGGTCCAAATTGATGGGAGGCAGGGCCAGCAATACCATATTGTGGCACAATATACCACTCTAACAGAGCCAAATACCACAGTCCATCACAAAATACATCCCCAAAAACCTCCACTGGCCAGCCGTGGGGAGGGCTCAGATGACTCCCAGGACATCGGCCCACTGGGAAATTTCCCTGTAAGGTCTATGGCCAATCCGCCCCTTCTTTAGGGTATGGGATGGAAAGAAAAAACTGCTGCAGATTTTGCCACAAATTCTGTACCAAAATCTGCATGTTTTAGATTTACATGATCAAAATTAGGGTAATTCACATTTAGAAAAAAGACGACTAAGGGGAGATCTAATAACTATGTATAAATATATCAGGGGTCAGTACAGAGATCTCTCCCATCATCTATTTATCCCCAGGACTGTGACTGTGACGAGGGGACATCCTCTGCGTCTGGAGGAAAGAAGGTTTGTACACAAACATAGAAGAGGATTCTTTACGGTAAGAGCAGTGAGACTATGGAACTCTCTGCCTGAGGAGGTGGTGATGGTGAGTACAATAAAGGAATTCAAGAGGGGCCTGGATGTATTTCTGGAGTGTAATAATATTACAGGCTATCAGTGGCGTAACTAGAAATGACTGGGCCCCACAGCAAATTTTTGAATGGGGCCCCCTCCCCCAGTCATTTTTTCACAACCCCTTCCTTTCATGCCAACCCCTTTCCTGTAGCTAGTAAAGATGGCTCTCTCAGACCAGGCTCGGCAGCTGTTCCATCCGTTTTCTACACTGTCTATACTGCCACTGTATATCATTTCATTGTGTAATACTGTTGAGGGGCCCTGACAAAATCTTTTAGTACTTCTCCTCCTCCTCTTGGATGGGCCCCTTCTGGGTCAGGGCCCCAAAGCAGCTGCTTCCCCTGCATCCCCTATAGTTACGCCCCTGCAGGCTATAGCTACTAGAGATGGGTTGTTGATCCAGGGAGTTATTCTTATTGCCTGATTGGAGTCGAGAAGGAATTTTTTATTCCCTTTAAGTGGGGAAAATTGGCTTCTACCTCACAGTTTTTTTTTTACCTTCCTCTGGATCAACTTGCAGGATAACAGGCTGAACTGGATGGACAGATGTCTTTTTTCAGCCTTATATACTATGTCACTATGATACTATGTTACATTTTGTTGATTTCACTGTGAGAATCCACAGAAATAATCGACATGCTGCAGATATAAAATCTGCACCACAGTCACAAATTTGTGATAATCTAATACATTTTTCTGTAAATCTGGATGGAGAATCCTTAGACTTTCCTCTGTGTGTGAATGTACCCTTATAAATTAATAGGGTTGTTCAGGCTATCCTTTTTCTTCCCCTCCAGCCAGGGTTACCTGTGAAGAAATCCATACTTACCTGCTCGCTGCCGCTCCATTCTGGCTCCCAGGCTGTCTCCACTGGACTTCTCGTCCTCATCTGTCAACTTCTACTCGTACACAGTAATGTGCTCTGCTACAGCCAATGACCGGCCTCAGTGGTGGTCTCCCCTAGTGGCACATCACTGCTGGATCACAAGCCAAGTCACTACCAAGGCCAGTCACCACGGGACCATGTCCGTGCAAGAAGTTGACAGAAATGGACCGGACGTCCAGTGAAGAGAACGTGAGAGCTGGAAAGGAGCACAGGGAGCAGGTGACTGTGGATTTCTTCACAGATCCCACTGGCTGAGGGCAAAGGGGAATTTGAAAAAAATCCTGGACAATACCTTTAATACTGGAATTACCGTTCATAAATGTTTTCTTCAGTCATATTTATTTCACTTTTTGTTTCTTTTTCCAATTTTTTCATTATTTATTTCCATTAGTTCTTAATAATTGTTTGGATCACATTACTTTGCAAAACTCAAAGATGTGAAGGGATTTAAGGTCCCTTCACACACAAATAGTTAAAACCACCAGAATATTTTTTTTTTCTTTTGACCAAATTTTTTGCAGCTTTTCCTGGGTACTTCTTGCAAACTGTGTTTGCCAACTAACATTTTCTTAACAGCAATTCTCCCCTATGTGAAAATGCCTGAAAAAAATGGCAAGAGCTATAGTATGCTGTGTTTTGGGGAAAAGAAGGCACTTAACAAAAACGCCAGCAGCAAAAAAACACGCGTGTTCTGCATTTCCTATTTTCCATAGACCTTCAGCTAACATATGAAGCTGGCGTTTTTACAGCGAAAAACAGTACACCAAATAACACAGGTGCAATAAAAACCACTAATAATGCAAAAACACCCTTTGTTGCATTTTTTGGATCTCGACCTTATAAATGCAACCTGCTGTATTCTGGTATCGGATATTGATTGATACCTTACAGAATCTTACAAAATTTGTAGGATTAATCCAAGAATCCCATTTAAAATTCCTTTACATAATTTTGAGAAATGACAAGTGGGAATACAAACCAGTAACAGATATTGTGAATCTAAGGCTATGTTCACACCTGTGTTTTCTGTTAGGGGTTCTGTCTGGGTAGGTTTCCATCACAATGGAAACGGAATAACAATAAGTTGCTGTCAAAATGACTGAAACCTTGACTAACCCTGTTATAACGGTACGGCTACATGTTCAGGTTTCCTGATGCGGTTTTGGAAACCAAACCAGGAAAGAGTTTTAAAAAAGAGAAGTCATCTCTGTCCTTTATATTTTCTCTCCTTTTATGATCCACTCCTGATTTTGGCTTCCAAAACTACATCAGGAAACCAGACCGTGTGACCGTACCCGAAGTCAGTGAGGAGAATCCATAGCCCAAATGTGAACAAAGAACTAAAAACTAAAGAAATAACTAAAAGAACTAAACATTAAAAAAGAACCTGTAAACTTGCTTCTAAATATCTTTAGGGACCTAGATATGGGAGACGTGGGACATGTTCCTTTCCTGGGTCCTGGGCACCAGAAAAGGTGTCAATGAACCAATCTGCCTTAGGCTACATGCACACGACAGTTGTTTTTTCCTGTCCGCAAATCGCGGATCCGTCTTCCTTTTTTTTTCACATCCACATCCATTCCAAGTGTCCGCAAATGTTGTAGGTTGTGTTTCCGTGTGTCTTCCGTTTTATTTTTGCGGATCTGCAAAAAAAAAACGGAAGGCTTGACCCAGTTTCTAAAAGTACCTGTACAAGTGCCCTGGTTTCCAAGCGACCATCCGCAAAAAAAACTGGATGCGGATGACAAACGGATGGCTTCCGTTGGTCATCCGCATTTTTTGCGGACCCATTGACTTCTATGGGTCCGCAAACCGTTTTTTGCGGACAAGAATAGGACATGCCATATTTTTTTTGCGGACATGAAATGCGGACAGCGGACACGGACAGGCAACGGAAGAGGCATCCGCATTTTTAACGGATCCATAGAAATGAATGGGAAACCATCCGATCCGCAAAAAAAAAACGGAACGGAGGCCGCAAAAAACCACTGTCGTGTGCATGTAGGCTTAGTCAAGGAACAAGGCTAGGCCACTGAGTCTTTGTCTGGATTGATGGAAGGTCTAGCTATGACCATGACAGAATGCACTGACCTATGCATTGTATACTAAGCTGGTAATGTATGTGCTTTCTAATGACCTGAAGTAACATAATAGTACTTAATACTAGTGCTTATATCTGTATTCAGTAAGATTGTGTCAGGATGTGAAGTACCTGCTATAGGAGGGACGTCCAGGGAGCTGAGTGCAGGCAAAGTTTGGCATTGACTTGCAGTTTCTATGGTGCCTACAAACTTCCCCTCTCAGCTGAAGTCCTGCCTGTGTTCCCGGTCTAGCCACACCTAGACACTGCTGAAGACTGACAGCAGCACAGAAAGTGTCTAAGGCTAGGTCTACACGACGACATTTGTCGTGCGACATTTTGTTGCATTAATGTCGTTCGACAAGTTTTATAATGGTAGTCTATGGTGTCGCATTGCGACCTGCGACTGCGACACGAAATCCCCCCCCAAAATCCATTTGAAATGACATTGGTGCGACAATATGTTGCCGGACAAATGTTGCAGTGTAGTTGTGCCCTATTTGACGCGCGACTTATTGTCGTCATGTAGACCTAGCCTTACCCCGGTGTGATTACCTACATGAGGCTCACTAAAGGAACCTGATCTTCTGGATAAAGGGACAGCCATAGAAAAGTATATAAACTCACCAGTAAGACCTTCAGAAAGAAAGTCTCAAAATTGGTAATAGACAGTCTGCAACTGTATTTTTTCTTTTATTAAAGAAACCTACTAAAATTGAGTATCCCATTTCAGGTCTTGTGAGATTATATGTTACAGATAGGCATGTGTTACATTTTTCTGGTATTATCAGACTACCTGGACGTTTATGTGCTGAATTAAAGAGGTTTTTCCATTAAGACAATTTATCTTTAATCCTGTGGATAAGTGTCTGATTGCCGGGGGTCCGACCAAGGCATAGCACTCCACCAGCCAGAAGCCTACTTCATGCTGATATTTGAGGAAGGGTCATGAATATTCTAGTCCTGGAAAACCCATGTTACAGACGTGTACATGAGGTGATCAGTAAGATAAGACAGAGCAGCAAATCTGTCTTGATAGGGTTCTGAAGATTTGCCGCTTAGAGGAATTGTCTAGCTGGGAGAGTCGGTCTCATAATAAATTCATAGCTCTGCGGAAGGTCTGGTTGGTGCCCAACGTGCATATATTCACGAACGATGCTCAGTTTATATCTTACTAGAGATTCTGCCATACCTGTGTTTCAGAATTTGAGGTTTTTAGTTTTAATAGGATTTTTATTGAAGATTTTTCAAAAATATAATCTTACATAATAAAGAAGGCAAATAACAAAAAGGGATGGAAACAAAAACATAGGAGTTCCTAAGTACAAATATGCACATGTCACAAAGTTCAGGCATACAAATCATCAATCAGTGACCTTTCAGGAACAGGGTGATAACTGGCATTAGGCTAACACATCATGCATTAGACATCATTTCCTCTTTGCTTTATATGACACTTGATGGTAATGGCGTGGCATAGGTGTTAGCCACATCAGCTACAGTTGTGTGTAACCATCCTGGATTGCATTGTAGGGGCAAATACAAGTTCACAGTCTATATGGAAGTTCACCAGTTGCAGGAGGTTGCGCCAATTTCCAGCGGTGAGCTATTACCTTTTTAGAAGCATTAAGAATGTGGGCTACAATCCAGCGAGCGCAGGTTGGGATCTCAGCGAGGCCTATGCAGAGGATGGCTAGTACCGGGGATAGTGATATCTGCAGATCCGTAACCTCCCCAATAATGGTAGATATAGCCGACCAGAAGCTGAACTGATGGGAAATGCCACCACATATGGGTTAGGGTGCCTAGTTCCCCACATCCTCTCCAGCACAAGGGGGAATAATTTGGGATAATATGGGATAGCCCGTTCGGGGTCAAGTACCATCTGAGCTGAATTTTCCTATTCTGTTCCGTATGATTAACACATCGGGAACACTCCATAGACCCGTATAAAGCAGCTTGCCACGAGGACGGCAGGAATTCTTTCCCCATTTCTGATTCCCATTTAAGCATGAATTGCTGTTTGACCTCAGTATCAGCCATTACCAGGGTGGAGTACCAATAGACAGACTGGAGCGTTGTGGGGTGTCGGCTGCAAATATCCTGCTCGGTGGCTCAGCTCTGTTCTGAAATACCGGTAGGGCTATTGTGGAAAGGAAGTGGCGGATCTGCAGATATTGATAAAAAAGGGAGTTAGGTAGTGCAAATTTAAAGTGTAGGGTTTCAAAATCTATCAGCACTGAGTTGGCAAAAGGGCAGCCCAATGTATCAATGCCGCATTCCAGCCATCCAGGGAGAGATAATGTAGAAGTTGATGTTTCTGTTGCAGTTGTTTTACTTGGTTTTGTATATTCAAAATCTTTTAAATAAAGACTGGATAAAAGACAGAGCAATAAAATAAAGGTTTTTGTTACAGATGGACAGGCAACAGAAGTTAAGACAAAGGAACTTAAAGGGTTTGTCTCACTTCGGAAAATGGCATTTATCATTTAGAGAAAGTTAATACCAGGCACTTACTAATGTATTGTGATTGTCCATATTGCTTCCTTTGCTGGCCGGATTCATTTTTCCATCACATTATATACTGCTCCTATTTGGGTTATGACCACCCTGCAATCCATCAGCGGTGGCCGTGGTTGCCCACTATTGGAAAAAGCCCTAGCCAATGTGCGCTCCCACGGTCCCGGCCATCAGAGAGGTGGGTGTTTTTTCCTATTGTGCGCAAGCACGACCACCGCTGATATTGTTTAGCAAAAAAAAATACCCACCTCATCCACTTGCACATGCAGAGGCAGTTACTCCTCTCTTCCTTGAAGAGGACCTGCACTCAGTGTGATGATGTCACCAGGCATTCATGCTGGGAGCGCACGGTGATGTCATCATGCGGAGCGCAGGTCCTTTTCAATCAAGAGAGGAGTGACTGCCTCTGCATGTGCAAGTGGATGAGGTGGGTATTTTTTTTTTTGCTAAAGCAAAACATTACAGCTGGGGGCCACTATGGGGCACATTACTAATTCTTGGGGCCACTATGGGAAACATTACTAATTCTTGGGGCCACTATAGGAGACATTATTACTGCTGGGGCCACTATGGGGGACATTATTACAAATGGGGGACATTATTACAAATCGGGGCCACTATGAGGGACATTATTACTGCTGGGCATCATTGTGGGGGAGATTATGTGTACTGAGAGCACGGCAGAGTTGCACTGCAGATCTTTAAAAAAAAAAAAAAAAAAAGCTAATGAAATTCATCAGTTTTTCATGGCCAGATGCAAAACCGCCATTAAAAACGAACAGACGGCCAGAGAATGGATGCACAAATGGTTGAAAAATGGCCATAAAAAAGTGACAGTGTGTCCATTTTTAACGTTGTATGCATGTAGCCTTAGGTCCCCTTTACAAAGTCCATTATCAGGAACGAACCGTTTCTTCCCTATAATTGCATGCTCATCAGAGGAAGTGAAAGCTGCATGGGGACGAGTTGCTTCTGCTGTCCAGAAACAATGATTTAAGTGACTGCACCGTTTGCTCATTCATTGGGTGACCCCCCACCTTCACACAGGGCAGTTATCAGGAACGAGGCTCCTAAAAAGGCTTCCACCAAATAGTAACCCAATTGTTGTCCCATGTAAAGGGGTCTTGAACCTCTTCTGCCTGTCTATCGGTAACAAAAACCTTTGTTTTATTGCTGTGGCTTATCTCATAGGCGTGAACCTGGACTAACGTAGAACAGCAATAGATGCCGGAAGCTGTAAATCATTTTTTATAATGAGGAAAGGAGCTTCTTCAGGGCTCTGTATTGCACAGAATGTACCAGAAAACAAACATGGAGTCGCCATCACCTGACACCCAAGGAAGCAGCTCTTCCTGGCACAGACAGAGGGCAGTACCGGACATGTAACACTGCACTGTACTGTAAAGCCAAGCTACTAGACACCAATACTGGTGTTTAATCAATAAATTGGCCATGTCGATTGGTTGGATCCGAGTCAGAGGCATTGTATGTTGAGTCTAGTTTCCAGTTTCTATGGTCCCCGTAAGACCATGGTAAGTAGAAAATATTGTTTGCTGAGGCCATTGTATCTTGAGGGACCACTGTACAAGGAATGACCTATAATTGTTACAACCTGAATAACCCCTTTAGGGTACGGCCAAAATGGTGCTGCCGCTCCACATGGCGATGCAGCCTTTGTACGTTTGAATATCTTAGTCTTGCAAACCAAAGGCAAATCATATTAACTGATTACTCAGCAGTCATTGCTAATAGCTGTGGGGCATCCCACAAAACCACGTGTCCATTAACAATGAACACCGAATAATCAATTTGGTTATAATCAGTTAATATGACCCCGCGGCGTGCACGGCCACATGGGACTTGGCTGCACTGAGGCCACATCTCAACATTAGCATGGCATCACCATGCGCCCATGCCCTCCATCTGTGAGGTTAAACCTTGTCCAGATTTTTCACAATCTGGAATAAGTCAGATATGTACAAATAAAGACATAAATCCATCCAAGTGTAAATACTATTTATTTCTCATGTAGACGTCCATCTGAAGGTAAACCCCCATTGTTCATCTGTACTGATACATGAAAATATACCTCTCAGTAGTGTACATTGTAGATGATCATGCCAAGAGATCCAAGCAAGCCGATCTAGTGTGCGTGTACCATGACATATGTATTTTACACCATGGTGATCTTTTTATATTTGTATTCCCCCTAAACAAGACTTTGCTCTATTTTCCTGACTCCAAAAGAACTGATAGAAAATTTGGATCTAAAAACTGTTCCTAAATTCCTAACTGGTTGGAGGATATGGTTTAGATTTGTGCAGAAGAATGATACATCGCACATATATGGTCGCATAGTCCAAGATCGTATATATTCCTAGTCTAGTTTGGTTAATCAGATATTGAGGCTACTGCAAAAACAAACCATTGACATGATTTAAAACCTTATAAAACTTCAACAATCTTCCTCTTCAGATCCAGCAATAAAGGATCAATATAATGATCATCAGAACACAGCCTCCAGTGATGACTTTTCCATGATTCACTATACTGCCAGTGGACAGCTGTGACTGTGGACATGAGGGTGCTTGTACTCGGCCGAGTCCAGCTCAATAGCCGTCCCTTGTAGAGTTATCTTCAGACACCCTGAGAAACGTGCGCCAGGCTCAGCTTGTTCTGCAACGTAAGAAAATGTCACTTTAGGATGAATATATTGTAGCCCATATCCCCAATTTGTGTCTAGATGCTCAAATGAGGGTCCTCTGACCATAGAAGGAGATCTGTGATAGTCGCTTGAACCCCTGCGATCAGAAAGTGGTGGCATGTCTAGCAATATGCTATCATTTTATGAGATGGAAAAAACATTTTAAACACAAAACATACAATAGGAAATCATTATTTAAAGAAGCAATAGAGTTGAAAAAGCTGCAGTTACGTCCAATAAGATATCAGTAGTCATAAACTAGTAATGTGAGGCTCTAAATATAATGCACATCAGTTCAGGGCTGGGTTAGCTCACCAGAGTGCCAGAGGATCCTTTAGAACAGGGTTTCTCAATTCCAGTCCTCAGGGCCCACCTACCGGTCATGATTTGAGAATATCCCACAGAATAAATACCTGTGGTAAGTCCTGAGGCATTGACACTTATTATATTACCTGCTCAATACTAAGGAAATCCTGAATACATGCCCGGTAGTTGGGCCCTGAGGACTGGAGGTGAGGAACACTGCTCTATAGGATTCAGGGTCTGACACCATAGGGGGCTGAAAAGGTCCAGCGGTAGACAAATTCATTGGGAGCCTATTACTTGCCACTGAGGTCTATTTTTATGGATTGAGCCACACATCTTGTGTGTGCATTGAAATCACAAAGTTTACATTGCAATTAAAAGCTGATATGCACATGTTCTGTAAAGTCAAATAGGCTGGGCGGCATTGGTAATGTAACTGTGTCGAAACATTAGGGCAGGAAGCCAAGATACAAAGATTGACGGGTACCTGGGAAGTGGTGGGTGATTTGTAAAGGTATTACTCAGTTTGATATTTTAGACCAGGCATGCTCAACCTGCGGCCCTCCAGCTGTTGTAAAACTACAATTCCCACAATACCCTTCTATAGGATAATAGCTGTAGGCTGTCAGGGAATGATGGGAGTTGTGGTTTTGCAACAGCTGGAGGGCCGCAGGTTGAGCATGCCTGTTTTAGACCATTCTGATCTTTTGGTCAAAACTTGTTAATGGTACGTACAACCCTTTTCAAGGGGGATTTTTTTAAATGCACCACTGCAGCCAATGACTGGCCCCACTGGTGACATGGCCACTTGAGGACACATCACTGCTGAGGCTAGATATTGGCTGCATCGGTGCCTGTAGCCCCCACTAGTGCAGAAAGTTTACATGCAGAGAATGGACCTGCTATGAAGACAGAACCGAGTGACAAAGAGCAGGTAAGTATACCTCTTTTCACAGGTTCAGCCGGTTGGGGTGCAATAAAATAAAAAGTCAACACTGGACAACCTCCTTACAGAACTTCACTGCAGGATGTGGACTGGCTGCGGACTAGAGACAATCAAAACTTACCTGAAGTGCCTCCAATAGAGATTTCAGAAGCAGGGTCCAACCATATGTCTTCCAAAGCCTTGAAGTCCGCTGGCAAAATATCCATGGAAGATGATGCCTCGGTAGTGGTCAGGACAACTTGGTTGGACTGGATTACAACATTCACAGTATGCCAGTCTTTGAGACATACACCAGGTGGGAACTTTAATGAATGTGCTAATTTTCCCAGCAGGGAGACTTCCAAAACCTGAAGACAATTACGTGATATAATAAATAGATTAAAAACTAGAAACCTCTAATAATAAAAAATTTTTAAAAACACAAGAAATTCTGATAAAATCAAAGGTTTGTTACTTGTTTCTCCAAATCGAAAGTTATTGTCAATGCAGAAACATTCCCTGCTCCAGACAATCCCAGCAGGACCCCACCATCCTCTAGTACTCTGAAGGCCAGCTGGAGGATTAGATTCCAGGAATCTTTGTCCTTTGTTGGAAATGCTACAAAAAAGTTAAAAATATTAAAAAGCCATAGCAACAACAGATATTTTTGGCCAGATATTCTTTATTATAGACTATTGTCTCTACGCAAGTAGCTGAGGGAGTCCCCTTGCCCTTTGCAGCCATATTCTAGAAGCAAAGGAGAAATTGGGACCTCCATTGGTTGTCGCATGTAGACCACCCATGTCCATATGCCATATGCACATGAACATCATAGAGTTAGGTTGCAGCTTCCCCAGGAGTGTCATAGCGGCGCCAGTCTGTAATAGGAATATGAGAGGGTAACCCACCAGCTGGTTTAAATGTAGCAAATCCATGAGCAGGAAAGAAAGCTCCAGGTTCCTCATTTTGGAAGCAACGACGGTTCTCGTCCATCTCCATTGCACGGTCCAGGGCTTCAGTATTCTTTTTCACCCAGGCCCAGTTACGCAAACATCCATCTAATGCAGGAACCAGCTAGACAGAGGGAGCACATGGTGACACCAGCGATACTGTTCTAGAGTGCCATCTTACCCTCAATGTAATGTGTAAAGTAATTTGTAGGTGATAATTGGTTAAAGTGAATTGCTGTACATTTTCTATAGTTCTCCATTGTACATTTGATGTACATTACTTGGTTAGCAATGGAATAACAGTAAATGTGATTTCTATGCTTCTAAAAAAAAAAAAAAAAAGGCCATATAACAACATAGTACCGGCTTGAGAAGCTGCAGATTACTGTCTGAAGGAAGGTCACCCAGGATGATGCCAAGTGTGGAGTAGCTTTGAGGCACCAAGTCATTGTTCACGTGATAAGTCAACATCACCACAACCTCTCCGTTCACTCTCACATCAATAGTGTTGCTAGTACTATCCACAGTCACCTGCAAGACATGAACATTAGATAAATATTGGCTGAACCCATTGATTGCAGTGGGAGCGACAGACTATGTCATGTGTATGGGGTCTCCTGACTTTCCCCCAACAGCAGATGTTGGGGAAGATAAGGCAGTGGGAGTTCAACTAATCACTTGTGTAGAAAGGTTAATTTTAGTTGTTTTTTTCGCCTTTAACTCCTTGCAATGTAGTTGGTTGGTGGTACCGTTGGTGGTTGTGTACTGCACAAAAAAGCTTGCTCCACTGAGGACATCATCAGGGTAAGATGTGTCTTGCTACTACCACCTCTCTTTGTATCATATGGGTGTCTGCTGGGTGCCATGTTGGGAACTGGTGGATGGGGAGCCTGCTCTTTTGTTATCTCTTGTATTATATATTTTATCATAGTTTTTGTATGCACCTAAGCAATGTTAAAGGGGTTGTCTCATCACAGACAATGGGAGCATATTGCTAGGAAATGCCCCCATTGTCTATATCGAGAACAGAGCCCCAAAAGTGATGGAGGCCACAGTGAGCACGCACATTCGCACTCCATTCATTTTCTATGGGGCCACCGAAAATAGCCATCGGGCCCATAGAAGTGAATGGGAGCGGTGGCCAGACCGGAGTCCTTAAGCCACCACCTTGCAGGGCTTCATTCCTGATATAGGTGCGGGTCCCGGAGGTGGGACCTGCACCTATAAGACAATGGGGGCATATCCTAGCGATATGCCCCTATTGTCTGTGATGAGACAACCCCTTTAAGCCTATTTACTCCCGAATCTCAGATTTCACGGTAATACACCAATCCTTTCATTCCCAGGGAGATATGCAATTGCCAAAATGAGTCTAGCAGCAGTCTTTTCCCCATTCACAACACATGCACACTTGGCTGAGCTTCGCAATCATTTGCATGGTAGGGTCGAGATAGAGAGCTAGCCAGCCTTATTTCTTCTGTAAATAGGCCACAGCTACTGCTGCGCCATTGTGAGATATAATGTTAACAATTAAAGAAGATTACCAGGAGTTTATTATCTGATCAGTGGGGTCCAGTTGTTTGAAGAGGTTGTGGGGCACCATGGCCACTTCCTCGGCCTGTGAACTGACATTCATTGGTCACATGGCCTATTTGCAGTTTACTCCCATTCAAGTGAATAGGCCTGGACTGCAATAATGAGAACAATTGCTATAGTGTATGATGCTGCACTTGGTATGCTGTGAGGAGCACGCTGCACGTTCTTCACACAGCTGATCGGTGGGGGTGCTGGGAGTCAGATCCCCAACAATCAGATATTGTTGACATATCCTGTGGTTAGGCCATCAATATTGAACTCCCAGAGAACCCCTTTAAGATGACAATATAGTTCACCTTTTACATATCATTATAGCTATAACAATATATATTGGGTTTTTTGTAATAAACTATCTACATGTAATAGGATGAATGTAAATGATTTTGGTTTGTGATTCAGACCCATGTGTCATTTCCTCTCACCTTCCTCCATTTTCCATCGCTCACATCTGGCCCCCACTTGGAGAGAAGCATCTGCCCATTTCCATTACTCATCTGTACCTCTAGACGACGTTCCCGGACCCCAAGTACAAACCAATTATCCCTTCCAACATCTCCATAGAAGATTATGCCTTCTGGGTCGAAGGTGCGAAAATCAAACGAGGAGAGATTACTGTGGAATAGAGAGCAACAAACGCATTAAGCCAAATGGGGACCACATATGTATAGTTATCCATGTACAAAAACACAGCAGCTAGTCTACCGCCTTATAGCCGCTGAAAGTAGTATTCTTCATGATACGTTTAAAACCTTTTGGGAGGGTACAGAGAAAAGTGGCCAATTCGGGCTGCTGCTGCTATGGTGCACTATGGAATCCCAGCGGCTGGAGCACCTCTATCCCGACACCCGGGACTACCCGCTCATCAGCTGTTTGAAAAGGCAATGACGCTACCAGCTATCCCTAGGCCGAGTGACGACACGGTCATCTGTCACGTGGCCTAGAAGCAGCTCAGCCCCATAGAAGTGAATGAGGCTGAGTGTGATACCAAGCACACCTATTATACAGTGTACGGCACTGTGCTGGTGCCTTCACAAACCGCTCAAACTATCCAAGATAGGTCATCAGTATTAGGCCTCTTGCACACAACTGTATGTGTTTTGCCGTCCGTTTTTCACAAATCTGTTGTTTCGTTTTTTGTTTCCTTTGTGTTTACATTTACGTTCCATTTCCATTCCGTAGTTCTGCAAAAAATCTCGTATGGTTTACGTATGCGATCCGTTTTTTGCGGATTGCTAACGGAAACATAAAATTTTTAATCATTAATGTAATGTACAGTAATGTGTTTTAACAGTAAACACAGGGGCAACTTGGGCATGGATCCGCAAAAAACGGAAGACATACGGATGTTTTCCGTATGCATTCCATATTTTTTGCCGACCCATTGACTGAATGGAGCCAAGGATTGTTATTTGCGGGCAATAATAGGACAAGTTCTATCCTTCAACGAAACGGATATATGGAAACTGAATGCATACTGAGATCATTCCGTTTTTTGCAGAACCATTGAAATGAATAGTTCTGCTTATGGACCGCAAACGGAATCCGCAAAAACGGAACAGAAACAGAAAAAAAAAACTTTATGTGCAAGAGGCCTTAAACTCTTGGAAAACCCTTTTAATTTCTTGTCATTGTTATAACTAATAGGTAAAGCATTCTATATATATTAGTCCATATATCAGATGGCAACATCTAAAAATACAACATATGTACTCAAAGAAACTATGATACATATGAACCACTGGTCCATCACAATGTTTCTTGAAGATTGATTAAAAAAAACAAAAAAACAATATGTAACAAAAACAGCCCAAAAATGTATCCTGTTCCTAGGCTCCTGTGTGCCGTACTTCAACCTCTAACATAAAGCACCTGGTACGTCCATTCTGCAAAAAGACAGAACATGTGGACTATGGACCCAATGAAATCAATGGGTCCACAAAAAATGCGGATACAACATGGACAGTATCCATGGACAGTATGCAATTTGTGGACCGCAAAATACGTATGGACAGGTGTATGTGAGGCCTTAAACATGGGGGGAATCATAAGGGCAATATTTGAAACTAGGTTTGCTTGAGTATTATTTGGAGTACTTTGCACCAAATTTATCAAATGTCGCACGTTGTTGGCTAAATTTGGTGCCACTTCAGCAGGGGTGCACGTAGCCTTTTTGCTGCCTGAGTGGAAAACTGAAACGTCTTCCCCCCCATGATAATTTCTTAACCTAACCCTCATTGCCCATGGCCCTTCCGCTGCCCCCTCTTGCCCCTACCTGATGCTGCCTGAGGCGATCGCCTCACCTGGCCTCATTGTTGGTGCACCCCTGCACTTTAAACCTAACATTTTTGTCTAGAAAAGTTACTCCAGTTTTTTTAAGCCATCCCTCTACTGGAGTGTGTTTGCAACTTTTTTGTACCTTTTTTTTTATTTTTAAAAAGTTGCTGTGATAAATCTGGAGTGAAACTCATTAACATATCTATCCATGCCCGTTTCCCCACCCACTTTTCAAAACTGAAGTAAATGGTGTAAAGATGCTACATTTTTATGGAAGTGAGCCCAAAGACTTTTTGCAGCCAGAATTCTGGAGTGCAGGACGTGATAAATTCCCCCCATTAGATAAAAAAAATGAAGATAACAGTACAGTAAAGCAGTCATTTAGCAATTTATATGAAAATATGAGCCAGAGTTATAACTATGCTATTTTCTTTTAAATTTCCTGTAGTGTTAAGTGCATGCCCTCGCTCCCAGTACCCAGGGCACATGCCCTGCCAGCCATACTCTAGGATTCTTGAATGGCCAAGTCAAAGCTCAGGGTGCTGTGGGAGGATATGGAACAGGCTGTGCATGCTAGAAATACTTAAAGAGTAACTAAACTTTTAATTCAGTTTTTTTGTAAAATGTCCTAAATGCCCTAATAATATTTTTTGTAATGTACTTCATTAATAGGTTTCTAATTATTAATAGAGTTTTGCCGTCCTAAAGCGCACCTTAACCTGTGTGGGGCCGCAGCACAAGGAGTACGGACAGGAGCGCACCCCGAGGTTTACTAAATGTTGGCATGCACATGGGTACCCTGAAACCATGTGCTATGCCAGGATTAGCTGAGCGGAGCGGCTCCTGCCTGTGCCTGCTTCAATAAACCGAGAGTCCTGCGCGTAAGCGTTTAGCTTAGCGAAGCAGGCACAGGCACGAGCCGTTCCGCTCAGCTAATCCTGGCATAGCACATTTTTACAGGGTACCCATGTGCATGCCAACATTTAGTAAACCTTGGGGTGGAACACAGGCAGAAGCAGCAATGTGCGCTCCTGCCCGTACTCCGTTCTCTGCGGCCCCCTTCATAAAGTGTAGAGTCTGTACTCCATACACCGCTGAGAAGTCAGCAGTGTGCAGAAAAGTGAATTGAAAACGCGCAGGAAAAGGTGCGCTTTAGGGAGGGAAAATTCTATTAAAAATCCATTAATAAAGTATATTACAAAAGTATTTTTAGGGCATTAGGGGCATTTAACTTAAAAAATACACTCATCTGAGAAAGAAGCATTAGGTGGTGAGTGACAGGATTACTCAGTGTAATGGTTGGGTGAATGAACGTTTTGTGGGAGCACTCATTCTTGATCATCGCCCCATGTAAAAGGCCTCTTAAAGGGCATCTATAACCAGGTTTGTACCTATGACACTGGCTGACCTGTTACATGTGCGCTTGGCAGCTGAAGTAATCTGTGTTGGTCCAATGTTCATATGTGTCCGCATTACTGAGAAAAATGCTTGTCCTGTCAATCAAAGTGCAGAGGGCGTGGCAGTTGCAGAAAGAGCTGAGTCTCTAGGTGTAACAGCAACGCCCCCGTTGCTCCTAGAGGCTCATTTGCATATATTAAAACTTTTCTCAGTAATGCGGGCACATATGAACATGGGACCAACACAGATGCCTTCAGCTGCCAAGTGCACATGTAACAGGTCAGGCTACTTTCACACTATAATTTTGGCTTTCCATTTGTGAGATCCGTTCAGGGCTCTCAGATGCAGTCCAAAATGGAAAAGGATCCGCTCAGGATGCATCAGTTTGCCTCAGTTCAGTCTCCATTCCGCTCTGGAGGCGGACATCAAAACGATGCCTGCAGCGTTTTGCTGCCCGCCTGACGAAACGGAGCCAACGGATCCTTCCCCATTCACTTACATTGTGTGCCAGGACGGATCCATTTTCTCTGACACAATCTGGCAGAATAGAAAACAGATCCATCCCCTATTCACTTTCAATGGTGTTCAAGACGGATCCGTCATGGCTATAGAACACATAATACAACCGGATCCGTTCATGACGGATGCACGCGGTTGTATTATTGTAACAGAAGCGTTTTTGCAGATCCATGAGGAATCCGCAAAAAAACATTGGTGGGTCTGGTAAAAAGCACATCCAGGGTGAACAGCCCCTTTGATGTACAAGAAGATCCTGCTGAAGGATACAATGGCAAGCATTAGAGCCACAGAAGGATATGTCAATCTGGTGGTTTTTTGTTCCATTACATCTCCTTTATAAATGTTTGAATGAAGATCAAATCCTAATATAACCAGATATGTGAAAAAAACCTGTACAGTCTTCATTTTTTATAAATGATTCACCATGTAACCACACTGAATTCCTGGTGTGGCGAGCCCTCACAATCCCGTTCCCCTGACACAGTCTATCCACATAGCATATGCTATGAGAACGTTAATACCTTGTTAGGTCAGAAAGTTGGAATTCCAGGCGCAGAACACTCTGAGCATCTCCATTCCCTATGTACAAACTCTCCGAGGATCTCACCAGCTTCTCAGCAGAACAAGACACCTGAAAAACACAGGAACTTCAAAACCTTCATTACTTTCTCGCAGTCTAAAGGGTGTCCCATAAAATGTGTTGGGAGAAACCCTCTTGAATTACAGATTTAGCATAGGTGAGTTTATCATTTGGCACAGCTCATCATGATTTCTATTGTTCTGTATGAGTCTGCAAAGTGTGGGGTCATCACGTGCACAGATAACGCAGGTGGTACCGATACACATAACATTAAAGCCAGCCAAACCCACCAGGGTGTGTGTTGCGGTTGTGCCGACAGATGATATTGATCAAAAGAAGGCTTGGGCATGTTGAATTTTAACACCCGATCATTATGTTCTCAAGGGAGATAAGCCATTGACGGTTACTCCACTCTCCCCATGAAAAACACACGCATGGTCGGCTAAGCTAAGTGTCCAGGTATATGGGCGTATCTGGAAGAATAGCGGTCAGCCATTGAAGACTTTAAAATTCAGCTCTGCTACATCTGTACTACAAGCTTTATGGAATTTACGGAGTCATTTACTAACCAGAAATACACCCATATTAGGTGTATTTCTGATGCAAATTGCGACTTTTCCCCACTCAGGCCAGGTCTAAAAAAGTGGGCAGAGATGTGCCTGCAGGCCCGTCTCTTTTACCATTTTCTAAGCCTGGTTTAGGCGTAGAAAATTGTCTAAATTAGGGATCAGCAACCTCCAGCACTCCAGATGTTCAGAAACTACAACTCCCAGAATCCTTCTTTCACTTCTAGGGGAGTTACAAGAATAGCTGAGTAAGTGTGCATGCTGAGAGTTGTAGTTTTACAGCAGCTGGAGTGCCGAAGGTTGCTAATGCCTGATCTAGATGTAAGACAGCAAGGAAGCTGTCTTACATTTAAAAGTAGTGGTGGATCTGCCGAAGTTCTGTAGAGGCCTGCGCCTCTTCATAACTCCAGTGTGTCTAAAATGCCAGTCTTAATAAATGACCCCCTTAATTTTTTAATTATATCTGTGACTGATGATAGAAACCTTAATTATGAATGACCATTCTGAAACTCTTCCCTGTGCAGACATGATGTCTGAAGTGTTATTACTGGTTTCTGTGCTTCCCCTAGCGTACTCGATTACTTATATAAATACCAATAGTAGAATAGGTAACAGGATCCACTCTAACCATTAAAGGGGCACACCCAAATCAGGGATTTATGGCATATACACAGGATAATGTCTGATAGATGGGGGTCACCAGATCCCCGTTTCATTTGACAAGGTAATGATAATTGCCTGCTCCTCAGAGGCGGTCTCTTGCCTCCATAAAGGTACATTATTTCTGGGAGGGAAATCCCTACTTACACTGCACAATCTTCTGTCCAGAAAAGATGGCTTTGGTGTCAACTATGCCTTCATCCAATAAGAAGCATTTGCTCACTCGCTGGGTGATCAATGGCAGGGCAATTATCAGGAATGAGTTTTGTACGAACACTCCTTTCCAATAATTGGTCACCTAATCGGCCCGTGTAAAGGGGCCTTAAAATGGAACACCATCATGAAAATGCTATGTAAGCTATAGGCAGCAGGTTATAGATCAGGAGGAGCTGAGCAGATTGATATATAGTTTTATGGGAAAAGATTCAGTACAACTTGTAATTTTTCCATTTACATTTCTGCTCATTCTGGGCTTTGAAGTCCAGGAGGCGGTCCTATCGGTGATTGACAGCTCCCTCTGTATACACAGTTATAGAGGGCAGGCTGTCAGTCACTGATAGGACCGCCTCCTGGACTTCAAGGCCCAGAATGAGCAGAGATTTAAATTAATAAAATACTAATTTTACTGAATCTTTTCCCATTAAACCATAAATCAATCTGCTCAGCTCCTCCTGATCTATAACTTGCTGCATACAGCCCAGACATCATGTTCAATGTGACAGGTTCCCTTTAAGGTTGTACAGGAAAAGTCACCAGTGGTGTAAATCATAAAATGAATCATCAATAAATCATTGGCTGCTTTAAGATCATTTCAAACATATGATAAGCTTATTAGTGGAGCTGTTGATTTCACCCCAAATCTATGAGCCCGAACACCAGATCCCAGCATATTTCGACAACCACCATTAACATTCACCCAGCTATTAAAAGACCACGGACACGTCACAAAAAGTAGGAAAAAAAATCCAAGTTCAAAATGATAAAAAGCTATTGAAATAGGCTTTGAATTGTATGGTAAAATAGGCACAAGGATCAGGCTGACAACTGAAAGGATTCTGACAACCAGTTTGAACACGTTACAGAATAATCTATTACACGTGCTCTTTCATTTACATGGTGCACGTGAGATGAATAATGCACGATTAGGACCAAAAATATACAGACGTAGCAGAGCAAAATCATGCAAATAGTGAATTAACCCTTCACGGTCACAACAACCTAGCGTTTTATGAAGAAATATTAACAGCAAGCTATGTGTGTAGTAAGGTGCTGTGGTTTTCGGATACGCCGTATAAATAGCTGATTCTGATTATTTGAGAAAAGCTCCTGAGTAACGTGTTACCTTTGCTGTGTCCTCCGGGTCAGGTAATACGGATCCCGCAGTAAGGACTCCGTAGGAAAGCAGGATTACGACAGGTAGAGACACACTGATGAGAGGCTTCATTTTCTCGGTGCTGTAAATGGGTGTCACACATTCTCTGTCCTTTATACCGTAATAGAAGGGGACTGGTTCTCCTTATGGGAACGCCAACCATAACATGTTCCCAGTGTCTGCCTCCTGCAGATGTTTTTCGGGAACATAGAAAACGCCCATTTAACCCTTCACCAATGTGTGACCATCTGCACTCGCATCTGAAATATAAAAATAAAATATACAATTGGCTATAAAATATTTTTCCTGAGTGTACATTTGATTTCTGGAGCAGGCACGCATGCCAGTTCTCTACCAGCTCTACTAGGGCATTGCCTTCACCGTTGTAACCAGCGCCATTAAGATGAACACCCAGCTTCCACTGAGGACAATCGAACACAAAATTATAATTCATCAGTAAAACGGTGACAGACGACAGCAACGTCAAGGTATTCCGTCTGATTCGTCAGGGGCCTGAACATAGTCATGGCACAGGTCACCTCATCCTCTCTATACACATTTTACTTTGCTAGATCCTTAAAGGGGTATGTGGTTTAGAAAACCCAATTCAAGACCCTAATCCACTGATGGTGAACCTTTTAGAGGCCGAATGCCCAAACTGCAACCCTAAACCTACTTATTTATCGCAGAGTGCCAACACGGTAATTTACCCTGAATACTACAGCCCAGTATACTGTATCTTCCATGTACTTTATCATTTAGCTATAATATCCTGGCTACAGTCAGTGCGCTGCCTGTGCTATTCATAGCGCGCCCTGCGCTGATGAATGGAAGGAAAAGTGTAAGGTATATTGGTACACCATAGACTTCTTCCAGGGCATGGGTGTCCACAGACTCTGAGTGCCACCTCTGGCACCCGTGCCATAGGTTCGCCACCACTGCCCTAATCTATTACGTAATGAAGGAGTCTTGCACGGAGTTTGTCCATGCATTACATGGACAATCAACAAATGTCAGTAAGAACTGTGTAATTCTGCTTGCACTGGTGCTGCGGGGGAAATAACACTTCTACTGCCAGGTTCCCCAACAGATTATACCTAACCACTGAAGTCCTCAGCAGCAGTTTACAGTGCTTTCATATTGCATTTTGCAGTATCTGATGGAGGTATACACCAGGAGGGTTTCCCTACTCATACCTCCGACAGATGCCACAGTAGGCATAGCATGGCTTCCATTGGCTCCAATGTTAGTGAAAAATACTGTAGGCCTATGTGTGGGATAGCTTAGAAGACTGTGCTAGGCCATACAGCAGAACAGAGGTGTTCTGCTGGATACCAGCACTGTGAAAGCAAAAACGTACTCTTCCACCCTCCATCTGGTAAATAAGGGCCTATGAATGCATTTAACATGTGCACCTGGACCTTCCTCTGAGCCTAGGACAAAGACACTGCAAAACCCAGTGTGAAATCAGCCTTAGACCTCTTGCACATGACAGTATTTTGCGGACCGTATACTGGCAGTTTTTTCAGTTCAGTATACTGACAGTATACTGAACCATTCACTTCAATGGGTCTGCAAAAAATACTGAAGTGTCTCCGTATGCCTTCCGTTTCCGTTTTTCCGTTTAAATATAGACCATGTCCTATTCTTGTCCGCAAATCACGTTCAGTGGCTCAATTCAAGTCAATGGGTCTGCAAAAAAAACGGAAAGCATACTGAAGTGCATCCGTATGTCTTCCGTATCCGTTCCGTTTTTTGCGGAACCATCTATTGAAAATTTTAAGACCAGCCCAATTATTTCTATGTTATTACTGTATACTGTATATGCCAAACGGAAAAACGGAACGGAACAACGGAACCGAAACGGAAACAAAACAGAAGCAAAAAACGGAAAAACGGATCCGTTATAAACGGACAGCAAAACACTGAGAAAAAAATACGTTCGTGTGCAAGAGGCCTTAGGGTACTTTCACATTTGCGGCATAGCTATCCGGCAGGCTGTTCCGGCCGGATAGCTATGCCGCAAGTGTGAAAGTACCCTTAGGCCTCGTGCACACAAAGGTGTGCTGGCTGTTTCGTACATTGGGGACTTCATTTGTGGTCCCTAATGCACAGGCACCATCTGTGCGGTAGCTGCAGACGGATCCAGACGCATTTAACTTAAAAGGGTCCGTGATCTGTCTGCACCGTATAAAAATAGAACATGTTCTATTTTTTTGCGCCGCAAAGGCACGGAGAGTAACCACACGGAAGCACTCTGTAGTGCTTCTGTGCCTCCGTTCTGCACCGCTCCCTCCAAACGGCAGACCCATTGAAGTGAGACGGTGTGCAATATGGGCACGGCCGGGCAACGGCCATGTGCATGAGGCCTTATCGTCAGGTGCCTTCCATCTAATACTATAGTAATCTTGGCTGGTTAGGTTATTTCTCTGTATGCAGAGGTTTTAACCCCTTCACTACCGAGCCACTTTTAACCTTAAATCCCTGGCATGTGTCACTTTATGTAGTAATAACTTTAAAACACTTTTACTTATCCAGGCCGTTCTGAGACTATTTTTTCATCACATATTGTACTTCATGACAGTGGTAAAATTGAGTCAAAAAAATCTCATTTTTATTTATAAAAAATACAAAATTTACCCAAAATGTTGAAAAATTTGCAAATTTCCATTTCTCTACTTTTATTATAGATCGCAATAACTCCAAAAATAGTTATTACTTTACATTCCCCATATGTCTACTTCGTGTTTGGATCATTTTGTGAATGCCATTTTATTTTTTGCGGACGTTAGAAGGCTTAGAAGTTTAGAAGCAAATCTTGAAATTTTTCAGAAAATTTCCAAAACTCACTTTTTAAGGACCAGTTCAGGTTTGAAGTCACCACCCAAAAATTACCCCATTTTAGAAACTACACCCCTCAAGGTATTCAAAACTGATTTTACTACCTTTTTAACCCTTTAGGTGTTCCACAAGAATTAATAGAAAATGGAGAGGAAATTTCAGAATTTCATTTTTTTGGCAGATTTTCCATTTTAATCAATTATTTTCCGCTAACAAAGCAAGGGTTAACAGCCAAACAAAACTCAATATTTTTTGTCCTGATTCTGTAGTTTGCAGAAACACCCCATATGTGATCATAAACTGCTGTATAGGCACACGGCAGGGCGCAGAAGGAAAGGGAACGCCATATGGTTTTTGGAAGGCAGATTTTGCAGGACTGTTTTTTTGACACCATGTCCCATTTGAAGCCCCCCTGATGCACCCCTAGAGTAGAAACTCCAAAAAGTGACCCATTTTGGAAAATACACCCCTCAAGGTATTCAAAACTGATTTTACAAACTTTGTTAACCCTTTGGGTGTTCCACAAGAATTAATGGAAAATGGAGATGAAATGTCAGAATTTCACTTTGTTGGCACATTTTCCATTTCGATCCATTTTTTCAGTAACAAAGCAATGGTTAACAGCCAAGCAAAACACCCCATATGTGGTTGTAAACTGCTGTATGGGCACACTGCAGGGCGCAGAAGGAAAGTAACGCCATATGGTTTTTGGAAGGCAGATTTTGGACTGTTTTTTTGGCACCATGTCCCATTTGAAGTCCCTCTGATGCACCCCTAGAGTAGAAACTCCAAAAAAAGACCCCATTTTGGAAACTGGTTTGTTTGGTACTATTTTAGGGTGCATATGACTTTTTGATCGCTTGCTATTACACTTTTTGTGATGTAAGGTGACAAAAAATAGCTTTTTGGATACAAATATTATAATTTTTTTATGGTGTTCACCTGAGTGGTTAGGTCATGTGATATTTTTATAGAGAAGGACACGGCCATACCTAATATGTATACTTTTTTTTTTTACATTTAACGCAATAAAAGCATTTTTTTTTTCTTACGGTGTTCATCTGAGGCGTTATGACGTGGTATTTTTATAGAGCAGGTTGTTATGGATGCGGCGATACTTAATATCTCAACTTTTTTTTTTTTTTTTTACATTTAACGCAATAAAAGCATTTTTGAAACAAAAACAATCATGTTTTAGTGTCTCCATAGTCTGAGAGCCATAGTTTTTTTATTTTTTGGGCGATTGTTTTAGGCAAGAGCTCAATTTTTGCAGGATGAGATGAGGGTTAGATTGGTACTATTTTGGGGGGCATACGCCTTTTTGATCGTTTGTTTTTTTGCACTTTTAGTGATGTAAGGTGACAAAAAAAATTATTTAAGTTTTTTGACGGTGTTCATCTGAGGGGTTAGGTCGTGATATTTTTATAGAACCAGTCGATACGGATGCGGTGATACCTAATATGTCTACTTTTCTTTTTTCCCAATTTTAGAAACTTTTTTTTCACTTTATTTTTTGTCCCACTTCTGTATTGTAATGCATTGGCTGTAAGTGTATTAATGCTGACCGCGGCCGTGCAAGGCTTAATGCGCCGGCATCTGTGATTTCACAGATGCTAGCGCGTACAGCAGGGGTCCAGCTATCAGTGGCAGCCGGACGCCTGCCTCTGATGGGCCGGACGCAGCTCCTGCACCTGCCCGATCAGCGTGCCGTATCTGTACTGCGTTGGGATTTCTGTCCTGCATTTCTGCGCTGTACAGGTACAGCGCTGGTATCCTAAGGGTTAAAGGGAATGTGTAAACAGAAAATGTTAAATTATTTAAATCACGTTCTTATGTTAAGCATGAATTTTTGGTGAATTTTGATATTTAATTTTTTTTTACATAATCCTGCAATTTTCACACCATCCGCTAGGTCTAATAAATAAGTCATGATTTCCTGTTCTGTACAGGTTACATTTCATTACCGCCGCAGGCAGAATTACAATGATAAGTAACACCTCTCTATAGATAACACAGGATCCATCATTCACAACAGGTGATATCACAGCTTATTAGCTCCCTCCTGACTTCTGCACAGGTCATAGAAAACTCTCCCATACAAGTCAATGAGGTCCCTCCTGTCCATTGTGTCTATGGACCATGTGGCTGTTCTCAAAGAACAGGAAGTCTTGACATATTTTTTGGCCTAGTGGACAGTGTGAAAACTACAGGATTTTAGGATTTTTATTTAAATATACAGTATCTCGCAAAAGTGAGTACACCCCTGACTGCATCAAATTGGTCTACATGGCTGTCTCAGAAGGAAGCCTCTTCTAAAGATCATGCACAAGAAACAAGAAACCCGGCAAACAGTTTGCTGAAGACAAGCAGACTAAGGACATGTATTACTGGAACCACGTCCTGTGGTCTGATTAGACCAAGATAAACTTATTTGGTTCCGATGGTGTCAAGCATGTGTGGCGGTAACCAGGTGAGGAGTACAAAGACAAGTGTGTCTTGCCGTTCCGATGGTGTCAAGCATGTGTGGCGGTAACCAGGTGAGGAGTACAAAGACAAGTGTGTCTTGCCTACAGTCAAGCATGATTGTGGGAGTGTCATGGTTTGGGGCTGCATAAGTGCTGCCGGCTGGGGGGAGCTACAGTTCATTGAGGGAACCATGAATGGCAACATGTACTGTGACATACTGAAGCAGAGCACGATTCCCTTCCTTTGAAAACTGTGCCACAGGGCAGTTTTCCAACATGATAATGACCCCAAACATACCTCCAAGATGACCACTGCCTTGCTAAAGAAACTGAGGGTAAAGGTGCTGGACTGGCCAAGCGTGTCTCCAGATCTAAACCCTATTGAGCATCTGTGGGGCATCCTCATACGGAAGATAGAGGAGAGCTCTGTGATGTCGCCATGGAGGAGTGGAAGAGGAGTCCAGAGGCAACCTGTGAAGCTCTAGTGAACTCCATGCCCAAGAGAGTTAAGGCAGTGCTGGAAAATAATGGTGGCCACAAAAAATATTGACACTTTGGGCACAATTTGGCCATTTTCACTTAGGTGTGTACTCACTTTTGTTACCAGCGGGTTAGACATTAATGGCTGTGTGTTATACAAGCCGTACACTGACTACTTTACATTGTATCAAAGTGTCAGATCTTCAGTGTTGTCCCATGAAAAGTTATAATAAAATATTTACAAAATTGTGAGGGGTGTACTTACTTTTGTAAGATACTGTAGATTGTGACACGGAAAAAAGAAGAAAAAAAAACACACCAAAAAAGGCTATGACCAGGCAGAACTTTCCAGGAGGAACAATCCGTGTTCTGAACGATGTAGAATTCCATGAATTTGGAGAAGATTATTTTTAGTATCACAGGCGTAACAATTAGCATTAATGGGGTTATCTGATGGCGACATCTGATTTGCTTGTTAGGATATACCAACATCAGAAAGGAGGTGCCGTATTTTGGGTCCTATCTATTATACAGAATGGAAAGCCACTAGCAAAGAGCAATTGTCCATGTCTTGCATTCCAGTGAATGTCTGGCCCCGATCCTGGGTTACACCCAAATGTGGTAATACAAATGCACAGTATTAGGGCTCATGCACACAAATGTATTTTCTTTCCGTCTCTGTATGTGGAACCATTCATTTCAATGGGTCCGCAAAAAGACTTTGCGTTTATTCCGTTTCCATATGTCCGTTAAATAGAACATGTGCTATTTTTGGCCACATTACGGACAAGGATAGGACTGTTTTATTAGGGGCCAGCTGTTCTGTTCCGCAAAATACAGAATGCACACAGACTTCATCTGTAGTTTTTGCGGATTGCAAACTACATACGGTCGTGTGCATGAGCCCTTACGTTCAACCCTTGGTGTTGCTCCTGAGTGGTTGATCGATAGCTTGTGCCTTAATTCGGGGACCTCAGCAGGGATTTTAAATGTATTGTAAAGGGAGTGAGTTATGAGTTTATGTATATAAAATATACCAACCAGGCGAGTCCTGAACCGGTGTGAAGTTGTGGAACTGGACTGTATTGGCAGAAGCGTAGTATGACTATCTTCATCTATTGCATATTATTGAGAGAAGGGCTTCGATAAGTATCTTTGGATTATACCTTACTGACCCTTGGTAATTTTTTTTTTTTAATTACAGGGCATGAACACCTTTAATAGTCATTCATTCGGCTGAAGGGTTGCGATCAATAGTGTATTGTTGGCCGAACCTGCCGTTTTCGACTTTGCTTGCTGACCATCTAATGTGTATGGGGGACTCCCAACTCTCCACCAGAAGATGATATTGAGGGGCGTGGCCTAACGCGGCATGTGAGCGGACGCGGCTGTGTGAGCTCCCGGCCAGCGATCCTGTAAATCCCTCTGCATCCTCCTGTTACCGCCGAGATACAGCGGCCACCGGAGTCACAGACCTGACCTGAGCCCCTGCGGCGTCGGAGGACCCAGTATGACCCGCCACACCAAGAAGGGAGGTGAGGGGAAGGAGAGCGGGCCTGCAGCGCGGGGCAGGCAAGATGGCGGAGGCGCGAGAAACAGGGCCGCAGAGGTGGCGACGCGGCTGGAGCAATTCGCCAGAGTGGACCCCTCTGCTATTCAGCGATCCACCGCTAATGGACACCCTGCTGAGGGGGACACCACTGCCAATTGGGTGTACTCCCCACTTACTGATTCCTCCCCTGACCATTCGCAAGCTGAGGGGAGAGGGCCGCAAGCCATGGCTGCAGAGACTGCAGATGCCTCCTGTGTTACTTCTGGGACCCCACCTTCCCAGTCTGATCAGATCCAGGAGGAACCTACAATTACTGATGTGTACAGAGCTGTGAAGCATTGCAGTGCTACCCTAGTCTCTTTAACTAGCCAGTTGGGCAACCTCAGTGAAAATGTGTCTTTCCTCAGACATGATATGCAAAAAGTCTCTGAAAGAGTTAAAGCTGTGGAGGATAGAGTTGGAGGTTTGGAAGACGCGGTCTCTCCTCTGAAGAAGGCTGTGGGGGTTCTTACTCGTGATGTATCCTACCTGCTCAATAAGGCGGATGATTTGGAAAACAGACTTAGACGGAATAACCTGCGGCTTGTTGGCGTACCTGAAAAGTCTGAGGGTGCAAACGCTGTGGAGTTCTTAGAGAAATGGTTCATGGAAAAATTTGGGCCTGACTTGCTCTCTCATATGTTTGCTATAGAACGGGCGCACAGAGTGCCGTTTCGACCTCCTCCTCCAGGGGGCCCTCCGCGACTGCTTCTCCTTAAATTACTGCATTTTCAAGACCGTGATGCCATCCTGAGGAAGGCCAGAACGCATGACGATCTTTTGATTGATGGGAGCAGAGTGATGATTTTTCCGGATTTCTCTGCGGAAGTGCAGAAGAGGAGAGCCAAGTACCTGGAGGTGAAACGTCGGCTGCGTCAGAAACAGTTGGTGTACTCCATGCTTTACCCTGCCAGGTTGAGGGTCATCTCTGGAGGAAAAGTCCATCTCTTCGATACCCCTGCGGCTGCGGATCAATGGCTGGACTCTTCCTATCTACTGGACGTCCCTGAGGCTCCTGGGACCTGAGCCCCGTCTGTCGAATCATCTGTTTGGGACTCTTTGCTGTTTGCCATCCAGTCGTCTAGAAGGATGAGTATACTGTGGACTTGGGGGCCTTTGCATGTAGCGTAGGGCACTGACGCTCACGGATCCTCTATTTAGTGTCAGGATTTGCATTATTGGGGGGCTGTTTTCCTTTTGTTTTGAAGTTCTGCTTCTTTTTCTACCTCGGTTATACTAACGGGGGGATGTGTATGACAGGTGGCTACTGTGGCCGGGAGGGCATGGTTTATACAAAGTGTTATTGTATTGTATTTTATAATTCACTGCTGATCACTAACAATCAGTATTGTATACTCACGTTGCTTTGGGGGGGCTGGGTATTCTTTTCTTGTACTTGGTTTCATCCCCGTGTTTCTTAGGGGTATGTGTTCATGTCCTTTTATATGTTCTGTTTGCTTTGGGGAATCGCGCCACTGTAAGTCCATAGCAGCGCTCAGTGCCGAGCGGGTTCCTGTGGGGATCCGGTTCATACATTTTCTTTTACTTTATAATGGGGATTAATGTTCTTGCATGGAATGTGAGGGGATTGGGAGCGGCCTCCAAACGGTATGCTGTGTTCAATTCACTACGACAGTTTCAGCCTGCGATTTTTTGTCTCTCTGAGACCCACTTAACTAAGGACACCGTGGCGGGACTGAGACATGCGTACCATTCAGTGTATTCCTCTAGTGCTAGGGGGGTTAGTGTTTTAGTTCATAAACAGATACCATTTTCTTGCTCTGACTCTAAAATTGACACTTACGGCCGCTATGTCTGTCTGAGATGTGAAATATATAATGTGCCTTTGCTTTTGATTGCGGTATACATTCCCCCTCCGTACTCTGCGGAGGTTTTGCGGTATGTATTGTCCTTTATTGGGATGACACCGAATATCCCTGCAATTATATTAGGTGATTTTAATATGGTTCTGGACTATACGCTGGACTTGACCTTCTACCATGGCTAAACTACTGACGGAGGCAGGGTTGGAGGATGTATGGCGGGTGCGGAACCCGGATGTCCGAAGTTTTTCCTGTTTTTCGAGCTCCCATAACTCACTGTCCCGTATTGATTTAGCGCTGGGTACTCACTCTTTAATGGAGCGTGTAACGATTGTTGAATATCTACCTAGAAGCATCTCTGACCACTCCCCTATCCGTGTGGAGGTTACCCTGGATCCTTTTGTTGCCAGGTCTAGATCCCTCTGGAAGCTTAATCCGTTCTGGATTACGCTGCTGGAGCCGGATGGGGGAGTGCTTACGGATCTGCAAGAATTTTTGTCTTTGAATTCTGGTTCCGCATCCCCCAGCATAGTTTGGGACGCCTTTAAAGCTTTTACTAGAGGGACATATATTAAATACATACAGAGACGTAAGGCTAAGACCAGGGAACTGATGCAAGCTGCGCAATCTAGAGTCACCACCACAGAATGTGCCTATGTAGACGACCCTTCGCCTGCAAATCGGACGGCGTGGATTGAGGCGCAGCGGGCGTATACGGAGCTTCAGTTAACAAGTGCGGACCGTAAACGCTTTTTCTGGAAACAGAAATATTTTGAGGAAGGAGAAACGGTAGGCCACATGTTGGCGACTGTTGTTAAGGCCCAGCAGGGTACATCTTATGTGGGTTGTATACGGTCGGAGTCGGGAAATGTAATTTCTGATAGTCCGGGTATTCTTTCTGTTTTCAGCCGATATTACAAGTCTTTGTATACTTCCAGACTACGACGTAGTATCGGTGAGATTCAGACTTTTCTCTCTGCCTTGCATCTATCAGCTCTGACGGAGGAGCAGAGAGAAATTTTGGAGGCTCCCTTTAGTGTAGAGGAACTAATGGAAGTTGTCCAGGGGAATTTCTGAAAACGTACGCTGATTTTGTAGTGCCACATCTGCTGTCGGTTTTTGAGCAAGCTGCTTTGTCGGGCGCCCTACTGGATTCTATGTGTGAGGCCATTATAGTGGTCATACCCAAGCCGGGAAAGGACCCCAAACTCCCGGATTTTATCACTCTTGTGCACGGATGTGAAGGTTATGGCTAAGGCCCTAGCAAATAGACTGAGCGGAGTTATACTTAGTCTGATACACCAGGATCAGACTGGGTTTATGCCCGGAAAATCGACGGCGATAAATATTAGGAGACTACAACTTAACTTGCAAATGTCTAGGCAGGGGGCGGGCCAGAGGGCGGTTCTTTCACTCGACGCTGCCAAGGCTTTTGACAGCGTCGAGTGGAGGTATTTGTGGGAGGTGATGACGGTGATGGGTTTTGGGCCTAAATTTCTGTCCTGGGTTAAGTTGTTGTATTGTAGACCGCGGGCTCGGGTGCGGGTTAACGGGCAGCTTTCGGATCCTTTAAGCCTGGAGAGGGGTACACGGCAGGGATGCCCCTTATCGCCATTGTTGTTCGCTATTGCCCTGGAACCCTTGGCTCAGCTGATACGCAATGTCTCATGTAATGTCCGGGAATATATCTCCTTGAATCTGCTTCCGTTGCTGGACAGAAGTGTGCAAAAAGTGCATAACTGGTGTAAGCTGCCGCTCTCCCTTATTGGAAGGGCGAACCTGGTGAAAATGATCCTTATGCCCCAATTCCTCTATGTGTTACATAATAGCCCGATCTGGGTACCCATGAAGTATTTTTATAAGATCCAAGGGCTGTTTCGGACGCTAATTTGGAATCATAAGTCCCCCAGAATCCGACTGGAGACGCTGCAGAGAAACAAGGATAATGGGGGACTTGCAACTCCGAATCCTTGGCTATATTTTCTTGCCTCTCAAGCACAGCAGTTTCACTCTTGGGGCGTTGATGGTAGATATAACCCCGTGGGTACCCTTGTGTCAAATCTCCTGGGTGGTATGCCATCTTCTTATATTCTGGAACTGAGTTCTGATACCCGCCCGCCAGACCCGATCCCCAGTGTAGCACTATTCCGTAAGGTGTGGTGCAAAGTGAAGGATATCACGAAGGCGGTGGGATGCACTACAGTTACTCCTTTATGGGCTCATGACACGCTGTCTGAGGTTCAGAAATTGACTGGGTTTCGGGTCTGGAGGGATAAAGGTATCCTTTGGCTAGCGCAGTTATACACTGCTGGGGGGTTTAAGAGTTTTGATCAGTTGAAAGCGGAATTTGGTTTAACTAACTCCAATTTTTACCAATATCTTCAGCTGCGACATGTTTGACAGAACAGAGCAAGGCAATGGAGCTCAAGATTCAGGTCTCACTGATTGCTGATCAGATACGGAAAGGCGGGGAGTCTAGGGGGGTAATATCGACATTTTATAAAATTCTGCTTTCATTTTATCAAGACTACTTCCCTTTGACTGTGAAGGATAAGTGGTGTGCAGACCTGGGGGAGCTGTCTGATTCCCAATGGTCCGAAGTGTTGGAGAGAGGACCCACGCTATCGCTCTGCGAACCGCAGAGATTGTCACACCTATATCTGGTGCATAGAGTATATAGAACGCCGCTATTTCTCTATAAAGTGGGAGTGAGAGATACTTCCCGATGTCCTAAGTGTGATATACCAGACGCACATATCATGCACATGTTCTGGGAGTGTGTAGCGCTGGGTCCTTTCTGGATGGATGTTTTGGAAATCATCTTTCAAGTTTATAGGGCGCAGCGTCAGCTTATACTACCATCGGCTGTATGAGGATCGCAGGGGCAGCTCATTTAACGGGGATCAAACAGGCTCATACAGCCGATGGTAGTATAAGCTGACGCTGCGCTGCTCGCATTAACAGCCCTTGTTGAAATAAACCGCCCTGAGCTATCCCCATACAGTTGTCGTTAAAAGGAGCTGCCCTGAGCCCGTGAAAATCTGCTGCCCGCCAATCAGAGCCCGTGAAAATCTGCTGCCCGCCAATCAGAGCCCGTGAAAATCTGCTGCCCGCCAATCACAGCCCGTGAAAATCTGCTGCCCTCAGCCCTGGTGCTGCGCGTTCACAGCGCTGTGAATGAAAGCTGCTGTGAAGCCAAACCCTGTTTCCAGCCAATCAGGAGCGGAGCAGGGAGACACACCTCCCTCTGAAGCGTGACGTCCTGACCGGAAGTGACGCGGGCAGCAGATTTTCACAGAACACCGGATCTGGAGAACTCTTGTACCCTACTGGAACAGCATGCTGCAGATGTTAAAAACGAGCCTCAGCGTGTTTAATGTTCAAGTTCATAATAATAATCATGATTTATATAGCGCCAACATATTCTGCAGCGCTTTACAATCAAAGGGTTCATGTATATACAAAATTATATAATTACACAGCAACAAAAAAGTCAACAATTAAAACAAACTGAACAGAATGGCTGAAAAGGAAAAGCATCAAGGTGTTGCAGTGGTTCATTTTTTTTTAATACATAATGACACTGTGGAATTTGTTGTAGTTAACTATTTTTTAGACTTTCTAAGGACCAGTTTGTTTGTTTTTTTTATGTCTAGGTGACTGAATTTCTATAGGGACCGCCAGAGATTGACAAGCAGTGACTTCCTCTTGGTAATGTCACAGAGATAAATAGAGCAGCAGCGCACATACTGTACCCCCACTCCATTCATACTGGGAGATACAAGACACTTCCACTGTTCAGACTTGTGGAGTAGTGTCAAGCTTGACACAATGCCTTTAAACAACATCTGTTGGCATGATAAACCCCATTAAACTAGGCATACAGCTTAGTAGGGTTGATTATGCGGTTAAAAACAATTCCCCTACTATAACTATCCGTGGCCCCATTACTGAGAAAATTGCATTTTTATTTATATGCATATGACCTAAATGCAGCACCAAGGGGCCGGCCAGAGCCCTAAGAGCACTATTTTGTTACATCCCTTCCACTTTAGTTACTTCCCGTTTTTCTTGGAGTGATGGGGTTAGACAAGATGTTCTTCAGATCAGTTAGCCATTAAAAGGTATTTTATTCATTTCTGATTGGTGAGGTCCTAACTCACAGCACCCCTGCTGATTAAAGGGGTTATCCAATACTATAAACTGCCCCTTCATATGCCAGGCCCCTCATAGGGAACATACTTACCCCGCTCCTGGTCCCCACACCTCTGCTCCTCTCTGTGCGCCGATGAAAATATCCAGGAGGGGTTGAAGCAGCCAATGGCAGATGGGGACGTGCCTCCATTGCATCGCGGGTGATGCTAGGGAGGCTCATCCCTGTCCCCTGCCATTGGCTGCTCCCCCCCTTCGCCAACACTGGACGTTTACATCCGCGCATAGGGAGAAGCAGCAGAGGTGGTGCGGGCGCCAGGAGCGGCACAGGGAGCGGGGTAAGTATATTCCCTGTGAGGGTCCCGGCATATTGGGGGGCGGGCAATTTTTAGTATTGGATAACCCCTTTAATTGTATTAAGAGGCTGTGGTGCTCTGGTGAGCACTAAGACCTCTTCCTAGGGTGGTGATGCCACGTTCATCGGTCACGTGCAGCCTACAGAGAGATGTAGCAGGGTTAACACATATGCTTTATGAGACACGTTAACTAAACTAAATGCAACTAAGTGCGTTAAGCAATTGCTTTTCAATGGCTTTTGTTTCAAGATAACTCAAATTTCTTATCGTATCGCGTTAAGAGTGTGTGTGTTACTCCTGCTACATCCTTACGTGCAGCGCAGTTCCATTCAAGTGACTGGTCTAGGGCTGCAATACCAAGTGCAACCACTATAGAATGTATGGTGCTGTGCTTGGTATGCTGTGAAGAGGCTGCAGCACTCACCAGAGGACGGCGGCCTTTTCAAACAGATCAGTGGCGGTGCCGGCAGTAGGAACTCCACCAATCAAATACTGATGACAGGTCATCAATATCTTACTCCCAGAAAACCTCTTTTACCTTTTAGGTATCAGATTTATTACCTGAGCTTTGTCATACCCGATACCCATTTTTCTAATTCTAAGCACCAGACATACAAATCGTGTGTAAGGAAGCATGTATATGTGTACAACGGGAGGCGCAGGTGCAGTAAAATCAGCACAAATAGTTCAGCTTCCATTTCTGACATTTTATTCAGTAGAGGTTCTTCTCCAACCAGTAGTTTACAAAAAGAAACATAAAAAAAATGAATAAAACATGAAAATACGGCGGATGAGAAAATAAAACAGTTTTTCATTAAAATAAACATTTCAACGACTTCTCAAGGTTAATAGACAGAGCTAGACTTCACAGCGAGATGAGAAGAAGCTTTACAAAAAAAAGCAAATGTGGGAAAATGATGAGCTCTTAGTCCCAGGAACTGGCAGCGCCCCGAGCTCAGAGCAGAAGATTTGCCTCTCTGAGGGCATCAGGAGCTTTCTTATTAACCCTTTCGGCAACAGAAAGCTAAAATGGAAATATTACTGAACAAATAGAAAGAATCACTCTGTGTAATGCCACATTGGTCTAAATAAAAAAAGATACCCTGTTCACACGTATACGAAAATGATTGTTCTGATGCTTAAGTTTGCTTTACATTATATAAATAGGTAACCGTATGTGGACCATGCACGCACACAAGTCTATGCCAGGCTGGTAAGCAGACTGTGGAACGACATGTCGCCCCATGTTGGACCTTGCAGTTCAGCGGCTGGAGACACACACACGGCTCATAGGACTACCAAACTGATCACGATTCCCAACCGGTGACAAATAAGGGGAAAATGCCACAGCAAGTTGGGAAGAGTAGTTCAACCATAGATTTACAGTAGTGGCTTAATGTAAAGTTTGAATTCAGAGTTTGCAATCCTATTTTGTTCATTCTTAACCATAACGAGACTACAGAATAGAATACAAAATAATATAAAAATACCTAATTAAAAAATGAGCAAACAGCTGAAAATACAGCTATGGTGCACAATGAAGGTGTCCACCTCAGCCACAATGTGTCATGGGGATTCACGGGTGTGTTCTGGCAGGTCGCTCAGGAAGAAGTTGTTGTGAACTGCTTGGGAACCTGTACAGTCTGCAGAGAGTCCATTCCTATTCAGGCTCCCGGGTGGGTTCTGTCAACCAATGAGATGTAAACTGTGCAGGCGGCTACCAGAACATACCCGTGGATCTCTCCATCAGTAGTGACCGCATAGGTTAGACTTTGGGGCTGGTCAGGGCGGCTCCACTGTGGACAATAGCTCATTTTCCAGCCTGTATGATCTGATGATCAGGGTTACTGAAGGATTGTGCAGTTTACTTAGGTGATTGTTCATAGAAAAATACCAATAATTTGGCCAATTCACGCAATGTGACGGCACGGTCAGGAAAATTTACCAGTGCAAGTAATGCTGAGATTATTCGATTGACATATGGCTCTGTAGACAAAATGTATGTATACTATCTGTATTTTGAGAGCACAATTAAAGGGTATTCCCATGGTGTATGCCGTCACTTTCTAATCAACGGACGTCAAACCTTTGGGACCCCTACTGATCCTGAGAATGAAGGGACTGCAGCCCAGATTCAGCATTGCATCCCCTTCACTGCTAGAGACACGTCATTTCTTTATGAGATGGGAACAGCCATTTTTTTGCTCACTGCATCTAAACTAGCAAATAGTTTTAGTCTGATCCTGCAGCCACGTGTCTTCCATCTCCCCTCATATCTTGCTAGCCTAGAGAACCTGGAAAGGGGGCAGATGGGAGTAAAAGCGGGTTTCACTGGCTGAGGAGCAGCTGCTCGTGCAGTGAAGGAGACCTCTGTATTTGCATGCCGTGATCTCCTTCACTGTATGAGGATGAGGGGTGGCTATTGCGATCGCTCGTCCTCATACAGCTGAAATGTTTCTGGGCAGCAGATCGCTGTTTAGATGGCACGGTCTGCTGCCCAGAAACGATAATTGATGTACCTGCACGAACGGCAGGATCACCCAATGAATGAGCTTTTGCAGGAACGTTCGTTCACGATAATCTGGCCCTATAAATCCACCTTAACACATGACTGCAAGATCATACTACATGGGGTTTGTTTGTAGCCTGCAACTATGAGGAGACAAGCATGCAAGCTGTAAACATTTATTAGGCAAATTTGGTTTAAAGGGGCGGGCCCACTGATGGCACAGTGCTAGGAGATCGGACCTGCACCTACCTCCTGAACGGGACCCTCAAAGTGAACGGAGAGCATACCAAGTAAGCACGACCACCCCCTATGAGAGTCCATCGTTATGAGAGTTCCAAAAATAACCTAGCGTTGGCTTGGCCAATTCTGGCAGTCCCATAGTGGTGAATGGAAATGTGACCGTATTTGGGTGGTGCACTCTTCATTCACCACTATGGGACATCCAAAAACAGCCGAGGAACCCAACTCCGACACAGTTAATGGAGAGCACGCCGTGCATGGGAATCTCATTCTGGAGGTTGATACGGGACCCTAGGTGATGACATATCCTAGCGATATGCCATCAATGTCCCAGATGGATCAACCCCTTTAAGGCAATTTGTAAAATTACTTCACTTTGCATATATCTCTCTTCTGTAGTAAGGTTACAGGCTGAGCACATTAGGGTACGGCCCCTATGGCGCAGATGGCTGGACGAGACATGTGGTCAGACACACTGTCGGGCCGTACCCTTATTGTCACATGTCCTCATACATTTTTCAGTGTGCAAATAAAAAAATTATCATAAGATGCAACAGAGGAGGGACCCCTGGTCCTAGAAATCTTTTTGGGAGACCAAATTAAAATTCTGTTCGGTTTGGACTTTGGAATAGTTTCCACCAAAACAGTGCAAAACCTGGTGATTCCAGAAAAAGGACCTGTTTATCCAGGGTGAAAAAAAAAAAAGCGTAATCACTCATTTCCAAGACAAGGCAGAGTAAAGCAGTACCTGTTTTTTCTTTATAATACTGACAAAAGCAAACCTCATATCTTTTCCACAATGAAAGCAAGACTTAAAAATAAATATATACAGAAAGATTATAAATCATCTTTGGTCTTCTAAACATTTCATAAAACTTTTTTTTTTCCAATGTATTTTTTTTTTTTTTATCATTAAAGAAATTACAGCATTGATCATGGAACTGATCTTAACGAAGAAAACAACTTGATACATTATGCATCTTATATTAAAAAGAAAACAAAAAGACACATGTAATCCGACCACAGCAGATTACTAAAGTGCTCAGAGTGGTAAGGAAAGTGGCTGCCTTGAATAGGCCATTCCTATTTTGAAGACAACTGGTGCAGGATCAGATTCTTTAACAATCTCTAAAAATCTCTGGAGGGAAATAAAAAAAAGAAAACATGCCTGCCAAAGATGGATGCTCTGTGCTATGATGCAGTGCAAAGCCTCCCATACACCACGTATGGTGCCATGAGATAAAACGCCACCTGCACTTCAGGTGATATTTTCTGGGGACAGGCTCATAAGGGAGACATCCATGAATAGATACATACCCTCTCCATACTCCTGCTTCCGCCTATGGCACTTAGTGGCAATCACAAAGATGGCAGCGGGTATATAAACCCTTTCCATGCAAGCTCTGCACATTCGGAGCTGCCTTTATATTTTAGTGAATGCAGAGTAATTCTGCACTAAACGGAGGCTGCAATACTAATCAGCATGTATGACAATGGCCCATGGCCAGCTAGTGTTCAGCCCCAAGCATGTAAATGAGCAAGGAATGCAAGTATATGCCACACACGGTGCCCGTTGTATAGACTCTCCCAAATAGTGGAGATGACTACAGTACAAAGTACATGCTTGTGTTTAATGCCATGTCAACCTTTAGATGTGTCCATCCTTACCTTTGAATGTCTCATAAAACAAATTCCAGTTGCGACATGCTAAGAAGCCCCTTGACAGGCTGCAAGTCCCATCACAACCACTGGGTGTCCATACACAGACAAATATAGGATAGACAAGTCGTGACACAATACCACAAAATCCTTTTTTTTTAAGTTGGAGACCTATCCCACACATTTCAGAATATGTCTGCGAAGGTTCACATACATCCAGGTCATGTATATCAGTAGTAATAGTGTACAAGTAATCTCCATCATTAAGTACTTGTGACTCATGCTTCAAACTGATTATGTTGACTGAAGCATGAGTCACCAGTACGTAATGCCAGAGATTCCTTGTACAAGTTATTCTTATTGCGAAAGCCAATCAGATCATGTTGCTCTAACTTATTACTACTGATATTTCAGGATATGATGACCCAAGGAAAAAAGTAAGGAAAGACACACCTATACACACAAAAATGTAAGTTTTACATTCTGAGTGTCCTGGTTACAGAGCAAGGCTTTTGATTAGGATGTATATGTATTAAATACGGACATTCTTCTGATATGCCCGATTTCATCTGTTCAAATACTCTCCGCCTCACATGTATTTAGTATTGAGGTCTTCAGAAAGATCTACCACTACCAAGTACCACAGGAAACCTCAGTGATGTTCTAGAGGCCGCTTGTGTCCCTCAGAGAATCTCTTTGTAGCCTGAAGAAAAAGTCTGTTGCTAGTGGTGGTGAATATATCTCCCTGAATTATACAAGGGCCAAGTTAATCCATAAATTCACATATGGTTATGAAGCGTCAACTTTGTGGCACTGGGCTGGTACAGTTTTACTGGGTTTACCCTAAAGTTTTCAGTAATAAAAAATAAAATAAAATGGAAGAGAAAGAAAAACAAAAACAAAGAAAAAACCCGATAAAAACAATTTGTACCGTCTAAAGGAAACCAGTCCCTGATTTGCTTAGTGCTGAGACGGGTGTTAAAGTCTAGTGTGGTTACTTCACCGATTCCTCCACTATTACTCTGCCACGTCTTCTTAAACTGGTAACTATTTTCCTCCAGTGTGCCCCAAGGTTTTGACAGAACCTCGTATAATTGCACGGTGCTGAGCACACTTGACGGATATCCGATTTTCCATTGAGTGGTGTGTCCTAACACAGCTAGGTCACCGCAGCCAGGCCAAGAATACACTAAGTGCGACCCCCGGGGAATGTGACTTGAGAAATTAAAGGCAGTATCTGTACTATGCAAAGTACTGCCCGCAGTATGAAGGTCATCAGATGTATTCTCATTATCCCTGGCTGATGTAAGATACTGGCACCTCATCACTCTTCTTTACTTTCAGCCACGACATCCAAATGTCATTGAAAGTTTTCCTATAATGAAAATTTGAGAGGATCCGCCCAAGTGGTTACAAAACTCCAAATGGTCTTCTGGCAAGGCTTTCTTCCAGTTCTAGATGCCCATGATGCTATGATCCTTTTCCCACAATTGGATTCTCTCTGAAGAAATAAATATAGAAAATGAGATATAGAAAAATAGCAAAATAGAAAATGAGTTACAGCACATGACGACCCAAAGGAAAAGCAAGATTAGCTTCCTGCTGTAAGCCAAAATTTCATTCCAAAGGTAAAATAATATACATCAGTATAAATTATTATGACTATTATCATCAGCAGCCAGGTAATGACTGAGGGTGTCACACTGACCTAGATACCGTGTATACCAGGACACCAACACTGCTGATAAGATGTTCTCTATTCCCATAACACCTGCTATGCAAAAGGACTGCTGGGTACACACTGGACTTCAGCAATTTTTGGGATATTTTAAGTTGTGTTTGGGTTATTACACTGTACGTCAACAAGTTGCTTTGTCCTAAGCTGAATATTTGTTTAGCCACAGACAATGCAAGTCAATGGCAGTCTCGTAGACCATACCTGGGCCACAAAAACCATTACAGCAATTTGATATTTTGGATATTTTTTTCTAGTCTTCTCTGTAAGAGTTCATGGAGTGGGTACTGGTTCTCGCTAAAGAGACACAGACGGCACTGTACAAAGACTTATTTTTCAGGCAATGCTCAATGAGGAAAAAAGTATACAAATGAAAGGTGTTATCTGGGAATTACTATCTGGATAGGTCACCAATATCAAATAATCGAGTGCCTGACTCATGGGCCCCCTGCCGATCAGCCTTTAGAAGAGGCTGGCGGTCCGTGAGCGCCGCAGCCTTTTCCTAGGCCATGTGACATCACTGTACACTGGTCACATGGACAAGTTGCAGCTCAGCCCCATTCATGTCAATAGGGCCGAGTTGCAATACGAAGCACTACCACTATATGATGTACGGCGCTGTGCTCGGAAAGCTGCCGGGAGTCTGCAGAGCTCATCAGAGCTCTAGTGAGGGCACCAGTTCTCTAAAACAGCTGATCGGCGGGGATGCAGGGACTCAGGACCCCTGCCAATGTGATAATGATGACCTATCCTGAGAATAGGTCATCGTTATCATATCCTGGATAACCCCTTTTAACTCATGCCAACCAAACCACAGGCACTCATCTGCAGACCGCTGTTTCGGGGTTCTTGCCCCTTATTACAGAAGAGGGTACTGGTTGGCTGGATGAAATGTCTTCGATGTAGCTCAGGCTAGAGCTTCTCACCGAAGAGACACAGCGGTGTATAGAAACTTAGGGGGTCATTTATTAAGACCGGCGATTTACACGCTGGTCTTAATCCCCATGCGCGGTGGCGGCGCGACAAGGTTATGTAGAAGTGCAGGCCTCTACAAAACTTTGGCACTTCCTGCCACCGGCTGGGCAGCATGGTTTAAACTACGCCAGCTCCCTTGCTGGCATAGTTTAAGACCATTTTCCACACCATAAACTGGCGTAGAAAATGATAAATGAGATGGACCGGCTGGCCCGTCCTCTGCCCCTTCTCCTTTTTCCACCACCTTGGAAAAGTGGTGTAAGCGAAGAAAAGGCGCCAAACTTCTTTGCGACAAAACCTGCGTCTTTAATACGTCACAAAGTGGCTTATATTTCTTAATAACTGACCCCTTATTTTTTAGGCAATACTCCATTAGGGGATGGGGAGCATGCCAATTAGATCATAGCTCTCATCCCTCTGCTGATGATGAGCAAGGAACCCCTGACAATGCTGTCTACACATGGGTGTCTGGATTTGGCTGGTATGAGCTGATTCGCATCTCTGTAGGAGTTCAACGTCGGAAGATATTCGTCACATTTCTGCTTTGTTTTTAAGTACCAATACTCACTGGCTGCCATACTTTGCACTGGTAGACCCTTTCTTGTGTTTCTCGTGAGGTTCATTCAGCCTCTCCACGATGGCTTTAATCTGCTGGAGGCTCTTGAAAGTTTCCACCGAATCCTCTATAGTGAAGTGACAATCACTGTGTTCCTGTGGGCCCTGATACACAGCCATGCTCGCACAGGTCTCTGGAAGGAGAGGTGAAGTTCATTCGTAAAAGTGGCTAGTAATGGTGGACAAAAACAGGTCCGTCTTCTCTGCATGAACATCCATGTTCATTTACTTTATAAGGCTTCGGAACATGTGGCTCTACAGCTGCTATGGAACTACAACTTCCAGCATGACCTGACATGCACAGAATATCATATCTATTTTACTTTATCCAGTCTTCCTCTACTTTCGGATAGGGCTACACAAGACATTTTAGAGGAGATTTATCATTAAGGCCTCATGCACACGACCGAATGTATTTTGCGGTCGGCAAAAAATACGGATGACGTCCGTGTGCATTCCGTATTTTGCGGAAAGGAACAGCTGGCCCCTGATAGAACAGTCCTATCCTTGTCCGTAATGCGGACCATAAAAGGACATGTTCTATTCTTTTGAGGAACGGACATAAGGAAACCGAATGCACGCGGAGTAACTTCCGTTTTTTTTTGCCGACCCATTGAAATGAATGGCTTCGCATATGGTGCGTAAAAAAACGGAATGGACATGGAAAGAAAATACGTTAGTGTGCAAGAGCCCTTAGTTTGTCACGGAAAAGTGGTGTTAAAAAGTCAAAAACTGGGTGTTTAGGACTTGTTGCAAGTAGAATTTTTCACACCGCCCTCACCACTTTTCGGAAAGCGGTAGTGCCAAGGGGTAGTTGTATGGAACAAATGAAGCCACAAATGTACGGCAGCAGAGAGTTGCCATAGATTTCTGTTTAGGCACATGGACTGTCGCAGAAGATATCAGGACCAATGCTTTCTCCCACGTTGTTAGTAAAACCGAAAAGCAATCGTGCCACATCTATCAGACATCATGACATATCTTGTGGATGTAGAGTAAATGGCTGAGATGGGAATACCCCTTTAAAACAAGCATATATAAAATGCCTGAAAGCAGTTAAAGGATTTCTCCGGGCTCTCCTATATTTGATGACCTATCCTCAGGATAGATCATCAATGTCAGATCGGTGGGGGTCCCACAGCCCGATCAGCTGTTTGAGGAGACAGTGCACACATGCATTCTCCCTTCTTTCTTCCAGCTCGCCACTCAAGGGGGAGTCAGGAGGCCCCATAATGGTCTGATCGAGAAAGGTAAGCATGACTAATTGCCGTTCTAAAAGTCAAAAAAAAAAAAGAAGGACGTTAAAGAGCCAGGACAGAAAGTAGAATACATGGGGTGACTTCAAAAAATGATATCCAGCTGATTTTGGAAAAAGGTTACCTAGAATATTCACATACAGACTGTTAATAATGCCTTTAAATGCCATGTACACCTCACGGTCATCAGATAAGCAACTTGTACCGTTGTTGAGAGAACAGGACAAGTACAGACGTTCTCCATGTCAGACAGAAGCACTTTTAGGAACACGTTACCTTCCATTGTCTGCAGTTTTGACATGTTTGTGCTAAACAGAGAATAGATCTTTTCACATTCGCGATCTCCATCTATATCTAGCGCCACGTCAGCTGGAGCACCTCTGTAAAGCGAAGACACAAGAGGCATCAGTGAGCTCATGACACAATGTACCCAGCACAGAACACTCTGATTCCCAGCTGCTGGGGCAGTGAATCAACTGGAATGAATATGATGGAAGCCAGAAGCTTTCACACTGTCCCCTCCAAGTTGATTTGTCTCCAGATACAGTTGTGGAAAGTATTACACTGGGCTAATGAAATCTTTCAACGTGGATAAAATGATGTATATGAATAATGATTTTAAGTGCTTGCCGAGTGGGTAAACTCAGGTCAATATAATATAAGTCATGATTGCTACTGCTGATTGCCCTTATCTGTAGACAGGGAGTGTCAACCTCTACCTTACAGGACCACTTTGCCAATTATATACCCCAAATACATTGAAATTGCAACACCAGGAAGGACAAGCTGTCAGGTTATGCAAATCGAGGAAGTAGCAGGTGTCGCTAAAATCTGTAGAGGAGCACATTTTGAAGCAACTAGCTCCAATCTGTGGCATGTGGGGGGACATAAAAGCCAAATTGATCTGATCAAGTTGTGTGGGATGATTGTGTGATGCCTCCTGTTCATTGATGTGACAGTTATCACCACTTGTCACAAACTGTGCGGGACAGAATCAATCTTGGGTTATCACTGCGGCAGATCACTATGCACCTAGACTGAGATATCAGCACTGTTTAACGGTCCGGGTGGTTGGGAGAACAATGAACTGGACTAAGAGCTGCAGAGAGGCGAACCTTTGTATGGACGGATCTATTGTGAGCCCCATTGCTAATGTATTTAAAGCGCTGCGGAATATAGTAGAGCTATATAAGTGCATAAAATAATAAAAAATAAATCTGAATAGAAGAATGGCGCATAGTGATCCATTCTGTACTGCAATTGAAACTGGACGTCACGTCCCAAGCCCCAGGCAGCAAACAGTGTCTACACAAACCATTAGAAGGCGTTTGCACGGCGTTGGGCTATAAGCCAGATGTCCAGATACCGGTGTTCCAGTGGCCCCATGCCACCCATCTCTAAGGCTATCTTTGTGAACAGCAAGATGGCAATGGAAACTGTAACTGGAGGTCTTATACTCTTCAGGATGAGTCTCGCTCTCGTCTCAAAACACAATAATATGCGAAAGATTTTCTGTAGTCCATATGAGCAACGCCATGGAGAGGCTTTCACAAAGGTATGTCACACTGGTCCTACTCCCGGGATTATGGTGTGGCATAATGTACTGTATATGGACCCCTCTAGTCTCCTTTTCAAGTATATTAACAGCTCTGTGTTACAGTGATTTGATAGTAGAACCAGTGGCACAGGAGCCATTTTTCAACAGGAAAATGCCAGGCTTCATGTTGCTTGTGCTACAGTGAACAGCCTGTGTGGCCTAAACGTGGTATCACCAGCAGCGGATCTTGATGATTTGTGTGCCCAAGTGCATTCAGCATAGCAGAACATTCCTCAGACAACCATTAAGAACCTCATTATTGTAAGTGTGTGCACATCTGTGCATGGAGCCCATACTCCATACTGAAAAGAAGAGGATTTGAATATTTTGTTTCCATTTTTTAGCATTATCATGTCTATTGATCCTGTGATTTCCATAATTCCACATCTTTTCCTTCTTGGTGTTGCAATTTCAGTGTTAAGGAGTGTACATAGACTAATGGAAGGAAAGCCAACAGTACATCATCTACCCTGTATACAGGATATCACCATACATATTACTATTCAATGGAAGTACTCTAGAATACTTACACAGTACAGGGGCTGCAGCCTTCCGTGCTCTCAGAAGATGCCTTGCAGCACAGCCAGGTCCCATTTATAAAAGCAGATGGGTGGTATTTGCTGAGTCTTCTATGATTTCGTCTGCTCACTCTGCTCAACACCTCTATCCATTCATTGGCTTCAACACAGTTACTGGCGTGTATATACAGGGGCTTATCACCATAAATCACCTGGAACATCTGGAACATAACCATGTATTACATATAGACACCATAAACTAGTAGAATATATATCTTTATTTATTATAACCATGCCATACATTTACATTTCTGGTGGCTGGCAGTTCCCCACAGGACTGTACTTTTAGGCATGGGAATGGCACAGCTTGGGAGCCATGTCTATGCCATTAACTGTGGGCATCAGCTATAAAATATACTCAGAACTAGCGCTGATCTTGGCCAATTACCCCCTTAGATGCTGAAATTGCGTCAACTGCAGCACCTAAGAGGGTGACCCCCCTTCCTTTGGAAACTGGGCCGCAGGGCAGTATTTCAACATGATAACAACCCAAAACATATCTCCGAGACGACCACTGCCTTGCTAAAGAAACTGAGGGTAAGGGGGCCGGACTGGCCAAGCGTGTCTCCAGAACAAAACCCTACTGAGCCTCTGTGGAGCATCCTCAAACGAAAGGTAGAGAAGCGCAAGGTCTCTAACATCCACCAGCTCCGTGACGTCACCATGGAGGAGTGGAAGAGGATTCCAGTGGCAACCTGTGAAGCTCTAGTGAACTCCATGCCCAAGAGAGTTAAGGCAGTGCTGCAAAAAAATGGTGGCCACACAAAATATTGACACTTTGGGCACAATTTGGCCATTTTCACTTTTGTTACCAGCGGTTTAGACATTAATGGCTATGTGTTGGGTCATTTTGAGGGCACACCAAATTTACACTGTTATACAAGCTGTACACTGACTACTATACACTGTATCAATGTGTCAAATCTTCAGTGCTGTCCCATAAAAATTTAAATTAAAATATTTACAAAAAAGTTAGGGGTGCACTCACTTTTGTGAGATACTGTATCTATCTATCTGATGAACACCATGAAAGCTATCTTTAAAAATTGTCAGAATTGCTATTTTTTTCTTTATCCTGAGAATAAAAAATTATCAAAATGTCTGTACTACAACACAGTACCAATAAAAGCTACAGGTTATCCTTGTGCGGTGACACAAAAAAATACATTTTTATAAAAATAAAAAAAAGTTTTTACAGAAAAACAAGATAAACGTTGCCGTAATGATAACGACTTGCAGAATAAAGTTACCATGGCATTTATACCGTCTGGTGAATGTTTTAAAAGCATTCTTTTTTGTATTTCTCCCTGCCTAAAAATTGAATAAAAATACCCATCAATACATCATGCATAACCCCAGTTGGTGGCATTTACAAATACGACTCCTCGAGAACAAGCTTTTATGCAGCTAGCGATGGAGAAAAAGTTATGCCAAGTCCTTTAAGGCACAAACTAGGCCACCTCCTCAGGGGGTTGAACAGTACTTTCCTTACTGCAAATTATGCAGATGAGGATTTGTATTAAAAGGTTATTCCCATCTAATCTTTCATGGCAGAGAGCGGAATAACCTCTGTAAGCGGCAGCCAGGGGCGGCTGGAGATATGGGAACAGCAGAGTGAGCCGTGGTACACTGTTTCCAGAAGGTTCGACTGCCTCTTGCGAGGGTTACTCTGATCCCAGCCATGAAAAGCGGAGATGGGATTAACCCTTTGATCATTAGGTGAGGAATACTACATTACAGGAGGTCAAACAACTTACATTATTTTTACTGAAGGCACTTTCATCCAGCTTCTCAACAGCCAGGATACTTTTAATAGGGATGCGGAAGACTGGCTCTTTATCTGACAAAGAAACAAGACAATGATATTAGAAAGAAATCAACCAGACCTGCTCGCTACCTACTGCATTAAAGTAATGTGGACGGACCCTAATGCAAACATGGTGCATGGTACTACAGTCTTGTACACTTAAGGTTTTTTAGGGGGTGGTTACGTGCATATGGGACAGATACCCTGTGGATGTACCACTCAGGATCTGCTTGCAGTAAATCCACATCATATTACAGTACCAACAAAGAGGATAAGATTATAGCAAATCTCATCCACATGTTGCTGAAAAAAGGAAATTGACCCGTAGTTCGGATTTTAAGTCTGCAACATGTCAATTTATGCTGTGAATTTCCCCCAGAGGTTTAACCCCCGCAGTGGTAGTGGTGGATATTTCCGTCCAAAAATTACCTCTGGTCTGGATGTACCCTAAAAGGTGCAATGTAAATCCAGCAGACGGTAAGGAGGAATATAGGCAAACCTGCCTTATACCCAACTACGCTCACATTTTCTACATTTTGATACATAATCATCATCATTCTGGTTAGTCTTGGGACGCATCTACACATGGGAAAAAAATAAATAAATAAAAACCCCAGTTTTTCATGGCCATTTTTCAAATATTTGTGCATCAATTTCCTGTCCATTTTTAATGGCCATTAAAATTGAATCAACTTCACTGGCTTTTTTATAAATAAAATCCCAACCCCTGCAGTATACATAATGGTCCCCAGCAGTAATAATGTCCCCCATAATGATCCCCAGCTGTAATAATGTCCCCTATAGTGTCCCCAGCAGTAATAATATCTCCCATAGTGGCCCACAATGGACGCAAGTGGCTCACTTGCACGCATTCCCCATGGCAGTCCCTCCTCTCTTGATTGTAAAGGACCTGTGCTCAGCGTGATGACGTAACCACGTAATCATGCTGGGAGTGCGCAATGAAGTCATCATGCCGAGCACAGGTCCTTCGGCCAGCCCTTTACAATCAAGAGAGGAGCAACTGCCTCTATGCAAGTAGATGAGGGGAGTGATTTTTTTTTAACCCCTAAAAGGCCATACTGAACTACAGTATCCGTTTTTAATGGTTATCAGATGGGTGCACTCTTGTCTAAATGGCCGTTAAAAATGGGGTCCGTCTGGTTGTGAAAACTGTTAAAAACATAGGCATGTGTATAGCCCCATAGACTTTAATTGGTGCTAAAAGTGAACGTGTGATGGTCGTTACTCCCGCTTTTGCTTAAAAGGCTGTCACATTGCCATTTTTAACGTTCGTGTGCATGTAGCCTTGGGATGTACAGCATGCTGCTATACTCGGAAAACTCAGAAGAAATTGCTCCCCACTGGTGATGAAACTACTTCTTTATTCGTTAATCATGGACAAACGAGACAACAGTAGAGGGCTGAAGGGACGGACGCCAGGCAGCGACGGGCGTTTCACACGCTCTCCATTCTGGACGTCATGACGGCAGCCAGAGGAAGCACTTTCGTCTCTCTTCTCTACAAGCAAGTTCATATCTCGGTGTCTGTCCTTTGAAGTTCGGAGCACTACCTTTACTGGATTTATATGGGTGTCTGAAGGTAGTGGACTTGGTGTAGGGGGTTAAAAGCGGTGCCGCCTATTCCTTCTATGTTGAACTCAGAAGAAATTATTACAGTAATGGCGCATTTGTAGGTGGTATCAACAGGAACCACTATAATGCAATGACAGCTTGGTCAGTCTTCTCTCACTTTTTACATTAGGGTTTGCAGTAATCTATCCTTTAAATGACTTGTCGTCCATGGTTGGTCTGTGAAGGTTACCATTTTGTCTTTGACAAGATGGCTGACTGACAGCTCTACCACGATCTGTGACCTGACCTGGACTTACATTAATGAGATGCAGGTCTGTCATGGGCATGAATGACTTTCCATCCACAGCACCTGACAACCACCAGCAGGAAATATCCTGCATAAAGCATATTAGGCACATCCCGACCAGATGCAGAGAGGAGACATAGCAATGAGGCTCTGATATAAAGCCTTTAATGACCTTGTACTTTGACTGGTTAGGTTGCCCGTACACGGTGTGAGATTTGCATGGGGGGCACCAGTACTACATGTTGTCAGCAACCTGACAACAGAAAAGACAGCTACCTCCTGCCCACACTTGCCCTTTGGATGGCAATGGAAAATTCAGTGGAGATCTGACAAAACAGGTACCTCATGCCCTCTGAAGATCTGTCACCCAAATGTCCAGCGTGTATATCCACTGGAGCTAATGAAATTATAAAGTCCGAGTTATTTTCCTCCAGAGCCCTGGATGTAATGGTAGATTCTCTGCCCATAAAGAGCACTGACTAATGAAATGCAAGTCTGTTGTAACTCATCATTGCTCGCACTGCTCCTATACGCTTTGGTTGGCTGTTCACATTTGGAGATAAGCTGTCGACAAGTGATCATTTTTACAGCCGGACAAAAGCTGCGTTCAGCCAACAAATGAGCGTCTGTTCATCGTCACCTGGTGGACCTTATACATGGGGCAATGATTGAGAATGAGCAATGGTCAGACCCTTACTGTAATAACGCGTTGTCTGCACAGACAATGACAGGAGACCCATGAGGTGACAACAGAAAAGCTGCCATGTTCCTGCTAAATAGCGGATACAAATTCATCAATGTTCACATTTACACAATGCGATATTCACCTTTATGTTTGTGGTAGGTAAACTCTCGACTTGTTAGAGAAAACCATCTCTTATTGAAGCTCTTCTTTACCATCCGAGCGCGGCCCTGAGCTCGCTTGTACATCTCTCTGAAGTAGAAGAGGATGAATAGTTTGGAAACATTAATGATGCATGGGATGGGGAGATTGAAATTCCTGCTTTTCTACAACTCTTCTACACCACAAATACCTGAACTATATTGAACTGTCTCTCAAAAACATAAAAAGCTTTGAAGGTTGGAGGCACCTTTAATATGGAACAAATAATTTTATATACATGAATGGTTACCTCGAGTTAAAAAGGTGCACTCAGTTTCAGGCCTCACGCACATGACCGCATTTTGGGCCCACACACGATCTGCATTCATTTTTATGGGTCCGCAAAAAACACGGACAGCACACAGCTGTCATCCTTGTGATGTCAGCATCCGTAGGGCCGTTCTGCAAATTATAGAATATGTCCTAGTCTTGTCTGTTATGCAGACTGGAATGGGCATTTCTATAGATATGGGGACGGTATCTATATTTTGCTGACCCACGTGCAAAACGGACACGGTTGAGAACATGAGGCCTCAGACTTCATTAATTTTCAGACCCCCTGACATGTAGTTTGCAACCTAGCTCCTAGTCTTAGACTTGTCTCATGTGATGTGTTCCTCCAATAATATATGCTGATGTGAGGTCTGTGTATCCAGGATGCTGCTGCTTTTACTAGCTCATGTATTCTCATGTATTAGCACAGCTTCCTTCCTGGACTAACTTCCCCTTCCATATGTCATGAGGGTGCTCTTCTCCTTTGTGCTTAGAGTCACTGATGCGGAGGAGCATATAATTCTACCTCCCTCTGTAAAGTTTGCTGGTCATGCTCCGCTTTATCTCTACATTGATATAGTCTGTGTGATCTGCACCCCTTTGCAAACTGCCTTGTGTGTGCTTTACTCCATATCTATACTCTGATACTGTAGTCTGTATGGTCTGCCTTTCCTGGTAAAGCGGATGCTTCCCCTCCACTCCTGCTGTGTACAACCTCCTCCTCTCCCTGCTGCTATCTCTAACACTGAACACAGGGAAAGGGACAGCAGAGAGTTGGGACAGGCAGCAGCTGTCAGATCTAGCAGGACAGTTATAGCTAGTTAAAGGTGTTGCAAAATCTACAGCTTTAAGATGGCTGAATATTTTTAATGAAGACTATTAAATGGGTTACCCAATATCAAAAATATCCCCCCCCATGCCCGAGCTCCTTGTATTGATTATACTTCTCTGCTCCCCGGCACCACCTGCGTTGCTCTGGATCCCTGCACAGCCGCTGCATCTCCCTGTCACTCGGATCAAAACATCCAACGACGGGGCGAGCAGCCAAAAGCAGGGCGCAACGGGTGACAAGCCCCCTTGAGGCTGGTCACCGGCACTGCCCACTATTGGCTAGCAGCCCTACCCCCCCCCCCCCAGTGCCGCATGTTTTGATCCGAGTGACGGCGAGAGGCAGCAGCGGGCATGCAGAGATGCGGAGTGCCGCGGGTGCCGGTAAGTATAATAACCCCTTTTATGGATCGCTTACTTTTGCATTTAGGAAGAACATGAACAGTAGAACAAGTTTAGTGCAGTTTTTTTTTATAGACGTTAAACAATATAACTATGTCAGCCTGACACGTCTCTGCCAAAACATTCCAGTAATGAAACATCTAAGGCCTCATGCATATGACCTTATGTATTTTGTGGTCTGCAAATTTCAGATCAGCAAAATACAGATACCGTCCGTCTGTGTTACAGCCGCATTTTTTTGCAGACCCATTGACTTCAACGGGTCCATGGTCTGCATTTTGCGGCCAAGTATAGGACATGTTTTAGCCGTTTGTGGAACGGACATACGGATACAGAAAGCATGCAGATCATCCATGTGCTTTCCACATCCGTATGTCTGTTCTGCAAAAAGATGGAAAATGTCCGCAAAACGTGGACCACCAGTCCACTGAAATCAATGGGTCCGTAAAAACAATGCGGATTGCACACAGACTGTATATGTATTTTGCAGATCGCAAAAAGGGACACAGTCGTGTGCATGAGACCTTACCGTTCGTAGTACTCAATAAAACCATGCACTTACCCTTCTTTAAGTATGACCGATTCACTCATTCCACTTGGCTCTTTACTTTCAGTGGAGGAAATTTCCTCTAAAAACTGTAATAGGAATAAACGTTAGAAGACGGAGGAAGAGACAAATTACTCCATCTCTGCAACTCAAGAGTCTTCTAACAGATACTAACTAACGTAACACAAACATGACGTAGCCTTGATTTATCAACCTGTATATGGCATTGTAAGACGTAACCAGGAAGCGTGGTTAAGGGTCCGCACTTCTAGCGCATAACACGTCCCACCCTTTATAAATCCTAAGCTTTCGTCCTATTATTTGTGATGTTCATCCCCGTCAGCTAACCTTTTTAACATCTGCTGTGTAGGTTTCTTCCTCGAACATCTTGTAGAAATCACACATGAACGGTTCTTTGAAGCTGGACTGTGGACAGGACCGGACATGGTTTAAGGTTGCAGGACTCAGGATATAAAGGAATGACAATAAAATTCAATCCTGATGAAACTTACAGTTTTATTTTTTGACAAACTGCCAACACTTCCCAGAGTCTGAATGGTTTTTGATATGAGTGTCAACACCCGAGATGTCTGTGTGTCCTGTGCAAGGGAAACAGATTCAGGGAGAGCGGAATGAATTTCTGAAGAATCGCGAATGGTCCATATGCCAGAAGAATGGTCCCTAGGACCCTCATGTACCCTACATGGCAGCTAGGAGATGCCTTTTGCTCTAAGCCATTGGAATAGCCACATAGAAGTGTCAGGTTTCTAGGGCCCCTGACAGCAGAAAAGCATACAAAGACTGAGGATTCCCGGTAAAAATATTCATGTGGCAGAGTATGCACATATTCTCAAAAGTGAATGGTCCGTAAACTGCTGCTAGACACTACTGGTGGTGGGTAACATGCTGTGAAAACAAAGGATCCGGCATGTTGAAATCAAACAGCGCAATCCTTCTTTTCCCCAACATCTGCCAACAGGGGAAAACTGGGACATCTCCATACACATTAGATGGATGGCTGGTATCATTGGCAGGTTCAACAAATGTTCATCTAATGTTTTTGGCCACCTTAAAGCCAACCACAGACATGAGATATCAATCCGCAGACCAGTGGCAGATCCAGCTTATGTTAGTAACATCTGCTGTTAAAGGGGCCTGTCGCCATGAATATGCAGTGCAGTCTATAGGCAGCGTGCTCATTCTGACCTTAGGAGTCATGTGGGCGGCCCTAATCAGTGACTAATGACTAAGCATACAGAGGCAGTTGTCAGTCAGTCAGTAGGGCACCCACATGACTCCTGAGTACAGAAAGAGCAGAGGTTTAAATGGATAAATTACATTTTACTGAATCTTTTCCCACAAAACTATCACTCTGATCTTTCATGGATCCCTTTAATCTTACGTGTATGACCACCACAGACATTGGATTGGTGAAAAGTTCTCACTAAATATCATACGCATATGGTCAGCTTAAATAGGTTGAATGAGCTACGGATACTGATGATCAATCCTCGTGATAGATCACCAGCATCACTGATCTGATATTGATGACCTATCCCAGTGATGGCTAACCTCCGGCACTCCAGCTGTGGTGAAACTACAACTCCCAGCATGCTCCATTCATTTCTGTGGAGTTCTGAGAACAGCCAAAAAGTTTGCATTTTGGGAGCCCACAGCTGGAGTGCCGGAAATTAGCCATCACAGGCCTATCCTGAGGATGGATCACCAGTATCTGTAGCCCAGGCAAGCCCTTTAAGCTATCCATACGCACATGATATTCATTCTGTAAGAACTGGCCAATTTTTTTTCCACGCTTTTTGGGGGGTTTACAGAAATGTTCACATTTTACATGTTGGGGAAGGATTACCAAAACTAGTGAGAAAAAGTGGAGCAGTTATCTGTGGCAAATCAGATTCCTCCTCACATTTCTCACAGACCTTTAAAAATATGAAAGATTCATCCTGACTGGTTATGGGCAACTTATCCTTTTTTTTTCTCTGCACCCAAGCACCCCCCCTCCCCAATTGCATTACTGTACCCTGGTTTCATTTTGCATCCAAAATGATAGATACAAAAAGAAATAGAAAATTACATGACCATCGAGCCAACTGGATATGTCTTAGTGGACTTCGTGACCTTACAGCTGCGGTAACTTACTGGGTGGTGGGATCTCAAATGGAAGATATGAGGAGACACAACAGCCACAGCAAAGAATCGCAAGAAGACAAAACTGCTGACAGCTGAGTACTGTACATGGCGGTCATCTGCAGAGATAAATACAGGCGTCACAATGGGAATTTGAGTACATTAGACTTCATTAGACCACAGGCACTAAGCCCCGACCCATAAGCTCCTTACATACAGTGCAATGCAACATTCAATTTACTGAGAGGATTGGACACAACGGGAAAACAACTCGAGAAGGAGCCAGTGGAGTGTCTACAAGTACAGGCATCCCCGCATTGCCGGCTGGTTGTTATAATACCATGTGCAGTGATGGATATACTGAATAATGCTAAGGAGGGTGTGACGAGAGATTGGAATAGCTGTAAAATAGTACTTATACCACCAAAACCTACATTTACATTGTGCACCATGATACGCTGCTGGCTGGCACAGAAGCATGAAATAACCGCTCTACGAGGCTGGAATGAAACAGAGAAGGTTTTCTTGATCTCAAAGTCTACCCGTCCCCCATACGCTAGAGACTAATGCACAGCAGATCTACAGTCTCTATGGGAAATGGTAGACCTGAAACAAGACACCTTGAGGGGAGAAGAAAACTGCAAAACTAAGGAGAGCATGTGGGTGATGCGCCAAGTGACGCAGGTAAAATACGGAGAGAGAAGGGCCATCATACAAACTGAATGTCTCCTCTGTTCTAATAGCTCAGAAGAAAGAAGCAGCTAAACAAGATAAAGCAAAGAATCAGAAACCATCCCGCTCCCCTAACCTCAGCAGCCATTTATAATTCAGCTCCCAAAGCTGTGGACCATGCACGTCTAGAGTACCCAGCATTATTAAGACATCCATTTCAATGAACAGGAAGGTGGCAAACATCAGTGGCCATCTATAGAAACGTGGCTTTTATATATACATATGAATACAAATGGATCAGCTTTTGTGGATTGCACTGTAAGTGGAAAATTAAAGGGGCTGTCCAGATGGAACGTCCTCAGGACAGGCCATCACTAGCTGGGAATGGCGGGGGTCCCTTTATCAATCACCTGTTCGGGTGTAGCTCCAGGACTACACAGCGCCGTCAACTGTGCAGTGGACAGAGCTCGTTACTACAGCGCTGCTTCTACGAGCATCCCAGCAGTGACAAGCTCTATCCACTACACAGTTGATGGTGCGTCTAGTTCTGGTGCCGAGCTGATCGGGGTGTGTGTGGGGTGTTGGATACCCTGCGATCGGCTAGTAGTGGCCTATTGTGAGACAGACCTTCACTTCGGAAAAGCTAGACAACCCCTTTAACGCCTCTTATAGAGACCAGCTTGCTCTTGCATTTACAAAGTTCCTTATAACAAGTCATTGGTGAGAATTCTTACTAGGGAAATGTCTAACAGCCATGTGTCGTAGTGAGGAGAACAGGTCACACATCATGGTGGGGCAGCTCATGCTGGATTTCACTATACATGAGAACACCTTGTCCACATAATGTCTTAGATTTTCCTAGAGAAAAGAAAACGCATTATACATATATTGAACAGGGAAAAAAAAGTGCTTAAAAGAGGTTTGTAGCATCACAAGGACTCCTGTCCATGTGGCGTATTAGAATACACAGACATAATAAGGGGGCTCTACCATTCAGGACGCCTTCAATGAGCCAGAATGGAGAGACGCTAAGTATTGGGGGCTCTCGCCAGTTTAAGCCATACTTGCATTACATGTTGGACTATTCATCTGATCACCAATGTCGCACAACAATTTTTA
>CM065592.1:83596893-83849393 GCA_033119425.1 Bufotes viridis | reverse complement strand
GTTGTTGATGGCACAGCACAGCGACAGACAGCTGAACAGAGCCCGGCCAGGAGAACCACTGACGAAACTGCAGCTTATTCCCGAATGTTTAACAGGGTATTCTAGTTATATCAAGTTATCCCCTAACCACAAGATAGAGGATAACTATTAAATCAATGGGTGACTGACCACAAGAACACCTTACCCCTCGGCATCCCCCAAAATGCATGGGGCAGCTGGTCAAGCGTGCACCGTGCTGCTCCATTCATTCTTTATGGGACTGTGAAAATAGCAAAGTACAGCCCAAGGAAAATGAATGGAGCAGCACAGCGCAAACTCAACCACCAGCTCCATTTTTAGGGGTCCGAGGTCTGCAGGGCTCCAGCTGTGAGACCTGCACCAATCTAGTAGTTTTGTCCTATTCGATGGATAGAAAACAGCTTGATAAAACAGGAATCCCCTTAAGGAACATTTGGAACAAAAATCTGCAGGGTATAAAAAAGTTGGAAGCCCTCACCATTTTGCATAATCTTAATTGAAAGGTTTTATAGTCACAAAATATGGACAGGAAAGATGCACAATTAGAAGAATGGTCTAGCTCTTTGTTACCTCGTCTATGACATTCTTCAAGGTTACTTTCAGATAATGGTTTCCAACAATCTTCATGGTCTCATCCATACAACGAGTGGCCAAAGAGTTCCCCCTGAAGATTGTATTGGCTTCTCTGTAAAGCAAAGCAACAGGATGACTATCACGGAAGGTGGTACCGGAGTCACTGCAATGTCTGACTACAGGGGCACGCACTGATTGTCGTTCAGGTCGAGCTGTGCAATAGTTGTCACAAAGGGGACTAATTTCTGATGGTGAAGAAGGAGCCGGACTAAAGGGAGGATGGCATCATTCTTGTCTCTACAAATCTCCCCCAGGATGAAGGCAGCTGAGGCAGTGATGGGCTGAAACAAAGAAAGCAAGTCACCGTCACACAAGGTCTCTCAATCATTTAATTATTTTGTGTATTATATATTGGTAAATAATACACTCACTGAAAAAAAAAACTTCACCAAGAAGAAGTTTTCTATGTGTGGATGTAATTATGACATATGTATGTGATTAAATATTTCTGCGAAAGGATAACTTTATTGGGAAAAACTGTACAATTGAAAAGGAGGCTCTCGCTAGGTCAGAAGGGTCTTGTTGAAACAACCATACCGCTTCTCTCAATGGAATGACGCGCCCCCTCTCGAAGTCTGTCTTTGAGTGCATCGTACAGGTATGTCTAGCAGTCAACAATCTCTGACCAAGAGGTACACTACCCAAAAGTGGCCTCTGAGAACCTTTTTTATAGGACAACAGAAGAAGCACTTTTACTCCCTCTTGTGGCAAAACCCAATGTCCAATCAGATCCCACCCGAGACATAACCGCATGCCAAGTTGTGAAGCAATCCAACATTTGTATTCTATCTCAGCTCATTATTTATTTGGCAATGAGTGTACTAAAGTATACAAAATATCTGACAATCATTTCCAAGAGGGAAACCAAATTTTTTTTTTTAATCAAATCATTTTAATTGAAAAAATAAATAAATAAATAAAAATAAAAATAAAACAATATATAACAACAGAGTATGCGATCACAAGTCACAACATACAATTAGTAAACTGTACTCCATAATAGTAAACGGCTCCCATAGCTTTTCAAATTTCAGGGGGCATCCCCTTCTCTGGAAAATAATTTTCGTATACCAGCATGCTGAAGGTTGGAGGAGCACACTGTATCCAGTGCATGGCTATTCATTTTCTCGCAACATATAACAAACGGCCTATCGCCACTTTAAGCAGATTATCCACCCCCAGCTCTGACACGTAGCCCAGTATGCAAACCTTGGGATCAGACGGTATATGCACAGTATAGGCCGTTTGTATAGCATGCAGCACATGTCCCCAAAAACTTTTTAAATTCCTACAACTCCACATCATGTGTATCAAATCAACCGATTCCATCACACTACGCGGGCAGTTAGCATCCGATCGATATCCTATCCTATGTAAAAATACCGGCGTCTTATATACTCTGTGAATGATGAAGAGTTGTGAGAGTTTCCCACCTTCGCTCAATGAGGAGACAGGGACCGCCTCCAATATATCCGACCACTGGTCAGCAGGAATGCTCCCTACATCCTGCTCCCATCCTCGCATCCTGGACAGTGGGAGAGATACCAGAAAGCCATCCAACAGCACTTTGTAGATCGCCGAGATTACCCCTTTTGACATAATAAGCTGCAGGGCCCAGTCCTGTTTATAGATCTTAAGGCCATAGCGGACCATAGTATCATATGCGTGACGTATCTGTAAAAACTTGTAAAAGTGGTTCTTGGGCACCCCATAGGTGTCTTGTAAAGTAGTGAAAGATCAAAAATATCACCTTCCAATACCTGCCCTATCCTCCGTATCCCTCTCCTACTCCACTCCTCAAAGCCCTGCAGTGCACAAAACTCAGACAATACTGGATTTCGCCAGAGAGGAGCGTACACCGTGGGTCCTGTAACCTGTCGCAGTTGTTTAATCCTAAACCAGGTATTGTACATTACAAGTCCCAACGGTCCCAGCTGGTCTCTTAATCGTGCCTCTTCCCCTTCCAAAACTAATAGGAGATCTCGGCCCCCCATACCTGCAGTAAGTATCTGACTAATCATGGGAAACCAATATTTAAATGTCATATTTGGTCGGAAAAGTGAATCTAAATAATTCTATTACAACGGATATCACCGCTGACATTACGAATGTAGTCAGTATTTACAATAGTTGCTAATGTTTCCATTAGTATACATAGCATTCACATAAACCTGAGCTATCTGCATCTTCTCTACTACTTCTCAACAAAGCGCCCTCATCTGGCCACATGAAATATTGGGGATGGATGCTTTTTTTTTTTTTTAATAAGGAGGGGTTAGATAAAAGAGGAGGTTTAAAAATGCACAAATACATGTTATATAGTATCTTTCTCCCCTCACACAATCATGATAGTGACTGCCATTTACCATCCTAACCAAGCAGAACTTCCTTTTCTTTTCAAATATCTCTCTATTAATTTTACATAAGAAATAGGTAAAACAATTGGTACATGATACCAGATAAATATGACAGAACGGTATTAGAATCAGTTCAGGAAAAACATGAGGTACTTGTGAAGAGTGTAGATAGTAGTACCTTAGAAGGTAGATCCTGGAAGGTATAGGTGAGTGTGCCTCTGAAGGAGCGAAGGCTCCTCATCCTAGTATTTTAGCGAAGAGGTGAGAGCATAAAATAGACCTTCCAGATAAGCATTTAACAGGGAAAAGGGAAACAGGGGGTAGGAATGAGGGGGATGAGGGCAACAAAGTGTGTAAGGCATCAGGTTGGCGGAGTGGGCTCCGCGAAGTTTGCAAGAAATGAGACCATCTTGCGATAGCAGAACTTGCAAAGCAGCATACACAAGTTACTTATCCCTGTACTAGGATATCTTACAGGAGTATTCCCATCTGAGACAATGCGGGCATATCGTTAAGATATGCCCCCACTGTCTGATATGTCTGGGTCCCACCTCTCGAGAACGGAGCAGGGAAGGTAGTCGCTGGTGGACCCCAGGTTTTCCAGGGTCCAGCCACCACCAAGCGCTCTCCCCATAATAGTGAATGGGAGTGCACCGCGCTTGGCCAGCCACTGCTCCAATTCATTTCTATGGGGAGAGTGCTCGGTTATTTTCGGTGGCCCCATAGAAAGTGCGGTTCCGTTCTCAGTGTAGGTGCGGGTCCCAGAGGTGGGATATGCCCCCATTGTCTCTGATGGTAAAACCCCTTTACTTCACAAGAAATCAAGTGTTAAGACTCTCTTCTTTTTGCCCCAGTGACAATATCTCCAGTTATGCACTTACCAGTAAGAGGTGTCATAGGAGACAATGCTCTATGAGGCGCCTGTATGTTTAAATAAGGATAAATAATTAAAATATTTACAAAATAAAGATAAATAAATAATTAAGAATATACTGATTAAAGATACAGGCGTCTCATAAGTCACTGTTTCCTATTACAACTCTTGATAAGTGCAGCACCGGAAATAATGTCGTAATTTAGTAATTATCTAAGTAAGCCATTACATTTCTTGTTCCACGTCCAGAGAGAACACAACAAAGCTGCTTTTATAAGAGGTCCCCCTTAAAAGTTTAGATTAACTTTTAAAAAGTGTAATACAAACACCCGGGCTCTGGGAACGCAGGTGTTTCTTCACTTACCTTCAAGGGTTTGAATACCTAACCAATGGAACCATTTAAAAATATTCCATTACAAAAAGAAACCATGATGCTACTGAGAACAGGACCGCAGTCATACAGAGCAGTTGTCACTGGTTATTGCAGCAAATTCTTTGCAAAACTTCAGCGGTGTTCTGGCACTTACCGCATCCTCGCAGGTCTCTTCTTCCTGGTTTGGTTTTGAGGCACAGGAAATGCTGGCTCATTCTCACTCAGCCAATCATAGGCTGAGCTGTCACCATCGGGACCAGTGATTGGCTGAGAGGTCATCTCCTGTCATTTCCTGTGTGTCGCACTGAGGCCAGGAAGTGATGAGTAGTACGGATGCAGCAAATGTCAGAACAGGAGTGATGAGTGAGCATTAGAGGGCATCTGTCAGCAGATTTGTGCCCTGTTCCATGTGCACTTGGCAGCTGAAGACATCCTGTGTTGGTCCCATGTTTATATGTGCCCGCATTGCTGAGAAAAATGATGTTTTAATATATGCAAATGGAACTGTAGGAGCAACAGGGGCGTTGCCATTACACCTAGAGGCTCTGCTCTCTCTGCAACTGCCGAGACCTCTGCACTTTGACAGGGCCAGGCGGTATAAAAGTCATCATGCCTTGTCCTGTCAGAGTGCAGAGGGCGTGACAGTTGCAGAGAGAGCTGAGCCTCTATAACGGCAACATCCCAGTTGCTCCTAGAGTCTCATTTACATATAATAAAACTTAATTTTTCTCAGCAATGCGGGCACATATGAACATGGGACCAACACCGATGCCTTCAGCTGCCAAGTGCACATGTAACAGGTCAGCCAGTGTCATAGGAACAAATCTACTGACAGATGCCCTTTAAACGACACTGAGCTATTTATACTAAATATTCTGCCCCCCTGGACAAACCCTTTAAACCATAGCATATTTACCTGAATATCGGGTGATTTCACCATCAGGGTTTTAAGTGGGATGTAGAAATCGGAAGGCAGCACATAGTCTTCTGTATAACAGATGCTTAGCCTCAGCGATCCCAGATCATCATACTTTGACGATTTGCTGCCATTGTCCTTGGGCTGGAGCAGATACCTGCAGAAGGAAAGTAAAAGAAGCAAGGAGGTTATGAAGGCAAGTATCTCCAAATCTAGGACTGCCGGCTAAACTCACCCAATGCCTTGTGTGAAAGGACTCCAGTGCTCCGACAGTCTTATTTGTGCATTTAGATACACCCGCTCTTTAGTCTTGCAATGAGATGTCTATCTCCACATTCTATACAATTAGGCTGAGAATAAAAAGTGTTGGTAGTTTCAAAAATCATGGCTAAGGATCTCGTGGACATCCGTATGATCCTTGAAGCTCTTCTTGGGTAGAAAAATCTTCCCTGCAAGAAGCAGTGCTGCTGCTGCCTAGAACACAGCTCTCATAAGAACAATCACAGGGCAAAACTGGCCCACGTTTGCTAATGAGCACACCTAGATTCTGGTAGACATTGCACCAAAAGTGGCACAATAAGCACATCTAGGTTTTGAGAAATCTGTGCCTTGCCTGGGTGTGGCATCAGGAACAGACCTATGGTCCAATATGCAACATTTTATGGCCTGCTCTGTCTGCCATTGCCCGCGAAATGTAAAGAGTTAAATAGCCTGGATCGTCACTCCTGTTAGAGCAGGAGCACGGCTCTCATGTAAAAAAGCGGCTGACCAGCCTAAGGCCCTTTAGTGACCGCCGTAAAAAGGTGTATGGGTGGTCACTAAGGGGTTAATATCTGATTTGAGAGGATCAGACACTGGCACACCCAACGATCCGCTGCTCACTACAGCCTCCTTTACTGGAACTAGTTCATACTGGGTACAACAGCTCATATTCCATTCACTTCAATGGGAGCTGAAGTGCAAAAATCCAGGTTTTGGTCAAGACGATTCTCGGCATATTTGCCTATTTGCCGGATTGTGGACAGATCTCTGCCGGTCCCCATGATAGTTAACAAGGCCAGAGGGCAATGGTTTCTGGCAAAGACACTAACGCTAGTGTGAAACCTGCCTGAAACTGGTGCAGGTCTAGACAGCCTGCCTTACCTTACGCTATCTTTAGGATTAGAAAATCTGGTGCAGGTCAAGACAGCCTTCTTAAGTTTACATGATCTATAGGATTAGTTAATCTGGTGCATATCTAGACACCTGCCTAAGATTACACCATCTATAGCAGGTATGCCTAACATGGGGCACCCCAGCTGTTGCAGAAAACTACAACTCCCAGCATGCCCGGACAGCTTTTAGGGCACGTTGGGAGTTATAGTTTTGCAATAGCTGGAGGGCCGCAGTTTGGGCATCCCTGATCTTTAGGATTAGGAAATCTGGTGCAGGTCTAGACAGACAGAATTACACCATATATAGTTACATACAGTAGTTAAAGTGAACCATCAACTTTATGCTGACCTCACTGAAAGTAGCATAAATTAGTGACAGAAATGCTGATCTCAGCGGTGTGTCACTCATGAGCTAAAAGTTAGTGGTTACTGAGAACCATCATCATAATCATTGCAGCCCAGGCCTTGAAAAGAGTCAAATCTACCTGAGAAGAGTCATGGTTATTCATAATCTCCTGCTCTCCCCCCCATCCATCTGCTGATGATTGGCAGTTCTCTCCTAGAGAGAAAGGGAGAAAACTCGGTAGAAGACTGTCAGTCATCAGCAGGGATTCAGGAAAAACCATGACCCTTCTCAGGTGGCCATGACTCTTTTCCATGACTGCAATGATTGTGATGCGGGTTCTCAGAAACCTCTTACTTTTAACTTATAAATGACAGACTGCTGAAATCAACTCACCTGTCTCTACTTTATGGGCTGCATAAAATTGATGACAGGTTCCCTTTAATACGGTTGAAAAAAGACATAAGTCCATCAAGTTCAACCAAGGAATAGGTGGGGACGTGAATCCCAGAAGGAAGCGAGACTCAGATTTCTACACTTTTCTATTACTTTTAAGAATTAATCTAAACCCTTTTTAAAACTGTCCACGGTTCCTGCTGTGACCACGTCCTGAGGAAGTCTATTCCACAGATTCACAGTTCTTACAGTAAAGAATCCTTGATGCTTCTGGAGACTGAACTTTCTCTTCTCCAGTCGGAGGCAGTGTCCCCTTGTCTTTTGAGAGCATTTTACATGGAACAGCTTTTCACCGTATTTTTTGTATGGCCCATTTATATATTTGTATAGGTTAATCATGTCCCCCCTTAGACGTCTTTTCTTAAGACTAAATAAATTGAATTCTTTTAAATCTTTCTTCATAACTAAGACCCTCCAGGCCCCTTATCAGTTTAGTTGCTCTCCTCTGTACTTTTTCCAGCTACAGAGCATCCTTTCTATAGATTGGTACACAGCACTGATATACATGAAAAGAGAAGTTCAATTAATCCGAGACATCCAAAGTACACACTATCCCACTCCATTTTCTGTTACTGGCCATTTCTCTCACTGCTGTTAGTGACCCCTAGACGCTGCCCTGCATCTGGGGGCGCTAGTTACCCATCAAAGACATCTCTATTCACTCAAGTGCTGCTGGTGCCACAAAACCCACTGGAATATATAACACTGGGTTCAGACCTGAGCGTTTTGAAGCCTAGCGTTTTTGGTGCGTTTAAGACTGGCGTTTAGGCGCGTTTTTTTCAAGCGTTTTGGTAAATAGTGTAGGCGCGTTTGACACGCGTTTATGTGATTGACTGCATAGTTGGCCAATGATCAATGATATAGTTTGGCCAATCTGAGTGCTTTAGAGGTGTGACATTCCATTGTGGCTGATCCAGCATGTTGCAAACTTTGTAAAACGCGCATCCATAGGCGCGTTTTACGCTGCACAAACGCCCGAACAACACGCCTATCGCGTTTCCCATTGAAGTCTATTGGAACCAAACGCTGGATAAACGCCCGAATTAACGCGAACATACTTGCCTATGCGTCGGACGTTTTTAGGCGCCTACGAACGCGCATTAAAACGCGCAAGTGTGAACCACCTCCATTGGAATGCATGGTTCCTGTACTGTTGTGCGTTTTTTTGCGCGTTCGAAAGCGGCGTTTTACGCGAAAGTGTGAACTGAGTGTAAGGGTTATGGTTAGGGTAACTTTAAAATGCGGGGCAGATTCTGGACATGGCTTCCCTTAGTCTAATTACAGGCACTGTTATTTTCTTGCACTAGGGTATAATAGGGACTATGGACATGTCCCCCTGGCACCTGCTTGTCTCAGTTTAATCCTTTCAAGCCCAGATTTTTTTTTTATTTGCGTTTTCGTTTTGCGCTCCCTGCCTTCCCAGAGCCATAACTTTTTTATTTGTCTGTTCAGAGACATATGAGGGCTTGTTTTTTGCGGGACAAGTTGTACTTTCCAACGCCACCATTTAATATTGCATATGATGTAGTAGGAAGTGGGGAAAAAATGCCAAATGGGGTGAAATTGCAAATAAAAAAAAAAAAGCTATTCTACCTCAGTTTAACGTTTTTTTTTTAAATTTTTTACGACGTTCAATGTACGATAAAACTGACCGGTTACTATTATTCTACAGGTCAGTACGAATCCGGCAATACCTTATATGTATAGTTTTTCTTGCGTTTTCATAGTGAAAAAAAAAATAAAAAAGTGGGGGAAAAAAAAAAGTTTTATTTTTTTTGTCGCCATGTTTTGACCCCTATAACTTTTATCATTTATGTGTAAGGAGCTGTATGGGAGCTAATTTTTTGCGGGGCGATCTGAACTTTTGGAGCGCCCTTTTGGAGCGTCACTCTGGAGCGCCCCGGGAGCCACTATACTGCTCCTCCGCTCCCCACTACACTTTACCATGGCAACCAGGACTTTAGCGTCCTGGCTGCCATGGTAACCATTCAGAAAAAGCTAAACATCGGATCCGGCGATGCGCCGAAACAACATTTAGCTTAAGGCCGGATCCGGATTAATGCTTTTCAATGGGCATTAATTCCGGATCCGGCCTTGCGGCAAGTGTTCAGGATTTTTGGCCGGACAAAAAAGCGCAGCAAGCTGCGGTATTTTCTCCGGCCAAACAACGTTCCGCTCCTGAACTGAAGACATCCTGATGCATCCTGAACAGATTTCTCTCCATTCAGAATGCATTGGGATAATCCTGATCAGGATTTTTCCGGCATAGAGCCCAGACGACGGAACTGTATGCCGGAAAACAAAAACGCCAAAAAAGTGTGAAAGAGCCCTTAGGCGAGTGGCCACCATCCACTCTGTATAGGGGTCCTGCCCATAGTGCTCTCCTCTACTCTCTCCTTAAGTACCTAACAGGTTCTATTTAAGCAGACATATCAGTGGTGCTACGAACAAATTATATTTTATCCCCTTTGCATTAGATTTTACAACCATTCGGTGGCATTCGGCTGCATTTGCAGTGTATATCTGGTAAACCATGGGTGCACAACCTTTCCTGGTTGGGGGCCATATTGTCAGACTGAAGGAATACCAAGGGCCGAAAATAAAAGTTAAATGGGGTATTACCATCTGAAATAATATATTTATGGCATATTGTACATACAGTATATACCATAAATGTCTGATTACACCTCCAGGATTCCCATCTAATGGGAGAATACTTGAAAAATGCATGTGAGCAGACACAAGACATAGACATACATGACAGTCCCCAGATGGTTGGGGGCCGCACAGAATCATATCGAGGGTCCCATGTGGCCCTCAGGCATTCATACACTGGATTGAGGCCAAAAGAATGTCCTTTTCGATTTGCGTAAGCTCCGCCTTTAGATATTCAGGTAATTCCCTTATAAATGGTGGAGACCATGTCGCATTTTGGTGACAATGAATGAACGGCAGCCACAGGGAACGTGATTTCCAGTCGCTGCCACGCTCTCTTACATACAAAGCCTTCAAGATGGTATAAAGCAGGCAGCGCTTATGAATGATATGATGGAAGATATTTACCAGGCCTGGTGGGACGAGTCGCTCCTCAGTACTCTCACTGGAATCCTTATCTCTCCAAGAAACACATCCTGAGCAAGATTTCCATTGTTCCACAGGTCAACTCTAGAAAAGTAATTACATCACAGTAAAGGACAAAACCTCAAAGGAATTTTACGACTTTGAGCCATGTATAAAGTACCCCCTGCATCAATGTCCTCCTCCAAGCAGTGATGTGAAGGGATGCTGCAGCCGTGGGACTGTTGGTGACTGGGTTCTAGATTTCTAGTGAAGGGAAGTTGATCCAGGGAGATATTCTGATGACCAAATTAGAACAGATTTTTTATCCCACTAATTTGCATCCACAGTACAGAGGTTTTGACTTCCTCTGGATCAACACTGTGGAATTATAGGTTGGGTCTGACAGACCTGCAACTTTTTCATCCTCATTAATACAGACCATATGGATATATTCTACGTATGAAATCAAACAAGGCCAATCTTTCTGAATGTGGCCCTTAAAGACTATTGACACCTTTGGGGCATTTGTTTTATGATTGCATTTGACTCATTTTGGTCTAAAAATATATTTTTTTAAATTGGTCTTTGTTGAAAATGTTCAGCCGTTTTTGAGCTACAAGGGTTAAAAAAGTAGTCTGTTTGCAGAGTATCACTTCACTGATGGCTCATGTGAAGCCTTATCTTATATCGTCTAACCTCTAATAAACATTCATTATAGCTAAAGTATCATCAAACTAATAAGAATATGGCTTAACATAAAATCCTGCAGTTTTCGCATTGGCCACTAAGCCTAATAGGTGACACTTCTAGGTCTCTACAGATCACTTTACTGCAGTTATCTGCTTATCTACACACAGATGTGATATCATTACAGGCAGGGTTAGAATGACAGATAAGACAGGATCCACAATTCACAATAGGTGATTGTGAAATCTTATCTATTCCTTCCTTGTGCAATGACTTCTGCATAGGGCACAGAGCTGCCTAGAAAACTCTCCCATAGAAGTCAATGAGGTCCCCTCCTGGTGTCTATGGACTATGGAGCTGCCGTTAAGCAACTTTCTTAATGCTTTCTAAATGCTGTTAAAACAGCTCAGGCAAGATGGCCGCCCCCATAATCATGTTCAGGAAGTAGAAGAAATAAATCTGCAATCAGAAAATAAAAACAGATGAGAAAAAAAAGGATGTGTGTTACTAACTGGTTTTAACTGGCAGAAAACATTTTTGGTGATACATTTCCTATAAATGATAAAGTCAGGAGATCAAAATAGGCTTCACATGAGCTGAGAAGTGATACAAACCGATATTATTTATTATTAATAAAAAAAAATCTAAGAATAATATTTATTTATATAGCGCCACCATACTCCGCAGCGCTTTACAAATTCATAGGGGTCCTGTACAAAACAAAAGTAACTGGCTAATATACAACTGAAACACTAGGAGTCAGGGCCCTGCTCGCAAGAGCTTACGGTCTATGAGGAATTGGGGGTGACACATAAGGTAGTTGATTGTGATGAGTAGGATTCGAGTCATTATTAAACTGACAGGAGTGGTGCCGGACAATCTGCTTCGGGTTTGGGACTGCTAGAGGGTCGAGTTTAGGCCGGAGGAGTTGATGGGGGGGGAGAGGTTTAGTCTGGAAAAAGTCATTTTAAGTAGTTTGATAAGCCTGCCTGAAAAGGTGGGTTTTTAAGGCACGTTTGCGGGTGGAAAAGTTGTGAATTGACCTAATATTCCGGGGCAGAGTATTCCAGAGAGTAGGTGCAGCTCGAGAAAAGTCTTGAAGACGGGAGTGAGAGGTACGAATTATGGAGGATGTTAATCTTAGATTACTAACAGAACAGAGAGCACGAGTAGGGTGGTAGATGGAGATGAGGGAGGAGATGTATGGAGGTGCAGCAATGTGGAGAGCTTTGCGGGTGAGAAGTTTGAACTGTATTCTGTGGTGGACGGGCAACCAGTGAAGTGACTGGCACAGACTAGTAGCATCAGTGTAGCGGGTGGATAGATAGATGAGTCTGGCTACAGCATTAGGGACATACTGAAGGGGGGAGAGTTTAGTGAAAGGGAGACCGATTAGTAATGCATTACAGTAGTCAAGACGAGAATGAATCAAGGCAACAACAAGAGTTTTTGCCGTTTCCAACGTAAGAAAAGGGCGGATTCTGGAGATATTCTTGCGGTGCAGACGACAAGAGTAAGAATATGATTGAATATGGGGAAAGATTAGAGTCAAATGTGGCTCCAAGTCAACGGGCATGCTGCACAGGAGTTATGATAGTGCTGCAGACCAAAATTGAAATATCAAGTTTAGGTGGGTTAGTAGATGGGGGAAGACAAGAAGCTCAGTTTTTGAGCGGTTCAGTTTTAGATACAGAGAGAACATGATGTTAAAGACAGCTGTCAGACAATTACTGGTGTTTTGGAGTAAAGAAGGGTGATGTCACGGGATGAAGTGTATAGTTGGGTGTCGTCAGTATAGAGATGGTACTGAAAGCCAAATCTACTGATAGTCTGTCCGATGGGGGCTGTATAGAGGGAGAAGAGTAGAGGACCTAGTACTGAGCCCTTAGGAACGCCAACATCAAGAGCAAGAAGAGAAGAAGAAAAGCCAGCGAATAATAAAGTAAAGGAGCGGCCATAGAGATAGGAAGAGAACCAAGTGAGAGCAGTGTCCTTAAGGCCAATTGAGTGGAGCATGGTGAGGAGGAGTTTATGGTCTATGGCAGGGATGGGCAAACTGCGGCTCTCCAGCTGTTGTAAAACTACAACTCCCACCATGCCCTGCTGCGGGCTGATAGCTGTAAGCAGTCTTTGCATGCTGGGAGTTGTAGTTTTGCAACAGCTGTAGACCGGCAGTTTGCCCAACCCTGGTCTATGGTATCAAATGCTGCAGAGAGATCCAGAAGAATCAGTAGAGAATAATCACCATTTCTTTTTGCTGTTAGGAGATTATTAAACACTTTAGTAAGGGCAGTTTCTGTAGCGTGAAGAGGGCGAAAAGCAGATTGTGAGGGATCAAGAAGAGAGTTTGCAGAGAGATAGCTTATTAAGCTTATTAACCCTTGTATCTCAAATATGGCTGAGTATTTTTAGTAAAGACCAAATTAAAAAAAGATTTTTAGCCCAAACTACAAAAAAATGCAATGATAACAAAATGTCCCTGATGGTGTCCATATCCTTTAAAATGAGCACTTGGGGTAAAAACTTGAACCGGTAGATCATAAAGTATGACATCTACATATGCTCCATTAAATTGATAAAGTATAAAACTTCTATTATTTGGCTTTAAAGGTCCAAAATTCTGTTCTGATTTAAGTTCTTAAAGGGGTTGTCCCACATTACCGTTTTCAAACAAAACCTGAAGCTTACTTTTGTAATTAAAACATTTATTATAGCTATATTCAATGAAATCTATCTGTATAGCACCGCCTGCTGTTTGCCTTTTTTCTAATTTCTCTGTCCTGCTCACAGAGACGGAAGCACATGCTTATTTCCATCCTTCACCTGCCACTAGCTCCAGCAGAAAGAACATTCCCCCTGAGCTGACAGCTTAAAATAAATCTAGCAAAACAACTGGAGCAATGAATGCGGATTGCTCTGGATCTATGTGGGGCACAGGTCTGCCTGCGACCACCACTAGGGGGAGCTCAGGAGCTTACTGCATACAGACTTATTAAGTTAAATGTATAACAGTATGGAGACAGCTCTCGCGCTCCCTCTAGTGGTGGCTGCAGGTAGCGAGAATATTTGAATCTGTCTCTCTGCAGGGGGTTTGGAGTACTGTTCGAAAAAAATCTCTGGATGCCATCAAGATAATACTTTAAAAAAATAGCACATTAAATTAGCATTTTAAACTTACTTAGATATTTAAAACATAAAATAAATTAGTATTCGAGGGTGAGCATTCACTTTGAATGGAATTCCTAGTAAAAACAGGAATTTCCTATTGCAAATATTTATTCGGGAGTCTCACAATCTCCCCAAAAAAATAGAATTTTGCCCTGCTGTTTAGGATGGAGCAGCCTAAAAGTATTAGTAACACAGTTTGTGGTTCATGGGTGATACATCCAGATTTCCAAAAGAATGTGGTGATCTACATATGTCACCCACATGCAGATGGAGTGCTGGCAGAGCCCCATGGTACACACACAGGGGTGGAAGATGGCTGCCCTTCATAAGTTTTATTTTAATGCTCTTCTGCAGTGGTTATAGACTAGCAGGTGACCTAATGTTCACCACACAACAAAAAGCAATGCATAAAAAGCATTATTATTTTATAAGAAAACAGTTATCATCTAAGAAGGTTATTCCCATCTTTAGATATGCCACCCCTTCATGACTGGTTGGAGTCCAAACCTCTGGGACGCCCACCGATCCCAAGAATGAAGGAGATGCATCGCTGTACCGGAGAAACAATCCTGGGCGGGTGGCAGCGGAAATCTTCTCTGACACCATGAGCCACTGGCACATCACCATGTGGCTCGGGTACATAGATGACATTTTCGTGTTGTGGTTTGGCTCGCAGGATGACAGTTTGTAGCTGAAATTAATCAAAACAATCTAGGGCTAAAATTCAGAAGCAAGTCTGATGCACACCAACTGGTGTTTTTAGATGTACTCATTAAAGGGCACCCGTCAGTAGATTTGTACCTATGACACCGGCTGACCGGTTACATGTTCACTTGGCAGCTGAAGGCATCTGTGTTGGTCCCATGTTCATATGTGTTCGCATTGCTGAGAAAAATGATGTTTTAATATATGCAAATGGACCTCTAGGAGCAATGGGGGCGTTGCCATTACACCTAGAGGCTCTGCTTTCTCTGCAACAGTCGCGCCCTCTTCACTTTGATTGACAGGGCCAGGCAGTAAAAATGTCATCACACCTGGTCCTGTCAATCAAAGTGCAGGGGGTGCAGCAGTTGCAAAGAGAGCAGAGCTTCTATGTGTAATGGCAACGCTCTCGTTGCTCCTAGAAGCTCATTTGCATATATTAAAACATAATTGGAGGTTCCTGGACGTAGTTCACTGACTGCAGACACCCACCTGAAATTAGGAAAGGCCTTAACGTGCGGGGCATCACAGTACGTGTAAGATTAGATTCCAGGACAGGATCTAGGGGTCGCCCTTTTCAGGACGAGTGCTCCATCGATTATCCGGCGTAGATTTTAGCTCCATATGCTTTCCCAGCCAGCTTACAAGGCATTATAGGAGCACTCTATAGCCACATTATTTGGGACCCCCGATCTGATCCCACAGAACAATACAATAGTTCATCCCACTGAATGCAGACAGCTACCTGGCTCTGAAGAGTGCCTAACTTTTTATCAATTTCAACTCCTATTAAATGGGTTATCCCATGATTAAAGGTGTTATCCAACTTTAAAATGCCCCCCCCCCACACACACATTGTACTTACCCCACTTCCCGGCACCGGCGTAGCTTCTGACGTTCGCACAGCTGCCGCTACATCTCCCCGTCGCCTGGATGATGGGGGGTGCAGCCAATAGCAGGCCGCGATGGGGACGAGCCTCCCTAGCATTGTGGGGACGATACGGAGGCCCGTTCCCATTCGCAGCCTGCTATTGGCTACTCCCCCCGCCCCCAGTTGTTTTCATTCCTGCGAAGGGGAGATGCACCGACGGCCGTGCAGGCGTCTGAAGCGGGTGTCTGGGAACGAGGCTAGTACAATGTGTGTGAGGGGCCCGGTCATATGGGGGGAGGCATTTTAGGGGTCGGATAACCTCTTTAATGTCGAAAACTAAAAAAAGATATCATATGGTACATGACAATCTCTTTCTAACAAAGCTAGAACCAGCCCTGTACCTCACATGGTTCCAGAGATCTCCCCATTTGTTGTTTTCTTCGGGCTTGCTGCTTAAGGCGGTGTGTCCTTTCTACTGCAGCTGGTGGCAGTTAAAGGATGAAACTGAGCATGTGTTTCCATCTCAGTGAGCAGGACAGAGAAACTAGAAAAAGAGCAAACAGCAGGTGGCGCTGTACAGATACATTTTATTTAATAGCTCACTGGCTATACTACATATTTTATTACATGCAATTACAAAAGTATTCAGATCCAGGTGCTGGTTTGAAAAACGTAGAATATTGTTTGTTGGACAAACCCTTTAAATAAAATTTATGTTTCAATTAACATGACCGCACCCGCTTTCCTCTCTAGTTTATTTGGACAATCCTGCAAGTCTGAGTCAGTGCTGCGGCCCCTTCATTCTTAGGATCCGTGGGGGTCCTAGAGGTCGGATCCCCACGATCTCAAGTCTTATCCTAGCGCTATGCCATCCCTTTATGAGACAGGAATATCCTTTTAATTCCCATTATAAATCATATGTATCTGTTGGTACACAGCATAGCTCTCTGTAAGTAGGACACTATATGTAGGAATCCCAAGCATGCTGACTTCCAGTGAAATAAAATCGCGGTATAGAGAAAATACTGATGAGTAATGCACACAGAAAATCAAGCTCTTACAAGGTACTTCTAATGAAGCAAAGCAATCGAGTGTGAAGGTCTTGTTTGGTGGAAATTAGCATGTAAAACAAAGGCTGCGTGTGATATGCGCCCACGCATCCCTCCGAAAAGCAGTTGCTCAATAGAAGAAGTGGGGCCTGTGATCAGGTTACAAAGCAGTTTCTACTCTGACAACTGACTGGCAATAATATTCAGTCAAAACAGCCTTATCATGTACTGCCGGCTAGTCAAATATCCCAACGAGCAGGAACTGAGGATCTGGAAAAGATGATCTAGTGCGAGGATACGCATCGGAAGCTCTGCTTGGCAGGAGAACAATAAAACACAGAATGACAACGTTATACACACAAAACACATGCATTACCGGTACTAAACAGTTAAATGTAAAACCGCAGAAGGGAACAAACAGGCCCTGGGCTTAGGCTCAATTTACATGCGTACTGTTGACCTACAGGCTAAAAAAGTCTCCCGATATTTGGGTATTGAAAAGCAGTTTACTGCACTTTTCAATTCAACTGTATGCAAAAAACACACACCAAGTCTGTCAGCAGTTTTGTTGATGCAAAACTGCTGAAAGACATAGGTTGGGGGGGTTTCAAACCTCTGTCCCTGCTTTTAACCAATGGAGTACTGTAAAAATGAGCTTTAAATGCTAAAGTGTATGAGCCCCTCCACTCTGCTGTCAGTGACGGGTGTAGCGATTTCCTGGGAGGATGCTACCACCAAGGGGACGGGCTCTCTAACGGCTCATACATGGAGCCCTGCAGCCTGCTGACCCTCCCTCCCTGCACTTGCCGGAGAGGCACCTGCAACAATCAAGGTTGATTTTCACATCACTCCATTGATTAGAAGCAAAAACTGCGGTTTATATCACCTCCTGCCCCCTGCCACTACCTAGGTCTCTGTCAATGGTGTCCATACAGTTGCCTTTTACTACACTTTAGTTTCCAGGGTAAGTATCCCTAATGTGAAAAATATAAAACCAATTAAGGCAGAAACACGCAATGAAACCGCAGACACATGCTGCTTACCATCCCAAGACTTGACTGTGACAGCGACAAAAACACTGAGGTAAGAATCCAGCATTTAGAAGAGGAAATCAGTACAAATAATGTGACGAGGCATCCAAAACATTATAATCAGGAGACATCAAAGGGGTTATCCAACCCTATAATGAGCCCCCCAATGCCCGGGCCCCTCGTATACAATACAATATACGTACCAGCTTCCCGGCACCCACGTCACTCCAAATCCCTGCACAGCCGCCACTGCATCATCCCATTGTTCAGAACAAAACATCGGGGGGGTTTGCCATGACGGGGACGAGCCTCCCCAGCGTCACCAGGGATGATAGGGAGGCTCGTAAGTATATTGTATATGAGGAGCCCAGGTATTGGGAGGGTCATTATAGGGGCTGGTAGGATTAATTCGTAGCATCTAGATAGCAATGTTCACATGGCCAAAATACACATCAGAACAATCTAAAGTGTATTTTAGGTCGAATCCACGGCAGAAATCCAGGCTGACCTTTGAATTTCATGTCTACCGCAGGCTTCAGCTGTGACCTAGGACAGTGAGGGCTCTCTGGAACATGGTCATCCCGAAAAATAAAACTCTGAGGGTCGTACAGTTCATTTCCGGAACTGAGAGAAACGGGATAAATTTGCAGTTTGGTAAATCCCAATGAGGTTTTGTTTGGAACATTATCCTATGTAGGAACCCCTACAGCCGGTGATCTATAGTTCATGTGTTTTCTGCAAGTCTCAAACAATAATAAATATCTTATTGTACCACTTTGTTAACAAAAATATTCATTTTACTCTCCGTGAAGGAAAAAAAGCCTCGACTTTAGGTTCAAACAGTCCTTTCACGACTCTTTTGAAATCTGTGAACTCCGACATTTTAATCAGTGGTTCTCTGGATGCTGAGACCCCACGAATCAGCAGAAGTGCTCAGCAAAGTGCCGGCTGTGATCAACTAACAGGAAACAGTCTGTGGCATTCTGATATGTATACGTCGGTGCAGGAGCAGGATACACAATACAGTCTTGAACTGCGATCCACACATAATGCTCCGATCTGGAGGACCTTAGTCAAGCACTGATTGCTGTGTGAAGATAGCAAGATGGTAACTGAGGTTGCATTCCTTTCTTCCAGTGCTCCATACCATCTGCAGTTGTCTTCGTATCTTCCTCTCTTCCCATGGCAATCAGTGTTTGATAACGGTCTTCCAGACTAAAATGTCACGTGAGATCGGCTCTCCTCGTTAGCTAGAGATTGGCTCATAAATGTCTACGATTCAGTTTGTGTCATCAGTGGGGGCGCCTAGATCCCATGATCCAAACGTATGACATGTCATTATGATGTCAAAAGTTTTGTGAGTGGACAGTTAGCCATTCCTGCAAAAAGTTGGTAAGAAAACAAAACCCTTACAAGTAGAGGGATCTATTCAAAAACAACGCAGTTTTCTGATCCTGAAACAGGATGTCGATACAGATCTGGTGTAGGAGTACAGAAAACGTGGATTACAAACCTTACTTCAAGTTTCTCAATATCTTCTTCCTCTACTTGAAACTGGGACTTCTTAGTGTAGCTGCTTGACCTTGTCACCTACAAAAAAAATGCTCTGTTAGAACTGTGAATAGTATATAAAGGGCATCCACTAATCCAGTGTCTGAGGAACACAAAACGGACCTCCCTCCATAGCATAAACCAGGAAAGATGAGAAAGGAAGAGGAAGCGGCCGAGTTTGTAAGCTTTGATCCTACTCCATACATTTTGTAAGTCATGCTTATATACAGTATCATGCAAATATGCCCGCAGAAGAGACTCATGAAGGACACAGATCATTAGCAAAAGGTCAAATACTACAAAGAAAATGACTCTTCTTATACACAATGCAGTGAAGAATCTTCATTCACCTCAAAGTAGAATTTCTCATTAAATTGTGGATTACTCGTTTTCTTCTTCACTTTGGTTTTCTTCTGGTCAATTCTGAAACAAAAGACGAAGAGTAACAGCACGTCACGACACAAACTAAAGAAACTCCATGGACAAGCTAAGAGAAGCATCTGGTATTTCATCACTCACTGTCTTATTTCCCAGGCTCAGGAACGCACATACTAGGGAAACCAGTGATCCTATCAGTATGTTTTGAGGTGTGGGCAAAAACCATGATTATGTTGAAAACCCACACAAACATGAGGAGAACGTGCAAACTTCAAGCAGATATTGATCTTAGCAGGGGTGTATACTGATCTCATAGGGCCCCATAACAAAACTTAGCATAGGGCCCCCGCATCCCACTCGGTTTTGGGAATTTACATATGGCGTTTTGAATTTCTTAAAGTATTTGCACCAGACAAATGGAATATACTGACAAATCTGCTTCTATTCACAAAGTATAATATAAAATTGGCTGCCCGAAGCCACCACTAGGGGGAACTAAGTGCATAGGAATGTATGCACCGTTTATTTTAATGGAAGCTGTAAAACTGCTCCCCCTAGTGGCAGCTGAAGGAAAATGCAGTGAAGCTACGTCTAGATAACGAGAGAAGCGGTTCAGGTCAGCTCCCCCTTTACCCTGGGCCCCATACCAGCCGCTTGGTCTGCCTCTATGGAAAGTATGCCATTGGCCTTTGTCTAGATTCAGACCCAGGGATACAGCTGCACACGTGTTTGTTCACACATGCCCATTCAGCACTGCCTATAGACACGCTGCACACGTTAAAATACAAGGGGTGAAAGAAGTCACAGTTCCATGCCTTGTAGAAGTCCCCAAATTATCACAATCTGAGACTTCTCAACACTGTTTCATCCATTACCGCCCTAATATTATATCGAACAATTCTAACACATACATAGTAAAGTACTTACCTAGCTGGTCCAACAAGAGACACAGAAGCATATGGATCGCAGCTCTGCCCGTTCACTAGAGGTAGCCCCTCACATTCTACAATACTACAAGAAAAGAAAAAAGTATGTTCATCTTATTTAGCAAGGAGTGAAATCAACCACTATGGGGTTTTCTGGGAGTTCAACACTGATGGCCAATATTCACGATTGGGTGACATCCGACTCCTGACACCCTTGCCAATCATCGTGGTGAGCACTGCAGCCCCCTCACAGCATACCAAGCTCAGCACTGCACAGGGTATAGTGACTGTGCTTGGTTTTGCATACCAAGTCTATTCACTTAAATGGGACTGAGCAACAAATACGCCATGTGACCACTGAACGTGATGTCAAAGGCCTAGGAAGAGGCCGCAGCGCTCCAGCCTTTCAAGCAGCTAATCACTGGGGGTGCCAAGGGCTGGACCTCCACCGTTCGGATACTGATGATACGCCATGTGATCACTGAACGTGATGTCACAGGCCTAGGAAGAGGCCGCAGCGCTCCAGCCTTTCAAGCAGCTAATCACTGGGGGTGCCGAGGGCTGGACCTTCATCGATCGGATACTGATGATACGCCATGTGATCACTGAACATGATGTCACAGGCCTAGGGAGAGGCCGCAGTGATCTAGCCTTTCAAGCAGCTGATCACTGGGGGTGCCGAGGGCTGGACCTCCACCAATCGGATACTGATGATACGCCATGTGATCACTATACGTGATGTCACAGGCCTAGGAAGAGGCCGCAGTGATCTAGCCTTTCAAGCAGCTGATCACTGGGGGTGCCGAGGGCTGGACCTCCACCAATCAGATACTGATGATCTATCCTGAGACTACAGCAACAATACTGAACCTCCAGAAAACGCCCAATGATGTCCGCTGCCCTGTCTGAGCAGGACATCAAAGACAGAGAGAACCTCATCCCTGTGATATACAGATTTATAAAATGGGGGGCAGAATTTCTGAATAAAACACAGAACTAATCCTGGACTCAGAGTCCTAATAACCTAGCGCACACACAGTAACTGCCAGCTGTCAATCACCATGTGTGAGCAGGGTAATCAGGACTCTCACAGTCTCTCCCAGGACTCTTGTCAGGAGATACTCTGCTTTTTACTCAAAAATCCTGCCCCACATCAAAGAAACCTATGTATCACAGAGCTCAGCATATCATCACATCCTGCTCGGAGACAGGGAAACAGAAATCTCCTGGCAGGTTCCCTTCATAGATTCAATTTTGTCCAGTTTTTACATAGATATTGAGTAGGGAAATTAAATGCATTTCAGTTTTAATAGAAAAAAAATAAAATTATATATTAAGATAAACAACAAAAACAGTCAAACCAGCATAAATCAGAGTGCATTTAAAAAGGTTTTAAGCCCGACTACAGATTACAATGTAATTCTAATTCCAAATGAAATACTTTTACGGTGTGCATTCTGTAATGTAAGGTCTCATTCACACATACATGGATTTTCACGGACCACGGTCTGTGAAAACCCGTCCTGCCGAGTGCACGAGAGCAGGGGATAATTGGTTGCTAGATCGTACGAGTGAATTACTGTACAGCGGCGGCGGCACCAAGTGCACGGCGTCATAGCAACCAATGACGCCGTGCGCTTGTGCACTCAGAAGGATGGGTTTTCAGGGACCGTGGTCCGTGAAAATCCACGTATGTGTAAATGAGGCCTAACACTGTGTTGTGGGAAAATCCCTTTAAAGGGGTATTCCGATTTTATAAAATTGCCTCAGGATAGGTCATCGATTTCAGATCGGTAGGAGTCCGACTCTTGGCAACCCTATCAATCTGGGGTCGTGGCTTTCAAGCGAGTGCTGCGTCCTCTTCAATGTCTACCTGCATGCAGTCTACACTGTGGCGCCAGTGCGGTGTAATTACAGCTGTGCCTCCCATATAAGTGAATGGCGGAGTTAGTACCCTGCACCGCTACAATGCACGGTTAATAGCGTGCAGTTCAACACCAAACAGGACGCAGCACTCACACTAGACACACGGCCCTTTCAGATCAGACCCCCACCGATGTGAAACTGATGACCTGTCCTGAGCATAGGTCATCAATTTCATGAAACTTATTAATTGACCTATTGACTGCGCAAACATGTAATGATCGATGGAACTACTTAAGGAAGCTCTAAACATCTGAAATGGGCATTTGTTGGAAGCTTATAAAACCATAGCATAACTGCCCCTCTGAACTGCCCCAAGAGGTGCCAATCAGGGTAGCAGCAAGCAATATTAATGACCTTTATAATGAGGGTAGGTTTCTAGTCGGGGCCAGTGGCGTGCCCAGGGGGGGGGGGCGGTTCACCCCGGGTGCCGGCTGTCAGGGGGGTGCCAGGGAGAGGGACTGACAGGGGGGAACGGGGAAGCGCTCAGCGCTCCCTCCTGTCATTCCCTTGTAGCGTGACCAAGCTCTGTCAGGTCCGGGTACAGAGAGCATCTGTCTCCTGTACCCGGCCGGACTGACAGGAAGTGCGCACACAGCTTGCGCTTCCAGTCAGTCAGCCCGGGTATGACAAGATGGGGGGGGGGAATCAGAAAAAGCATGACAAGATGGGGGGGGGATCAGAAAAAGCATGACAAGATGGGGGGATCAGAAAAGCATGACAAGATGGGGGGAGTATGAAAAATTACTATGTGGGGGCACTACTGTGTGGTTGGGGGTGTGGGGGACACTACTGTGTGGGGGGCAATGTGGCGGACACTACTGTGGGGGCAGTATGGGGGACACTACTGTGTGGGGGCAATGTGGCGGACACTACTGTGGGGGCAGTATGGGGGACACTACTGTGTGGGGACAGTGTGGCGGACAATACTGTGTGGGGGCAGTGTGGGGGACACTACTGTGTGGGGGCAGTGTGGCCAACACTACTGTGTGGGGGGCAGTGTGGGGGACACTACTGTGTGTGGGGGACAGTGTGGCGGACACTACTGTGTGTGGGGGACAGTGTGGCGGACACTACTGTGTGGGGTCACTGTGTGGGGCACTACTGTGAGGGGGCAGTGTGGCGGACACTACTGTGTGGGGACAGTGTGGCGGACACTACTGTGTGGGGGACAGTGTGGCGGACACTACTGTGTAAGGGGCAGTGTGGGGAACACTACTGTGTAAGGGGCAGTGTGGGGAACACTACTGTGTAAGGGGCAGTGTGGCGGACACTACTGTGTGGGGGCAGTGTGGCGGACACTACTGTGTGGGGGCAGTGTGGCGGACACTACTGTGTGGGGGACACTACTGTGTGAGGGACAGTGTGGCAGACACTGCTGTGTGGGGGACAGTGTGGCGGACACTACTGTGTGGGGGCCATTGTGGGGGACACTACTGTGCGAGGGGCAGTGTGCGGGGGAGTGTGGCGGACACTACTGTGTAAGGGGCAGTGGGTGGGACACTATTGTGTGAGGGGCAGTATGGCGGACACTACTGTGTGGGGGCAGTGTGGCGGACACTACTGTGTAAGGGGCAGTGTGGGGAACACTACTGTGTAAGGGGCAGTGTGGCGGACACTACTGTGTGGGGTGCAGTGTGGGGGACACTACTGTGTGGGGGACAGTGTGGGGACACTACTGTGTGGGGGAAGTGTGGGGGACACTACTGTGTGGGGGAAGTGTGGGGACACTACTGTGTGGGGGCAGTGTAGGGACACTACTGTGTGGGGGCAGTGTGGGGACACTACTGTGTGTGGGGGCAGTGTGGGGGACACTACTGTGTGGGTGGACAGTGTGGCGGACACTACTGTGTGTGGGGACAGTGTGGCGGACACTACTGTGTGTGGGGGACAGTGTGGCGGACACTACTGTGTGTGGGGGACAGTGTGGCGGACACTACTGTGTGTGGGGGACAGTGTGGCGGACACTACTGTGTGTGGGGGACAGTGTGGGGGACACTACTGTGTGGGGGGCAGTGTGGCCGACACTACTGTGTGGGGGGCAGTGTGGGGACACTATTGTGTGGGGGGCAGTGTGGGGGACACTACTGTGTGAGGAACAGTGCGGCGGACACTGCTGTGTGGGGCACTACTGTGTTGGGGACACTACTGTGTGGGGGAAATTACTATATGGGGGCAGCGTGAGAGGCGTTGCTATTGGGGAGGCATTGTAGGGGCAATTCTATTATTTCTGGGGATAATAATAGGGTATTATTATTACTGGGGGCAATCTAGGAGACATTATAACCTCTGTAGACACTATAGGGACATTTGGGGTCATTTATCAACCTGGTGTACAGTAGAACTGGCTTAGTTGCCCCAGCAGCCAATCAGATTCCACCTTTCATATTTGACAGCTCTTTAGGAAATCCAGTTCTACTTTACACCAATTTGATAAATGACCCCAATTATGTCTATTAGAAGGTTGATGGAAAAACTGAGAAATCTAACGTGTCTGTGTCACTAACTCTGCAGAGACGAAATGCGACTGAAATAATGTGTCTTGGCGGTCTGGGTCTAACGAAGGAGAAGAGGACAGAGAAGGTCTACATGACAGGAGATGTCCCTGATGTAAGACGTATGTGCCCAAGTAATGGGTGGGGGGGGGGTGCCAGAGAAAGGACCCGCCCCGGGTGCCAAAAACCCTGGGCACGCCACTGGTCGGGGCTACTAAAACAGTGCCATAAACCCTTTTTTTAGCTCTGTTGAGAGGGCCTAGGAGTACATGTAGAAAGCCCCTGATTGCCCCTCAGGAGGCTTTTTAGCATCCATGACTTACAAATTATTGAGGAATCTGTCAAGGGGTTTATTGAAGGAAAACAGTAGGGCGGTGGTAATCTATGAGACAGCTTGCATAGGGTTTATAAAGCTGGTGAATTCATGGCATCATCTCTAGGCCTGGCAGACTGGCAGAAGAGGTTAACAGTCATTTGTATTTATTCAAAGCCTCCGTGCAGCCGCCTACGCTTCCTCTCTGTGCGAGTTACGGAAAAAAGGAAGTGTCCTGGTGGCTTTTCTGTGATTGTCATACTGACCACCATGCATTGCACATGTTGAATATCCTCCCGGATATACTTACTGTACCATAAGCTGCTGCACGGATCCATTGTCAGTAATCAGCTCATTTAGCTTCAGCTCCAGGTGGACTTTTCCCTGTCAGACGGAACAATTACACGTTAGGCGGAGGACGCCGAAAGCTCACCAGTCACATTAAAAAGAAACGTTACAGGGAGAAGGACAATGCATTCATGTGAACAGATCTAGGTCATGACCACGCCGACTGCCAACGGGGGATATAACCTGTATGCAGATTGTGCAGCACATTTCAAGCCTCTGCATTGCAATGGTGACACACAATGGTTTCTGCACAACATGTAACATTGGTTTCCGGGTTTCTATTAGATATTGAAGGCAAAACCGTATTTAAAACAAAAAAAACAAAACACAGATAAACCTGGCCCGAAGGGACGCCTGGACGTCTCTGCTGTGCAGATGAACAATGACATGGGCATGAGTTTGGATCTTTGGATACATTCACAATTGGCCCCAATGCTGTAAAAAAAGTGTCATGATTGACGCAAAAAAATAAAAGAAAAAAACCTGCAAAAACTGCATTTACTCTCTTGAGACCGGATCAAATTTGCAGCGCAGTAATGGTGCAGCTCTTATAATGGACAATTAAAAGACTGATGAAAGAATCACTTGTCTAAACTGATATGGCCCTACGTATGATGAAATTTCCACTTGACAGCAGTTAGGATTCCGTCAAGAACATTTTTATTTTTTTTTTGCATTTCTAAGGACCACCGGCAGTCTTTTGTCGTCTCTTCTGTGAGCACTGCTTCTATACAAACCGACTGTAACTAACAGCTCCAGCTTCTTAGAATAACCTTTTACTCTACAGCCAGGATCGGAGGTAGCTCCAATCCCAACTGTTCAAACTCTGATTGCAGCCCATTATCAAAGGAGAATTCTCCCTCGGATTGGGTCCCAGTGATCAGAGGCTGGGTAAGCTCTCTGCAGTCAGTCCTGGAGGACTGTAAATTCAGTAATCCTGCTGTTGCCCTAACCACAGCCTGTGCCATATACAGGAGAATGCTAATGCATTGCAAGTATACAATTATTTTATAAAAGGACAGTAATTACTTAATGACAATATAAAAATAAAAGGTTATTAGAAACGTTCAAATTAAAAAAAGCTTGTGATAAAATAATAAATAAGCAATTATTTTCCATAAAATAAGTTATTGCACATATTTGCATACAAGAAAAAAAAAAAAACTACACTTATCAGGTAGCCAGATGACCAAAACAACCTGAACAATTAATTTAACAGGTCAGTGTGAATTGTGTACAGCATAAACGATATAGTAAAAAAAAGGCAATACCAATAATTGATTATACCAGAAAATACGCCACTAATTACAAAATGCAGAAAACTCATACATCACTCAACCCAGTCCAACCAATTACCCGTGCCCTCACCCAACACAGTGACTCCAACAACGGTGGTTTTAAGTTTTGGCCATGTTTGGTAAAAACGCTGCCGATCCTCTACAGCGGAACTGCGTGTGGAAAAACCCGCAGCATTTACAGTATTCGCAAAATGCATTAAAAAAATCTCATCCACAGGTGCGGAAAGTTTCAGCAAAGAAATCTGCACATCAACAGCACATTAGACAACCTCAACACTGGTGTAGTCAAAAGCAGAGACTAAATAATGGACTATACCTGAAATACTCAATGTTGTGGCTATATCCCACATATCCTGCGCATCCCCGGCTTTTCAACACTTTACATATCTGGCACTAACCATAAATACATTATGCTATATTAACTTTGAGGCGAAAAACAAGAGTCAACCCAGGATCAAAAGCTATGCAAACCAGGCCTAACAAATGCCATGAAAACAACCAAAAGATTCATAGCAAAAACACAAAATAAGCAATAGTAATTCGTAGAATTGTGTTTGTGATTTTGTGGACTTTTTTTTAGGCCACATTTGAACTTACCTCAATATTTTATATCTCTCTTACACTTTAAAGTCGTGATACATTTAATACTGAATAACTGCACATCTCGGGTACAGGTTAAGCGCCCAACCATGTGTCTAATTCATCTTATTACAATTCAGTGATATAAAAATCACAGTTTTTTAACAATTGTGCTACCAATGCAATCTCTACTAATCGTATTAGGCCTCAGGCACACGACCATATCCATTTTGCAGTTTGCAAATTACAGATATCAGCCATGTGAATGCTGCAATTTTCTCACGCCCTTCACTAGAATTGCTTATTCTCATCCATAAAACAGATAAGAGCAGGACATGTTCTATAGTTTCTATAACAGCCACACAGATGCAGACAGCACACGGGTGACATATAGAACCTGAATGAGTCCATGTAGGGCTGGGCTGATCATTAAAAAAAAAAAGATCTTGCTGCAGGAGGTTTACTGCAGTTTTACAGGTATATACTTCAAGCTGTGTGTCTGTATTAATGCAAGGCACATGGTTTTATAACATAAGTACCTCCATGTGCCTCATATTAATAGCAAGTGACCTCATCATGTCCTTATATAATGGGCTACATGGTGTCATGTTTTTTTTTGCACACCGTATGCGGAACCATTCACTTCAATGGGTCTGCAAAAAAAAAAAAAAACAGAAGTTACTCCGTGCGCATTCTGTTTTTGTATGTCTGCAAAATACATAGGGTCGTGTGCATGAGCCCTTAGGGTAAATGGGACAAGGGATCAAAATTAAAAGTTTTACTGAATGTTTTCCCATAAAACTATATATCAGTCTGCTCTGCTCCTCCTGCTCTATAACCTGTTGCTGTAGTTTACATTGCATTTTCATGGTTTCGTTTTAAAGGCTATGAACACCTTCACGGGCAATTTTTTTTTTACAACTGCTTTTTACTCATTTTGGACAAAAAATATTTACCAAATTGGTCTTTATTTAAAAAGTTTTAACAGTTTGTGCCTTACAGGGTTAAATTGCAACGTACCGTGCTCTCAGTTTCACATGGTGCCATCAGGTTGCTGATCTGATTTCTTGATGTATAACCCTCATCTCTGAACTCCTGACAGCTCCTAAACACCCGTTATAGGTAAATTCTTATCGAACCGAGGACCATGGATCAAATGATTGTTTAGGAGCTGTCATACTGTTTACAAATTGCCCCTGCAGGAGTTCAAAGGGGTATCCAACCCATATAATGCCCCCCCCCCCTCGTATACTCCTTTACTTACCTGCATACTGCTATAACTGTTGTATGGATGGGTTATATAGACCGATCCAGGCCTGAAATTAGCTAATCAACTGTACCTAATACATCAAATCAAACACATTTGAGCTGTAGCAAAGGAAATGAACATGAATTTATTACAATGCGGAGGGAGATTTATCAATTCCGGATGCACCATATGCACAGTGCACCCTCCTCCTATACAAGAGGAGACAGATTTCTCAACAGCCTGGGTGTCTTTTTTTTTGTACGTCGACCAAAAATCTAGCATAAATAAATTTGAAATAAATGTGTCCCGCAAGCTTTGTGGGCGGGCATGTTTAGAGGGAATGTGTCACCCAAAATTTTATCTGCCAGTTAAAACCAGATAGCAGCACATTTCCTTTTTTCTAATCTCTTCTTATTTTGTGATTGCGGATTTCTTTATTCTATTTCCTCAACATGATTATGGGGGCGGCCATCTTGCCTGATCTGTTACAGCAGCCCCATGGGTCAAAGACACCATAGTCAGGAGGGGACCTCAGTGACTTCTATGGGAGAGTTTTCTAGGCAGCTCTGAACTGTGCAGAGGTCATTGTACAAGGAAGGGCTAGATAAGATGTGACAATCACCGATTGTGAATGGTGGATCCTGTCTTATCTATACACAGAGGTGCTATCATTACAGGCAGGATTAGAATGACAGAAGCAGAAAACTGCAGTAAAGGGATCTGTACAGACCAAGAAGTGGTGCAAATTATTAGGCTTAGTGGCCAGTGTAAAAACTGCAGTATTTTATGGTTTTTGTTTAAATACAGTGACATGGAAAATTAATAAAAATATTTAAAAATATGTTACACTTAAAAATGTGATTTAAACAATAGGTCGTTTTCTGATGACATGTTCCCTTTAAGTCACACAAATGTCTTTACTTACAAATTTTCAGAGACGTCTATGGGAAACCCCCTGAAAAAAGTCACACCCCGAGTATGCTGTGATTTGACAAAGACGCCAGGATTGGTGGCTCAGTGGGGACAACAAGCAATAAATATGTCTGTAAAGCGCTGCGGAATATTTCAGCGCTATATAAGTGAGTAAAATAAATCAACAAATCTGTCACCATCGTCCTCGCTATCACACCGTTTTTTTTTTCCTTCTTGATCTGAAGCTCCATTTCCAACTTATTATACTTTTTCTTGATATGCAAATTAGGCCTTTGGTGCAATGAGGACGTCATCACTGCTCTAGTTGCACACAAGCTCCATTCCTTTCTGTGGCGTGCCCCTCTTTGGCTGCTTTCCTGTTGCTTGGCCTTGTCAATCAAAGCAGCGAGGGAGGGACTGGTCACAGAAATGAATCGAGCAAGAATAGCAATGGTGACACCCAAATTGAACCAAAGGCCTAATTTGCATATTAAGAAAAAGTATAATAAGTTAGGAATGGAGCCTCAGATCAACAAAAGAAAAACAGCGTTTTAATCAGGTGAACCTCAACTATGTATCTATGCAGACAGTTGGACAGGGAGGTCCCTGGTGGCAGATTCCCGTTAAACACTAGAGAAAACGCAGTGTTTGTAGAGTATTTTTTTTATTTCCTACTGGCTAACATATAAATTCTGTCTGTGACGGCTTTATGCTCCAAAAATAAAAATGTAAAAATGCTGTGTTTCAAAAACATCCTAATGGGTTTGTGTCTCAGATATGTAAAGCTGCTTAAAGGGGTTATCCCATGACTAATGTAAAAAATTATTCATTGCTCTCCTAGATTTATATCAAGCTGGCAGCTCAGGGGAGTGTCTTTTCTGCTGCAGCTAAGGGGGCGTGTCCATGCTCTACCTATCACAGCTCAGGAGGCAGTTGAAGAATGAGACTGAGCATGTGCAGCCTTCTCGGTGAGCACGTCAAAGAAATAAGAAAACAGATACATACATACATACAGATACATTTTATTGAATAACTCAGTGGCTATGCTAAATGTTTAATGACATGAAATTAGAAAAGTATTCAGATCCAGGGGTTTGTTTGAAAACTGTAGAATATTTTTTGTGGGAAAACCCCTTTAAACGATACAGTTGTCATTAGCAGGCAGATAGTAGCAGACGTCCGGTCACTTGTCAGGCAGATCACCTGTCCATTTACGCATTCCATCCACTATGGGAACAGTTAGGACTTATTCTAGGAAGATCATATAGGGCCAATTTCCACTGCCAGATTTTCCCTAGCTGATAGATGGCACAGCTAGCGCGTTTAGCTCCATTTACATGGCACAATCATCACCAGTCACGTATATAACCGAACAATGGTTAATGTAATGGTCGGTTCACATACAGTTTCACTGTTGTCGGTGGGACGTACCTGTGTAGATGGGACATGTGCTGCTGACAGCAGACCTGTTTTCACAGATGAAGAAGGAACATGGATTTGCTTTGTCACCCATCCGTGTAAAAGAGGTTTCACAGATGAGGAAGATGAGAACCGGCTGCAACCCAACAAAATTACTGTGGGTGTAAATGGCCAACACAGACCAGCTTTACCACCTGAGACAGGCCTGCTCGGTAAGAAACGTGGACAGAAAGGTGTCCTACATCTGTACATGTAAAAGCACCCTAAGGCCACCTGTGGAAAAGCCACAGTGTAGTACATGAGTAGAGATGAGCGAACTTCTATTTTTAGTTCGGCGTCCAAAGTTCGGGTTATCGTAGCATCCCGTTATGGATTCCGCTACCGCGGACATAACGGCATTTGGAATCCATAAGGGGATGCTTCATTGAACCCAAACCGCGGACAACCCTAAGGGCCTGGGGTGACGTCACCGTCATGTGATCGGTGCAGGGTGCGTGGCTCAGCACTGGATCACCTCTCATCCAATCCAGTAACGATAACCCGAACTTTGGACGCCGAACTAAAAATAGAAGTTCGCTCATCTCGATACATGAGCTTCACAAATCTCATGTACACTTTGCAGATTGGTTCTGTACAGAAAATGACCTGCAATTATGTTTGCGGTTTTAGCTGCGGATTTCACCCATTTCCAACTAAGGGTGAGATCTGCAGCAAAACCCCATTTAATCTGCACCAAAATTAGAAATTGCAGATTTTGGCGCAGAAACGCAAACAAATCAGCGTGGAAATTTGTGTGGATCTTGTGTGTTCACCCGCACTCGTGTGCAGGTGGCCTAAAGCAGACCCCAGACACCAAGATGTGCCCCCTAATCCATCCTTTATCAAAGCTGCCTTATTCTAAAGGTATTAGCCTACCATCGCACTGCTGGTTACGTCCTGTGGTGGAGCTGTGTAATACAGGTCGCACATGCTCACTGCGCTTCTTACTACACCTCTATGTGCAGTACCAGTTATGGATAGTTATATCTATAGCCACTCGTAGCTGCTGACCTGATTAGCAATACAACTCCCTGTGACCATCCCTCAGCATCTCGAGCTGGATACAATGAGAAGGACTGCAGTCCTGGTCTTACATGGTACGGTTAAATATCAATAAGAAGCTTTCTAATCTCATGTGCTCAAGTTCAGTCTGCAGGAGGCTGAATATTGAACCAGGTCCAAGGTCAGTCACAACTAAAGTAACCCATAGTAAGAGCAGTTCAGAACTAACCAGACACGTCGTGGCACAGGTTTACTAGACAGGACAGACACAAGCTTGGGCATGTTTGTCACACAGGTATGAATACCACTTGAGGTTTCTGAACTCTAGATCCTTGTAGAAAGCATCTTATGACCGCCACGCACTCCCCACCCCCACGTTCTACTTAGTGATACACAAGCCACTGGTGCAAGTGCTCAGCTGCTGGATGGTCTCCAATGTAGCCTTCTCTTGTCATTATTATCAGATTGGCAGGGGTGCTCGTTGCTACAGACCTGCTCCCACTGAATGAGGGCAGCGCTGCAGTAACCAGCTCCATGTACTACACAATGGACTGCGCGGTGTAGATCTAGTGCCTACTTCCAGAGCTGAAAATACTCCCAAGCCGCTGATAGGCAGGGGTGTGGGGAGTCGGACCCCTGCCGAACTGATATTGATGACCTATTTTAGGGAAATGCTAAACCCTAGAGACCACCTGGCGCTCCATCCCTGTACAGCATGTGCACTGAAAGCTCTGCCGCTAGACTTCAGGGCCAGGCGTGAGTAGGTCTCTACTGCCTGGCACTGTCAGTCAAAGTGGTGGAGGTGCAGCAGGGAATTTAAAGGAGCAGAGCCGCGGGTGCAACGGCACTGCCCTCATATCACCCAGGGGCTAATTAGCAAAAAATAAAACCTTGATTTCTACACAATGGGGGCCACATATTGAAAGGGCATCTGTCAGCAGATTTGTACGTATGAAACTGGCTGACCTGTTCCATGTGCGATGGCAGCTTAAGGCATCTGGGTTGGTCCCATGTTCATATGTGCCCGCATTACTGAGAAAAATTATGTTTTAATATATGCAAATGAGCCTCTAGGAGCAATCGGGACATTGTCGTTACGCCTAGAGACTCTGCTCTCTCTGCAAATGCTGTGTTCTCTACACTTTGGTTAACGGGACTAGGCGTGATGACGATTACAGCACCTGGTCCAGTCGAGTAGAGCCTCTAGGTTTAACGGCAATGCCCCCTTGCTCCTAGAGGCTCATTTGCACATATTAAAAACATCATTTTTCTCAGCAATGCAGGCATATAATATATGCAAATGAGCCTCTGGGAGCAATGGGGGCGTTGCCATTACACCTAGACGCTCTGCTCTCTCTGTAGTTGCCGCGACATCTGCACTTTGATCGACTTTAGGAGAAATTCCCTGCTTTCGCTTTGCACTCTGCTGTGTCCGTCCGTTACGTGCTTCCAGCACACGCATCAAACATAACCTTAGACCTCCATTCACCCGACAGAGGCAGTGCTCGTTTGCAGCATGCCAGTATGGGCTGGTATACATCAGTGCACCTTTTATCCGCTGTATGGCGCAGGCTGCTGTGCCAATGCATACAGGAAGAACGACGCCGTAAGGTATACTGTGTATAGGGACAGATGCCCGTATATGCCTTTACAGTGACATCTGTTGGAGGCGTACAAATCCTTATAACGTATACCTCTGACTGCACTGCAAACACTTTGATATCTGACACCATTATCCAAAATGAAGCTGGTCTTGGTGAGAAGTTAACAGGGTCTTTCTTTCTAATTCTGGGTTTTATAGGTGTTTAGCATAGGTCATCAAAATCAGGTCGGCAGTGGTCCGACACCTGGCACCCCCCTCCCCCCTGTTTGAGGTGCGTCATCCATTGCAGAGATGCTGTGCTTGGTATTGCAGCTCAGCCCCATTTACCTGAATGGGACTGAGCTGCGCCGTGGCCATACAATATCACAGTCCTAGGAAGAGGCTGCAGCGCTGCAGTCTCTATCGTCAGGGATGCTGAGAGTTCGGACTCCCCGCAGATCTGATATTGATGACCCATCTTGAGGATGGGCCATCAATATCAAAATGTCGCACAACCCCTTTAAAGCCTGACGTGTAGCTATATGGACAAGACCGCAGTTAGAACAGATCTGAAAACGCCAGGAAAGAGGAATGTGCAGAGACAAATTTGGGGATTTTGTTGGGATTGATAAACCGGTAAAACGTTCCTTTAAGGCTGAACAGCATGGAGGAAAATTAAAGTGCGAACGATGACTCAGCTCGCTGTCTTTTATGCCGGTCTTAAAATGAGAAAAAAATATGAATTCTAGTTAAGAAAAAAAAAAAAAAAAGAGAATGCTATTTCTTGCTGAGCACATCCCACGTCCCTTATGCTCCTTTCACTTGGAAACAACGAAAGCAGGAAGGCAGATCTCCGCCTGGAGAACACAACATAATGATATTTCCATAAAAAAAAAAAATATACTGAAGACACAGAAGGTTAAGTGACGTTACCTGTACTTCTGAATTAGAATCTATGGGCTGAAGTGGAAACCAGGGCTCTTTACCATAGTACCTGCACAAATCCTCCCTCTTTATGGCAACCTTTCCTGTGGGATTAAAAAGTTGAAAAAGTTAATAAATGCTGAAATATATTGCCCCCAAGCTATTAAAAAAACAACTCAAAAACTATAATTACAATTATGGCTTGACAACTGTATAATTCCTCTGCTGCCCACCATGGGGGGGATGAATCACTGCGCTATTGCTAGTTGCAAATTTTGGAGCAAGTCCTGCTTTGTGCCAACATTTATGACTTTTCCAACACACTTATCACTTCCGAAAAATGGGAGGGGACCTTCGTGGCCCAAACATATTTAACAAAACTGGCACATTACACCTGAAACCTATGCCAGCTTCTTCTTGGCATAGAATTCGGTTTCTGGTGCATAGACCTCCCGAAGGATGCACCACAGTTTTGGTTCTTTTTATGTTAGTGAGATTTCCTATTAAAATTGGTTTCAGTAACTCCAGTATTAGCACTCATGCACCTGACCGTATGTATTTTGCGGTCCGCAAAACACTGATCTGCCAAAAATACGTTTTTTTTTTGGATACAAAGCGGACAAGAATTGGACATGTTCGATCTTTTTTGCGTATCGGCCATGCGGTCATACGGAAACAAAATGCACACGGAGTCGTTTACGTTTTTTTGCGGACCCAATGAAGTGAATGGAACGGACATGGAAACAAAATACGTTTGTGTTAATGAGCCCTTATGGGTTTATTAAAGAAATGTTATTCTTTGTAAAATGATCTAACATTCTGTATTATATTTTCTGCATCAATTCTTCACCGTTTCTTCATCTCTGCTTGTTGTCGTTCAATAGGAACTTTTCATCGATCATTCCATGGTCATGTGTTGGAAAAAAGAAAAAAAACAGGGAAAAAAAAAAATACAAAAAAAAAACTCCAGTCTTACTAAACCCATCCCATATATTTTGGGAAAAGTGAGGAAGGTTTATCATTAATGGAATTTTTAAAGTCGGATTTGCAAGACTCGGTGTTGCTGTAATTTGCACCAAATTTATCAAATGTCGTACTACTCCAGACTCGCAGTTGATGAAACTGGCACGGTACGGTACTCACGCCTCCTTTCCCACCCACGTTTCAAAACTGTGAGTAGGGTAAAAATGCAAAGTGTCACAAAACTTTTGCGCAAATAAAGCCCTATTATGTGACTTTTTGATGCCAGAATTTGGGAGCGCAGGGTTGGTAAAGTTCCTCCAGGGTGTCTTGATGCGGAGCAGTGCACACCGCTGGCTTAATGACTCCAAAGATTTACAGAGCAAAACTTAAAAAGGAGTATTGTAGTTTTATTAAAGAAATGTTATTCTTTGTAAAATTAATCAGTGCTTTCTACCTTTCTATAAGAACTTCCATTATTCAATTCCAGGAGATACAAATCTGTCATGTGATGGACATAAACAAGGGCAAGGTCACTTTCTCTGAGATACAGTGAAGAGACAGAAGGATCTGAGCAAGCCTACATCCACAGAATATCTGTGGTTAGTTCTCCAAGATGTTTGGAACAACCTTACTGCCAAGTTCCTTCAAAAACTGTGTGCTAGTATACCACAAAAAAACGGATGCTGTTCTGTAGGCAATGGGTGGTCACAGCTAATATTGATCTGATTTAGATTTTTTGGTTCATTCACTTTGTATTTTGTTAATTGATTTTCAAAAAATTACCTTTTGTGAAAAAATAGCATAGTATTGCAGCATTTTTTTCCCACAACTTATGCACAGCACTGTACTTGTGCGACACGATGCCAAAATAGTATTTGAACAGATAAATACAAAAACTTTTAGGAAAAACGCAGGATTTGGACAGAAAGTTCATATATGCAGTTGACTTCACCCTGGAAATCACTACAAAATGGATTCATTGATGGGGACGGAGTCCTTAGCTTCCTGGCAGCTGCACACAAGTCTGCTGACGGGAAAACACTTGAGAAGTCTGCACCACAAAACCACCGCGCAGGTTTGAAAGTGGATTAGGCTCAACCCGCAAAATCCCTTCCTCTTCCTCATCAGCGGAGACACGGCCAAGAATGCAGATATCTGACAGATGCTGCAGAAGGAATCTAATGCAGTAAATTATGTAAAAGATCAGATTTTCAACAATTTCTTCCTGCAAATGTCATAGGTACTGTCCACCTTCTGACTTTTAACCCTTTTAATGATCATCTACCCTCCTGTGATGATGGGGGGGTGCAGGTCTGGAGAGAAGGAGGAGAACATTTTTGTGAGCTTTCCAGCTTTATGAATAAGCTGTTAACGGTTAATCATCATTTTTTCAATTAGTGTTTAGTGAAAAATTTCGGTAGCTTTTGTGACACATGTAGTTAAAAAAAAAATCAGTCTATGTGCAGACTGTCCCTCCTGAGTTCAGTCAGCTGACGGCTCGTGTGTAGCTCTCATCTCTGACGTCCTGACCTCAAACACTCATTTAAGCCATACAGTTATCAGTTAGATAAGAGTTTAGCTATGAGTGTTTATGAAGTCAGGAGATCAGAGATAAGAGCTACACATGAGCTGTCAGCTGAGGGACAATCTGCAAACAGAATTATTTTTAACTGCATGGATCACAAAAACGGCAGAATTTTTTTAAAAATAGAGACAAGGTGAAAAGGCCAACAGCTATCATTTCTGATGCCGCCCACCCTCCCTAACACATGCATGTTCTACTCGACCGAGCATGCATATGTTCTTGGTAGGAAAAGGGAAAGAAGATGCTGCCAGACTCCCTGCTTACCTCCCCGAGAATGAAAGGATGTCTGATCCTCATCAACCCAAATATCTGCCATCCATTGGAGAGTTGGGAGGCCCTATACACATTAGATGGTTGGCCAGGTGTTGAATGGAAGCTGAGCTGCTGTACACCAATACAGCTACTACACAATGGACGAAGCCAGTTTATAGTGCTGCCGAAAACAGACGATGGGTGGGGGCAGTGGATCTTCACCAATCTGAAATTGATAACCGATCGGGAGGATAGGTCTTCAAAGCTGGCATATCCCTTGTGGTAATGTGTATGGTATAACCGGTGAGGGTGTGTATATCCTGCCCAGATACCTCAGCTGGGTGAGGTAAATGAAGTCCAGAAATGGTGTTGCTAACACATTTCAGGGGTCCCTTCTATAGGCAAAAATGGGGAGCTGCTTTGGCACAACTAACATTTGCAACATTGGTCTGAATAGCTGGCATCTAATGTTATATTTCTGTGTATAGACAGAGACCACTACCGGAGCTGTAGATGATCGCTGGGGGTTAGAGAAGTCTCTCCATCTCCTTTCAAGAAAAGAAGGACTTTTTTAAAGTAGACTACTGGATTTTCTCTCTGTATACATAGATATAACTAGTAGATAGCCCCTCCTAGGATGGTGACTGTAATAGTAAATGCATCCACTTAAGGGCAGAGTTCTTGTCTGCAATCGCTACATATACAGATATATAGAAATATCCATGCTCACGAAAATTACTTGGTGGAATTAGGGAATGATGGTCTTGATGCAAAGACATCAGCTATTTCGCATACACAAAATACCCAGGACAAACCAACTTGGAGATCCCTTTGCGTGTTGCCCCCCTGGCCTACTTTCATGTTTGCAAGTGTCCACATCACCCCATGACAAACACAGCACTGCTGCATACACCCCATGACAAACACAGCCTTACTACACAGCTGACATATACACACTCAGCACTGCTATACATACACCTAATAAAGACAGTTCTGCTACATATATGTTTCTCTCTCTCTCGCTATTATCTTTATTAAAAAAAAAAATAAAATCACATTTACACCTTAGTATTGGCTAAAGACACAAGATTAAAAGTAACCGATAAGTTTATTTTTGCCCAATACCACTAGAAACATACATAAAAAAAGATCACTTTAAAAAAAAAAAAAACTGCCAGCAGGTTAGTTTTACTGTAAGCTGATCCAGCAGATCTGTCACTGATGCGATAACTGCACGTGAGAACATGGACAATTAAATGGCCGATAATCAGTGGTAAGGGTCAAAGTCTATGGCTGCTTTATGGGGACAGAACTATGGAGGATCTTCTGCACCCGATTACCAACCCATCTACAACTCAAAAGAGAAGACAGGATTCATATTTTTTTTACGACGCTAATGCCAATAAACATGTGGAGAATTTACAATGTGGTACCTGTGCCCAAGCCTGGCTGCAGAATGCACCAAATTTTGGCGCATAACGATGCATCCACTTTTAGACTGATTTATAAAGCTAATATGCCACAAAGATTAGTGGACTAAGATGCCATGGACTAACATGCTACTAAAGCTCGCCAAAAGTAAGCCAAGCAATAGTTGGTACACAGTCAAAGAAATGTGTCTACCCCTGCACCATTTATCAAAAAGAAGAATGACACAGCAAATATAAAAAGATGGACCCTGCATACTTTCAGGTGACTCAATCTTAAAGGGTTTCTGTCATCAGGTTTACACATTATAAGCTGTCTGACATTAGCTATGTGCTAATGTCAGAGCAGCTTGATAATATGTTTTTTATGTAAATCCGAGTTATATTTATGCTAAAAAAACGTATTTTTATAATATGTAAATTAGCCTCTAGGAGCAGGGGGGGCGTTGCCCTGCTCCTAGAGGCTCCGTGCGCCAGCCTGCTGCCACGCCCCTTCTTTCCTTGATTGACAGTGGCGGGCAGCGATCCTCTGCTGCCTCCAGCACTGTCTCCTTGCGAAATCCCGCGCCTGCGCCGCCGCTCTGCATTCGGCGCAGGCGCGGTGAGCTGAGGACAGCAGGCACCAGCGTCCTCAACTCACCGCGCCTGCGCCGAATACAGAGCGGCGTCGCAGGCTCGGGATTTCGCAAGGAGACAGTGCCGGAGGCAGCAGGGGATCGCTGCCCGGCACTGTCAATCAAGAAAAGAAGGGGCATGGCAGCAGGTTGGCGTACGGAGCCTCTAGGAGCAGGGAAACGACCCCCCTGCTCTTAGAGGCTAATTTACATACTATAAAAATACGTTTTTTTAGCATAAATATAACTCGGATTTACATAAAAAACACATTATCAAGCTGCTCTGACATTAGCACATAGCTAATGTCAGACAGCTTATAATGTGTAAACCTGATGACAGAAACCCTTTAAAGAGTTATTGTACTTTCACACAATTTCATTTCATTTAATAGAGAATGGTGTAACTAGCAAATTTTTAAATCACTTCAGTTAACAAAATCTGCCTGCATCCACCTGAAAGAAAGTAAGGTAAAGTCATGGGCACTAGGGGTCTCACTTTCACCTAATCTGCGTGTTGTCAGGCAAGACCCGTTCTTAGTAATGGAGATAGCAGGGAGGAAGTGAGGGCGTGTCAGAGGTAGCTGAGATCCAGAGCCTGCTTCTGAAGACTATAGGAGCCACCTGTGTGTGTCTGTAAGTGTGATTCCCCCCTCCTTATCTGTTCTGTGAAAACAAACATAGTGGGTAGTAAAGGAAAGAGAGTCACAGCAGTACAGTGCTGGTAGATTCCACAGAAGGGAGATGCCCCCTGCTTGTGAGAGAAATGCATCTAGCTGTACAGCTGAAAAGTGTAGTAATGTGGTTGAAAAAGACATTATGGAAGTTCAAAAAATGCCTATTCCTTCACAGTTATGATTGTACAAAGAAGCACAGCCATTATGCAAACTTTCTTTGAAAAGTCGGGTATGCTTGAAGCTGGCCATACACACGAGAAAATGATCAGTTCCATTGCTGCTGATCAGTCACCGGTGGGATTGGTCATAGGAATGACCCCACCAGCAAAATGGACTAAACTGGCTGATCGGGGAATGCGTTTTTTAAATAAAAGATCCCCTGTTCCTTGAGCACAAAGGCAAAAGATAGGACAAGTTCAGCCGATCATTCCACAGATGTGTAGTTTCCGTCCCGGTCAACTGCATTTTCACTTGACAGAGGGAGGGCGCTTGCGTTGCATTACCATTGAATACGATCATTCATTCTAAGCGGCCAGTGACCTGGTCTGGACCTAAAGACAATCACCAGTTTCTTATTTGAAGACCTTACCTATTCGAAGGTCTCGCTGTAAGAGACTTTTGTCGTAAATGTAAAAGGATAAATTGTGGAATGTTCTTGGGATTTCAAAGTAAAAATCTTCTCCGTAAAACGGGCTGCAGAAATAGGAAAAGAAAGCTTTTAGAAAATGGGAAAAATGAAGAACACAACAGAAGACAACTACATCATCTACAAGTAATGTCAGACTGCACGCACAGTGGGGGGAATTTATCACGAGGGGAATATTTGAAGTCATTTTGTTTGAGTCTACTTTGGCATACTTTGAGACAAATTTATCCGATGGCGCATGTTGTTTGTTATATTTGGAACATTTTTCAACCTTACTCTTTTGTTTAGAAACGCTGCGCCAGTTTTCTGCACCACCCTCCCAATAGAGTGACTTATTTGTCCGAATAATAAATCTGGAGTGAACTCATTAACATAGCTAACCACACCCACTTTCCAAAAACTGGATTGATTGGTGTATGATAAGCAAAAAGTCGCAAATAATTTGCGGTAGTGACTCCCAAACAGTCACAAAAGCCCAATTTTGCGACTTTTTTTTAAAGACAGAATTTTGGAGCGCTGGGTGTGATAAATTCCCCCCTAATGTCTCTGAAGTTTAAACTCTGAGAAACAGGCAATATAGAATATGAGATGGAATGGCCGCAGCGGTCACATGCCATTCAAACTGATGTCACTGCTGCCGCCACTGGCGGGCACCATGGCGCTGGAGTGTAGGGGGGATTTGAAAGACATGTAAGATAATGTGCCCATTTGTTATTTTAGGCCATGAGCAATTGCCCAAAAATCACTTTTTTTTTTTTTTAAAGGGAATCTGTCACCTGCACTATGCTGCCCCGTGATTTCAGCGGTCTGTAACTTCTGTGATGGCAGTCAGTACTTTTTGAGTAATGACATGCTGAAACCAGCACCAGTGCTGCGAGGGAGACGAGTCTGATGGGGCTCGTCACAAGCGCCCTCTCCCACCTCACCAACAGGTTCCTTTCCCATTGTGCATAGCACAGAAACCTGTCAATCATCACCAAGAGCAGGGGCGCACAACAGTATTTCTGTTGTCAATACGTTATTTTTGGACCTTGAGGTTGGTTCAGTCTGACAATGTGAATTTTTTTTACCGCTTTCCACTACATTTTATGCCGGAATTAATGGTGGCATCAGAAAGTACAACTTGTTCCGCAAAAAAACCCCACAGCTATGTGAACGGAAATATGAAAAAGTTATGGCTGAAGGAAAATAGGGAAGAAAAATGAAAACGCAAAAACGAAAAAACCTCCGGTAGTGAAAAGGTTAAGGGTGACGCCGAGTCTGAATATGTAGTTTGTGCCTTCATACTCACCTGCCCTGTAAGCACACAGAGGAGTCCTCAATGCATTTTACTGCTAGTACATAATCAGACTCGGCATCACTTACACTATACACCGTCTGGAGGGTGTTTTGGAGCAGATACATTCCTGGTATACCTATGGAGTGTAAAGCAACGTGAAAAGACCCTAAAACTATGATAAGAATTTTTTATTTTTTAAATCAGATCATTTTTATTAAAGATTTTCAAGAAAACAAGAACAGTACAAAGCACCTCCCATCCCCTCCCCCACCACAACCCTCCCATGCAGTGCGAATATATTTCTGAAATAACTATGCTCATAGCAGTACAATTTTGCCTACTACGCCGAGACGTGCAGCATCCAGCCCAATGTGCGCAATCCACATACTCCACTGACAATCCAACAGGATTATGGGGGCGGCCATCTTACCTGAGCTTTTGTGCTTTACAGCAGCCCCACATGGTCCATAGACACAATGGTCAGGAGGGGACCTCAGTGACTTCTATGGGAGTTTTCTAGGCAGCTCTGTGACCTGTGCAGAGGTCAGGTGGGAGTAGATAGGCTGTGATATCACCTATTGTGAATTGTAGGTCCTGTGTCATCTATATATCTGTCATTCTAATTTCTGCATGTAATGATAGGGAGATATATATATAAAAAAAAGAGCATCTGTCGGCAGATCTGTCCCTATGACACTGGCTGACCTGTTACATGTGCACTTGGCAGCTGAAGTCATCTGTGTAGGTTCCATGTTCATATGTGCCCGCATTGTTGAGAAAAAACATGGCGTTTTTTAATATATGCAGATGATCCTCTGGGAGCAATGGGGGCGTTGCTGTTACGCCTAGAGGCTCTGCTCTCTCTGCAGCTGCCACGACGTCTGCACTTTGACCGACTTTAGGAAAAATCAGAGCCAGGCGTGATCACGTTTTCACTGCCTGCCCTGTCAATCAAAGTGGAGAGGGCGCGGCAGTTGCCAAGAGAGCAGAGCCTCTCGGTGTAATGGCAACTCCCTCGTTGCTCCTAGAGGCTCATTTGCATATATTAAAACATCCTTTTTCTCAGTAATGCGGGCACATATGAACATGGGACCAACGCATGTGCCTTCAGCTGCCAAGTGTACATGTAACAGGTCAGCCAGTGTCATAGGGACAAATCTGCTGACAGATGCCCTTTAAATACTACTGTCTGCCTAAAATGTAAAGAAATAGAACACACTCACTGCAAACTTTTTTTTTTTTTTACGTTAGTGAAAAAAAAGAAAGATGACACGGGGAAACCACGTCAGCAAAATACTAACCAGATCCGGGGTTTGTGCAATATTCATTTACTGAAGAAGCAAGCAGAGGAAATGATGCAAAAACATGAGACCAACTGCTGCGGTAACTACATTACAACTTCCTATGAACTTGTGGCTTTGTTTCATGTCATATTAACGTCTAGATAAGTTTATTGTAAAAAAAACTGCATTTTCCTTACGTTACTACAATATGTGACCAAAGGCACCTAGATGACTATTGCCCAGACACTACAGTCACCGAGCTACAAGAGTTCACCAAGATAAAGCGGAAACTGGTAAGACATGCCGAACTCATTGTTAAAAAAGAAACCCCTGTGCGGTTTGTGTCAGTTTTTCTTTTCTTTATTCATAGCCCACAGTTTCCTGCGTACAGACTGCTTCTAGGTGAATGTATGTAGAAACAGGATTGTGTATGAAACGTCTGACCCTGCAAAAAAATACACACGTACTTCACACTGGCTGACGAGTTCAGTTCTTCAAACAGTGTTCCCCGACCAGTGGCTTGTGTACTGTATACAGGACCATGTGGCTTCCCGGCCGTGATGGCAATCTATGGCTGCAGAGGCTGGGTCATCTGAACTGGTTAACCATAACTATCTAGACACTGGAATGAGAGAGTCCACCAAATACATTTCACTAAATGCTTGGCCGACTATTTTGGCAGGATTTTCTTTTTTTTATACTCTAATCTGTCAGCTCTTATATGCAGGAAGACCAGTGTGAAGCTACATCTATTAGAACTACACTGGAGAGTCAGCACACACAGATAGTACAGACAGGCAGTGTGAGTCACAAGCATTATATAACTGCAGCTAATCACTGTATACACTCACCTACTATATATCTGTACTCCTGGACCTTTGCATTCGAGAGACTTTATGAGGGATATTCATCAAGACTGGCGGTCCCATATGCCAGTCTTGATCCCTCTGCGCTGGAGTGGGATGCACCTAATTAAAGAAGCACATGCCTCTTAATAAATTAGGCGCATCGCTGCTCTGCCGTGCACCAGAAACTGGGGGCTGGTGCAGACTTCATCTATAACGTACCCCAGTTTCTGGCATAAGTAAATCTGGCAAGCCGCACAAAGCCCCACCTCCATTTCTCTGCACTTCGGAAAAGTGTCAAAACCCTTTAAAAGTTCCAAATTATGGCGCACATATGGAGTGCACCCTAACCTGTTGCTTTTTAACACCACAATAATGGTGTAATGCCCTTAGTAAATGTCCCTCCTTATGTTCAAGAGAATACAGGGAGGGGAGGGGCCTGAGAGCTGCCAGGATTGATCCCATAGGTAATGATGTACCCCAGTAATTCACAGGAAGTCCGCCGCAGGGAGAGACCGAGTTCCTTTTCACACATTAAGTCAGACTTGAGGTCACATAACCAGGTTCCCATAATGTAAATGTTCAAAATGTATGGATGCAACCGAGTTAGAGTGTAAGAAACTACACTGCTAGAATACTGGTGGTGAGTTAGTAATATATGAAAAAAACAAAAATTAAAAAACACACCCCGGGGTGCTGCTTTAATGGACTGAAACCCACAGGGAAAATCCACCAAATAAATTGACATATGGACAATAGATGAGAATTTTTTAAGGGGTTATGGGGTGTTCAGTATTGATAGCCTATCCTCAGGATAGCTAACCAATATCTGATTGGTGGCGGTCTGATGCCTGCCAATTCGCTGTTTGAAGTGAGCGCCATGGCCTTTTCCTAGGACAGTGATATCATGTTTACAGGTCACATGGCCCATTTGGTAGCTGTAATACTAAGCACAGACACTATATAATGTAGGGTACTGTGCTTGTGAGAAAGCTGTAGTGTCCACCGGCGCGCCGCAGCCTCTTCAAACAGCCCGGTCATCGGACTCCCCACCGATCAGATATTAATGTCCTATCCAGAGGACAAGTCATCAATAGCAAACTCCCAGAAAACTCCTTTTTAATATACATTATTCTGGTACTGTATTACACCGTGGATATTCCGTCACAAAAATGTGCATGTAATAGGCCATGTGCGCATGCAGTCTATATGAGGAACATCTTGTGAGAAAGTGTCGCCCAAAGATTTCGTCTTATTGGAAAGCATTGACAGCTGGTGAATTATAAGAACTTGGGCTCTGTTACGTAGGAGCCATGTAATTTAAGACGAGGCACCATCAGTGCACAGTCCTCCAGCAGTCCATGCGCCAGAAAGAAATCTATGGCATATCAGAGCCGCCGTAGATTTCAGTCATTACTTATGCCAGTTTCTAGAGTAAAAAAATAATGAATGATCCAATGGCCCTGCTCACGCTCTGCCTTTGTCACACCCCCTACCTATAAAATTGGCGAGGGCGACATAAAATCGCAATTGTGTCGAGAAAAGTTGGGATTTGTAACTTTTCTATGCCAAAAACAGGCATATGGGGGGATAATAAATTCCCCCCTTTATCTTTTTACATTTTTTATGATTTACATACTGTCTTGCAGGCCGACAACACCAACGCATACATACCAACCAGAGCTTATTTGTCTGGGCCTGTCTCATCCTACCAACAGACATAGAACCTGTCACTGTGTTTGGGTCTGGTACGCGTCATCTGACATTTAGAGGTAATGTGGAAAGGCTTTTAGGCATCTAAATTATAATAAAACTGTACAAAAAAATAATAATAATAATTTCCTTTCTTACTTGAGAGACTTTTCAACAACAGTGGTCCTAAAGATCTCTTCCTGGTCCAGATTAACCGTGCAGAAGCAATCTCTCATCTTGTTTGGTCCTGGATAAGGCAGCAGATTTTTGGCCTCACCTGTAAATTAAGAGAAGATCACGCCGTTAACGCAGCGGGAGGTGTAAGTTTTTTTAGGTTTTTTTTTTACATGAAGAGTGAACGACACACAGCTATAACGTCCATCCAGTTTCCTCCGACAGTCCTATGATACTCGCTCTAGTGTGTGTGCGCCTGAGATATGGAAATTAGATTGTGAGCCCCTTGGGTGACAGACAGTAGAGACCTCCGTACACCGATTCAAATTATGTTGGTGCTATATAGGCTATAAGACCAACATATAAAACAAACATACAAGTAGACAACACAGTATGGTACCGTGTAGACAGTTACGCAACATGTGCACTTGTGGGATTCGTTCTCTAGAAGGAAACAGCCCTTTCCTGTGATGCAAACTGACAGATTCAGCGTCAGAACGGTAACACTACTCAACAGCAACTACTACAACCCTACATCTGAGGGCGTATCCTAAGCCTAAAACATCCGGAGCAGCCGCGTTTCGAGGTAACTCTATGGAACCTGAATTTGGCGGCACGGGGAGAAAAGAAAAAATTAAATCTGACAAACTGCGACATTGGCACACAGCTGAGAGATTTGTAATGCATTAAAAGGTCATAGTATTAAACTGTATCTATTAAATGCACAATGTCAACCTAATAAAGCACAAAAAGGGACACAAATATCGCGAGCGAATTCACAACATGAACATGGCCTTACTAAACATAACATGAGGGTATTCTGTATTCACCCATTCTCAAAATGTGTTACAGCGCGGCCACGTGCAAAAACAAAAAGACAAACCTTTACTTGCTTTTTCAGACTTTCAGTCTGTGGGAAGATGGCTGACATAAATGCAACACCCAGACACAAAAAGGTCAGGAAACTGTCTTGCAACTTCACTACAAAAAAAAAAATAATGCAGGTCCAGTTTACTAATATGGCGCAAAAAGAGCGCATGTAGGGTTTCTACACTTTTTTCTAAATATGCTTGAAAAAGTGGGTGGAGCTTCACGGGTAAGGACTTAAGATCCACCATTTTGAGTCAATATTTTTGCACATTTCTGGTGTATAAATCTCTCAAAGTAAGCCAACCAATAGCTGGTATAGACAGAGAGAAAAGTGTCTATCCCTGCACCACATTTATCCTCCAGCTTGAGCCGCTGTGAAGAAGCTGGTGAAGATCTGCTTTGTTCGCGGAATGTGTTGTTTGTTAGATTTAGAGGGGTTGTGCCACAAAAAATATTCTACAGTTTTTAAACCACCACCTGTAACTGCAAGTAATTAAAAATAGCCACTGAGTTATTCAATAAAATGTATCTGTATAGCGCCACCTGCTGTTTGTTTTTTCTTATTTCTTTGACCTGCTCACTGAGATGGTCGCACATGCTCAGTTTCATCCTTTAACTGCCTCCTGAGCTGTGATAGGGAGATCATGGACACGCCCCCTTAGCTGCAGCAGAAAAGACACTCCCCTGAGCTGCCAGCTTGATATAAATCTCGCTGAGCAATGAATGGGGAGATCTCTGGACCCATGTGAGGTACAGGGCTGGTTCTAGCTTTGTTAGAAAGGTATTGTCATGTACTATATCATGTCGAATTTTTTTTTTTTTACATTAGTCATGGGAAAACCTCTTTAGTAAATAACACAGGATCATTTATGGTTGGTGCTCGTGGTCCATTTTCCTGGAGTCCATTACAGCTCCACCTCCTTGACATCTGGAAGTTTTCTGTGATGACTACTTGTGCGCCCGCAGCCAGTATCCACCAGTGTGATCCATTTATGCATATTTAGTTGTTGTGGCTCATCACAACCACCCAAGGTGAGAGTAGAACCTATAGCCTTGTTGGGATTTGTGGACGCTATTACTGGCTGTACCATCCTATTATTTTCCTATATTTTATGTAACAATCTTTTTGTCCTGCGGCAGACAGGGAGGATCCTGCAGCAGCCAGCTGTCTTACAGCCAGACACAATCACACGTCCACAACCGTTTTGCGGTTCGCAAATTGCGGATCCGCAAAACATGGACAACGGCCATGTGCGTTCCGCATTTTGCGGACCGCACATGACTGGCACTATAATAGAAATGCCTCTTCTTGTCCGTGGACAAAAATAGGACATGTTCTGTTTTTTTGTGGGGCCGCGGAACGGAAGTGCCGATGCGGACAGCACACTGAAAATGAGTGTGTCTGCACCCATTCTGCAAACTTGCGGAACGGATGCGGACCCATTTTGCAGACGTGTAAATAGACCCTGAGGAGAAGGAGGGAGGGCATGACTATGTTCCTGTGACACAGAGGGGATTCTTTTATATATTCCTCAGTTCGAGTTGTAATATGAGGCAGAATAAGTGTATAGCAAAGATTAAAGGAGTAAGTGCTGGGTTATTTTTATTTTCTTGTGCATGCCTATGTTTAGAGTTCCTTTAAAAGGTTTTCCTGGGATTTTTTTTTTTTTTACTGATGAGTTGGGGTCCAACACAAGGGACCCTGCCAATTAGCTATTTTGAGAAGGCAGCAGCTCTCCTATAAGCGTCGCGGCCTCCTCACCGCTCATCGAGCACAGTGCTGTACATTGTATAGCGGTTGTGCTTGGCATTGAAGCTGAGCTGCTCCTAGGCCTAGTGATCAACACATTCACAAAACCCCTTTAAACACCATCAGAATAAGACGAAAAGGAAGTTTTCTACAAATAATGCATTTCTTTAGAGGTACGGTGCATTGTCAAAAAAGGAAAAAGGTGACGGAAGGTTTTCTGGATGAACAATCCCACAAAAAGACAATGGCCAACCGTACTAAGAAAAAGTGCCAGTGCTTCCCCAAGCAACCAATCAGATCCCCTATTTAATTTTAATCTGGAGAGTTAAAGCAGAGATCTGATTGGTTGCTGTGGGCCTCACTGATGCATTTTGCAGAACAAGTTTATACATTTCTCTTTTTTGGAATTTTCAGTTGTGGAAGCAGCTCTCCTTTACTAAAAATATTCAGAGGCAAGGTCGGAAAAAAGCAATCATAATGTACACTGTCAACACAATCATGGGGGGGGGGGGGGGGGATTTTGAGGGAGAGGCAGTTAGGGCTATTTTTTTCCCTTTTTTGCCTCTGCTAATATTCATTTTTGTGGTGGGTTTTTTATTTTATAGACTTTTTCATACAAAACCCCGCCGCCTCCAGCTGTAAGTGTATGGGAACCTATGAAAACGCAGTAAAAGGTATTTTTGTGCCATAGACATCCATTGTTTTTTTGCCCCACTTAAAAAAATATATATATATTGTCAAAGTGTCTTGCACTTTTTTTTTTTGCAGTGGCATAGTACCTATAAGTAGCTATATGCATTTGCTTCTTCCCAGCAGCTAGCAATATATAGTAGACAACCCCTTTGAATAAATATGTTTTACATGTAAAAACCGAAACGTGTAAACCCTTACTTGGATTGACACGGACCGACAGTCGACTGGTTGTTTTGTGAAGGAGATCTCCTCCACAGTATGGGAACTAGCGGTCGCTATTGCGATCGCTCGTCCTCATACAGCTCCATTGTTTCTGGGCAGCAGATCGCTGTTTAGACGGCACGATCTGCTGCCCAGAAGCCACGAACAAGCCTTTTACACGTTCATGGGGTGATTAGCGGCACATTTACATGGCCAGATTGTTGGGAACAACGCTCGCAGGAGCGGTAGTTCCCAATACTCTGCCCAATTCTTGAGCCCTGTAAATGCATCTTCAATCCTATGCAATGCATGCTTACTAGTGGCATTGCTACACATAAGTTAATGCAGTACCACTATTTAACTTTAATGCATTACTTACATAGCCGCTAGGGATGAGCGAATCGACTTCGGATGAAACATCCGAAGTCGATTCACATAAAACTTTGTTTGAATACTGTACAGAGCGAGCGCTCCATACAGCATTAGAATGTATTGGCTCCGATGAGCCGAAGTTATTACTTTGTGAAGTCTCACGAGACTTCAGGTAATAACTTCATAACTTGATTTTTACTGTAAAAAAAACAATTTTCCCGAACTCAGGATCGGTTCCAAGGTACCATTTGTTTTGTTCCCCATTTAGTCCCCACACATCATGTTTTAGGATCTCCTAAGCCCTTTCTGCATATCTTCCACAGATGAATGTTAATATGCTGAAGAAACGGTTGTATATTTAAGGTACATTCACACACCAGATTTTTTCTATAGGAACATTCAATGTGAAATCTGCAGCAGAAGCCCCTTTGGTTTCTGCTGAGTTTTCGGGGGGAACAGACCGCGACTTTTGTCCCATACAATGGGGCTAATCGGCAAGGGGACATCTGCAGGCAGAAATAAACGGCGGCATATGAACTGCAGCGCTGTCCCCCACTGGAAACAATAAGAGGTTGTCTCCACAAGAGAATCCACACCAAGTCGCACACAAAAAAACTCTGTGTGAACGAGGCCTTAGGCTGTATCTGTGTTATACATCAGCAATTGTATGCACAGTTGGCAAGTACGTGGAATGTGCCTGTCTCTGCACACTCTTCCAGAAAGAGGAGGCATTATGGGCATTCCTGGGTGATCCGAAAAACGGGGTTTATATTTCCCAAATTTCTCTTTTCACATGTCAGTAAGTATGTTTGTTGTGCACTATGTGGAAGTAGCATGTAAATACCGTTTAAAGGGCATCTGTCAGCATATTTTCTAGATGTGATGATGTTTTCACTGCCTTCCCTGTCAAAGTGGAGAGGGAACAGCAGTTGCAGAGAGAATAGAGCCCCTAGGTGTAATAGTAACGCCCTCATTGCTCCTAGAGGCTTAGTTACATATATTAAAACTTAATTTTCCTCAGTAATACTGGCACATATGAACATGGGACCAACACAGGTGCCTTCAGCTGCCAAGTACACATGTAACAGGTCAGCCAGTGTCATAGGTACAACTCTAATGACAGATGGCCTTGCTGGGTTGAGTGCTTGTGTAAAAGGCCATTTTTGGTTCTCTTTATCCTTTCTCTCTCTATTCTTACCATATACTGGCATTCCTGGCTACCCATTCAACTAGCTGGTAGCTGGGCATGCTGGATAATGTAGTTCAGAGATAATCTACCAGAGGGGTAGATTATTTTATGTATGTGATTTAGACTCCAAATTTTATAGAAGCCAAGGGAGCGTTGTGCACTTCCATGCAGCTTAGTGCATTGGAATGTTAGGCTTGTTATATCTTTCTCCATATCCTGCATCGTGAAGAAAACCAACTTCATCCTCTTTCCCCCATGTCACTCAACCTCTGCACCAGACCGAGGAATCACAGTTAAGTGCTCCATGCGTTCTCAAGTCTCACATTGTGATAACATCCGATTCTGTCCTGTCCTTCAAACTGTACATTCAAGCCCTTACCACTATCTAGCAAATATGTCTTTCCCCTTCCCTTGTAGATTTTGAGCCCTCGGAGACAGAGTCCTGTCCCCCTCTGTACCAGTCTGCCACAAAGTTAGTCCATGCTTATTGTACTTATTTTTGTTTTATATTATGTATACCCATTTTCATATGTAAGGTGCCTTGGAATCAATAGTGCTTTAAAAGAAGCCAAATTTTATAACTGAGGCATACCCAGAATGGTTTCTGACCAGATCTCTGGAAACGCTTCACATCCCATTCCAGTTTGTCTGAACAAAGTGTCCCAAGAACAGCGAAGTTGACTATATATAGTTACATTAACCAAGAATATCTAAGAAAACATATAAAAAAAAAAAAACACTACAAATGTGACTGTTTATGGAGCACCGAAGGGCGAGCGACGCACAACAAAAAGGGATTTCATAATATTCAATAGGGAAGTATTCTTAGAAAAACATTAGAAGCAGAGATGATCTAAAGTGCGTGGGTGGAAGAGGCTGAGCAAGAACATATTACTTAACGGAAAGGGATGTGGATGAATGTACTGCTTAAAGGTGCAACATCATGAATTTTTTCCCATCCAAAAAAATTGTAAACCAGCTACATATTGGTAAATTAGAAGTTACATCCATAACCAAGATTTGTTAGTTATATTTTACGGAAATATATAGTGGCATCTTCCCATTCAGTTGCAGAAGCCATTTTTTTTTTTGCAAAAATAACAAGAAATGCAGTTATATTGGTTGTCACTTTTGACTTATCTTCTCCAACATGGACAAAAAATTTATAGACATGTGTCACGGACGTTCCCGCGACAGGTGGAAGGAGATCGGTGAGACTGGCAACACGTAGTTTGATCTGACATGTTTACCGTTTGGATTAAATTACATCTGTGTTCTTTTTGATGCTTGACACACCTTTGTTCCACAGGTGTGGCTATTGGGGTCATTTAACCTTCTATATTTATAGTTGCCTCTCCCACAATGCTGTGCGGTTTATAGCTTCTGTTTGGACCTTTGGATAGATTGTGGTTGGATCTCGGCGGAGTTCGTGGTGCACAGAACTCACAGCCTGGGAGTTTTTTTTCAGGGAAAAGGAACGTCCAGGGAGAGAAGCTGATGTCTCCTCCCTGCAAGCTGCGCGGCCATCGTCAGGGGGATCCTGCCCTCTGTAGCCAGTTTTACCAAGGGTTATCAGAGAGGCTGAAGGACGCTTTGGCCTTTCATGAAACACCAGTGTCTCTAGAGGCTGCTATGTCTCTTGCTATACACATTGATAGACGCCTGAGAGAGAGATCTAGGGGCTCCCACACTCAGGACGTACTATCACATGTTGTATTGTCCTCCTCTGACACTTTAGGTGAAGCTACTCCTGGGTTTATGTCTGCGGACGAACCCATGCAATTAGGGGGAGCTTCTCTGGATCCGCATTTAAGCATACTGGTAATAGAAAGGGAGTGTGTTTTTTCTGCGGACATAAGGGACATTTTGTCAGAGTATGTCCATACATTCAATGGAAAAAAAAAACAGAAGGACATTTAATTCCCATCTCACTCTTGGAGGGATGAAAGCAGAGTCAGAAAATGTGCATTTGTCTTTGACTGATAGTACCCAATTTCTCCTGACTGCTGAGGTGGCGCTAGAGTCAAAAACTGTGGGGATTGAGGTGTTTATCGACAGTGGAACCAGGGTTAACATGATTGCTACTCAGTTTATCCGTATGCACGGGTTGTCACCGAGTGCATTATAAAATGTAATTCATAAAATGCTGGAAAACCGCAGGAGCATTGGTCAACCCAAAAGGCATGACCAGGTTCTCAAACTGCCCCTCCGGAGTATTGAAAGCAGTCTTCTATTCATCCCCTTCCTTGATCCTGACCAGATTATATGCCCCCCCCCCCCCTTAAGTCCAATTTGGAGAAAACCTTGGCACCAACAATCTGGTTAAATAAATCGTGAATCAAAGGAAGAGGGGAAGGATCACCGACAGTAATCCGATTGAGTTTACGGAAATCCAGACATTGCAGAAAACCTGAGTCCTTTTTTTTAACAAAAAGAACCCTGCTGCCACTGGAGACTTGGAAGATCTTATGTGTCCTTTAGCCAAACACTCGGCAATATACTCTCTCATGGCCAGTCTTTCAGGTCCAGAAAGGTTATACAATCTAGATTTTGGCAACTTAGCTCCGGGAATAAGGTTGATAGGACAATCATATTCCCAATGCTGAGGTAAATCCTGGCATCCACTCTCAGAAAATACATTGGCGAAATCAGATATAAAGAGAGCAATGTCTTAGTAGTTAAAACAGAAAAATATATATTCAGACAATTTTCAATGCAAAAATTACCCCAATTCAGAATCTGTCTACCTTGCCAATCGATGTTTGGATTGTGCTTGCTTAACCACGGTAAACCCAGAACCACCGGAGCAGGGTGTCCCTCCAACAGAAACTCTTGATGAAAGTCACCCACTCTTAATCTGATATCATGTACCACTTGAGATAAACACTTTTGAGTTAGAGGTGCAGAATCAATAGCAAAAATGGAAATGTTTTTTTCATCACCTTGTGAGGAGGTTTGTAGCCGTGTATTTGGATGACATTCTAATTTATTCTCCAGAAGTGGAGATATATCAGGATCACGTTAGGCAGGTGTTACAGATCTTAAGAGATAATATATTGTAGGCAATATGAGAGAAGTGTGTTTTGCTGTACACGAGGTGCAGTTTTTGGGCTACCTGCTGTCATCTTCAGGTTTTCGATTGGATCCAGAGAAAGTCCGTGCTGTATTGGACTGGGATCGACCTGAAAATCTGAAGGCTCTTATGCAGTTTTTGGAGTTCACCAACTATTACCGAAAATTTATTCAGAACTATTCAACCATAGTAAAACCCTTAACTAACATGTCTAAGAAGGGGACAGATGTTTCAGTGGGGTCTGATTCGGCGTTGTGAGCCTTTTCTGCGATTCAGGAATACTTCTCTTCCGCCCCTATATTGGTGCATCCGAATGTATCATAACCTTTTATTGTTGAAGTGGACACGTCAGAGGTGGGGGTAGTGGCAGTTTTATCGCAGGACCCGTCACCTGGTAAATGGCGTCCATGTGCCTTTTTCTCTATAAAAAAAAAAAAAAAAAAACTCTGCTGCAGAGAGAAATTATGATGTGGATAACAGAGTTACTGGCTATTAAGTTGGCTTTTGAGGAATGGCATCATAGGTTGAAAGGGGAGATTCTTCCGATCACGGTGTTCACAGATCACAAAAACCTGGCTTACCTGGAGTCGGCTAAATGACTGAACCCGAGGCAGGCCAGATAGTCTTTGTTTTTTCTCCAGATTCAATTTCACTGTCACCTATCGTCCTGGGGTTAAGAACGTCAAGGCAGATGCCTTGTCACGTAGTTTTCTTGGAGGTAGTGATTTTGAAAATCCGAGTCCTATACTGTTGGAAGGGGTGGTGCTATCCGCTCTTTACCCTAACCTTGAGATGAAGGTGGTGTTAGAGGCCCAGGGATATGCACTGGATTCTTGTCCTTCTGGGAAACTGTGCTATCAGAATTGCGTAACAAGGTGTTTGAGGATCATCACTGTACGGTTCTCACAGGACACTCTGGGAGCAGATCCACTGCTGACCTCATCTCTCGTAAATTCTGGTGGCTGGGGTTGCGCAAGTGTGTTAAGGACTATGTGTCAGCCTGTAGTACCTGTGCACGCGCTAAGGTGACACATACTCTGCCTTCTGGATCTCTACTTCCGTTGCCCATCCAGTCTAGACCATGGACTCACTTACCCATGGATTTTATCACTGATCTACCTAACTCTTCAGAAAAGACAGTTATTCTGGTAGTAGTTGATTGCTTTAGTAAAATGGTGCACTTTATAGCGTTGCCGGGCCTACCTCATGCTAAAACACTTGTACAAGTATTTGTTGACAACATTGTGAAACTCCATGGCATTCCCTCTGACGTGATCTCGGATTGTGGAACTCTGTTTGTTTCCAGATTCTGGAAAGCGTTCTGTACTCGACTGGGGGTACAAATGTCCTTTTCTTCGGCTTTTCATCCTCAGTCAAACGGACAGACGGAGCACACTAATCAGAGTGTGGAGACTTACTTGAGATGTTTTGTCTCTGAGAACCAGGAGGAATGGTCTTCGTTTTTGTCTTTGGCAGAGTTTGCCATAAATAATCGTAGACAGGAATCCACTGGGAAGTCGCGTTTCTTGGGGCATATGGGTTTCACTGACTGTTTGCACATTTTCTGGTTCAGATACTTCTGGTATCCCTGAGGAGGAACTTTTTTTGTCATCATTGTCATCTATATGGTGGAATATTCAAGATAACTTGATGTATATGGGCAACAAGTATAAATGTGTGGCTGACAGGAAATGTATGAAAGGTCCAGACCTAAGAGTGGGTTATTCTGTGTTGAAGGTACCTTCTTGGAAGTTGGGTCCAAGATTTATTGGCCCATATAACATCACTGCCATTATTAATCCTGTAGCTTTTCGTCTTAAACTCCCTCAGGCCCTGAAAATTCATAATGTGTTTCAAAAATCTTTGTTGAAGAGATATGTTGAACCTTTGGAGTTGTCTTCCTTGCCACCCACTCATGTCACGGTGGACGGTAGTTTGGAATTTCAGATCGCCAAGATAATTGACTCAAGTTTTCCATAGATCTCTTCAGTATCTTGTTCACAGAAAGGGTTATGGACCAGAGGAGAGGATGTGGGTTCCGGCATCTGACGTGAATGCCAGTCGTTTGGTGAAAGCTTTTCACAGGTCTCACCCGGATAAGGTCGATCCAGGGTGTCTGGAGGTCACCCGTAGAAAGGGGGGTACTGTCACGGACGTAACCGCAACAGGTGGAAGGAGATCGGTGAGACTGGCAACACATGGTTTTATCTGACATGTTTTCCGTTTGGATCAAATGACGTCTGTGTTGTTTTTGGTGCTTGTCACACCTTCTTTTCCCAGGTGTGGCTATTAGGGTCATTTAACCTTCTCTATTTATAGTTTCTTCTCCCACAATGCTGTGCAGTTTATAGCTTCTGTTTGGACCTTTGGATAGATTGCGGTTGGATCTCGGCAGAGTTCCTGGTGCACAGAGCTGACAGCCTGGGAGTTTTTTTTCTCCCTGGCTATGAGCTCTGCGCTGCAATTGGACAGCAGGAGAAGGAACGTCCAGGGACAGAAGCTGATGTCTCCTCCCTGTTGCGAAGTTAGTAGCAATTACCATAGAGCGCGGGAGAAGGTAACGGGGCCTGTTTGGACCTTTGGATAGATTGTGGTTGGATCTCAGCAGAGTTCCTGGTGCTTCCATTGCTACTTTGAAGTTAAGTCTTTCCTTTCCCTTTTTGTATTTTGTTTGGGTTCTGTGTGTTGCATTTCGCTATTGTTTGTATTAGGCCTGAAGGAGACTCTTGTTCGTTTTTCCTTTTGGAGGAACAGGTAGTCTTGTCCCTGCTATTAGTACCAGGGTCCTATAGGGCTATTTTTTGTTTGAATGATCCTTTTGATTTAGGGTTCTGCCGCACTACATTTTGGGAACCTTTCTGGCTTGTAAAAAATGCCTTGAAATGTTTTTCTTTTTGGGTCGGTGTTTTTTTTAGTAACACAAGGTTTTTCTTGCCTTTTTTCCACCCAAATTCTGCAAGCTCACCCTTTCCTTCTTGATTAATAGAGCTAGATTCTTTCAGTCATGTCGCCTTGTCTGGTCAGTCAAGGAGACAGAGGGCTGCCAGAGGAAGCAGGAGGTATAAGGATGCACAGAGTGGCTTAGGCCCACCCTTAGTGCTCTTAAACGGGTTGTCCCTTTCATGACCAAAAGGAATAACCACAGTAACCGTGGGTCAGCGGAGGCGGAGTATTGGAAATGGCCAGGCAGTCCATACCAGTGAATGGGAGCTGCGCAAATAGAATAGCACAACGGGCTACACTATTTCCATAACTCAACTGTCTCCGGTTGTCCCTCCATGGAACACTTTTGGTAAGCTCTATTCTTTGTATGCCAGGCACATCCCACACGACCCGCTGTTTCAGAGATGCTCTCACCCAGTTGTCTAGCCATCACAACTTCTCAGATTCTTAACGCTTGCCTATTTATCCTGCTTCCAACACATTAATTTCAGGAACTGACTGTTGCTGCCAAATATCTCCCACCCCTTGACCAGTGCCACAGGACAACTGATGGCATTCACTTCACCTGTCAGTAGTTTCAATGCTATGGCTGATCGGTGTATTAACCAATACTTGAAATATATATACCTACTGTGTGTAAAACTTGTCTCTGTAACCAGGGCAGCACTGAAAGACACAATCCAATTTTTTGCAAATTGGGATGCAATGACATGAACATGGACCCCTTACCAGTCTGGACCAGTCCTGTTTGAATGGAGCGATGGTCAAACATTCGCAATGCATAAACTGTGAGTGGAGCAGAAACGACAGCTGCTCCATTCAAACATGGCGCAGTGAGGAGGAATGAGGGCTCGGAACCCCCCAATTCTAGTAATCTGTGGGGGTTCCAGAGATCAGACATTTAGCACGTATCCTGTCACTTTATGTTCAAAATGTCAGTTCTTGTTCCTCTGTCCATGGCATCTAGGATTGCTCCTCCAAACAACATTTCATTGGATTGTACATTGTATTGTACAGTGATAATAAAGGCATCTTATCTTATCTTTAATGCAAGAGACTTTTTCCCTTTCATTTAAATTTAAACAAAGGAACAAAAAAAAAATCATCGTGGCACCAGGACAAAATGTCCATTATATTTCCACCCCTTGGCCTTCGAAAACCGGCATATAAAGAAATACTTTGTAAAATCAAAGCTCTAGTGTTGGGGTTGGGGAGTGGTGCCCAAATAGTTCTTCCTGGAGCAGAAATACTGGTGGCACGCATCAACACACACCCGTCTGTAGCACAAGAAGTATAATAATAAAAGATCTGGTTGCTGGGAAACCCCCCGAAAAAAAAGTATTCATTATGGAGTCTGAAGGACTCCCTAAAGAATAATCACAATGTATTACGCCTGCATCCACTGCCGTTTCCTTTTTAGGTTTCTGTCACCACTTCTCAATAGAGTGGAGATGGGGGTGGGGGGTGCGAGTGCAAAAGAATAAACCAAAAGAAAGAAGAAGAAAATTCCTAATTCATTCTCATATAAGAATGGATACCCGAGACAATTTGGCCACTTCATGTAGATACTACCGGTATTCCAGCTTTTTGATCATCAATATCAGATTGGTGGCGGTCCCATACCAGAGCAAACGGCTGCGCAAACCAGCTGATCGGTAAGCATGCCAAGTGTTGGACCCCACGCATCTGATATGGATGACCTATCCATTGGATTGAAGAACATCAAAAACCCATAAAAAAAACTAAGGTCCAGTAGACCTACACGTTTAGCACTTTCAGTGCTTAAAAGAGTTGTCTGGGCTTTTAATATTGAGGACCTATCCTCAAGATAGATAATCAATATCAGATCGTGGGGGTCTGAAACCGGCGCTCCGGCCGATCAGCTGTATGAGGAAACAGTGCGCTCAGTGTGCACATGCCATCCCCCGTCTCTCATACTGTTCTCCGCTGCTTTGCCATAGAAAGCAGCGGATTGGCCGGCCACCGGGTGTCGGACTCTCGCCAATCTGATATTGATGACCTATCCCGAAATTTCAGTGGTATACTACTGCCAAGATGAAAAAGAAACAGTCAAAAATTCTTAAAAGAACAGTTTAGAGCAGGGCTCGACAAATCCCAGGCGCCAGGTCGCTATGGCGACCAGGAATTTGGTCCTGGCGCCTGGGTATTTGTGAATGACAAGTGGTGGGGGGAGAAAGTGAATGACAAGAGGGGGGAAAGAGAATGACAAGAGGGGGGAAAGAGAATGACAAGAGGGGGGAAAGAGAATGACAAGAGGGGGAAAGAGAATGACAAGAGGGGGAAAGAGAATGACAAGAGGGGGGAAAGAGAATGACAAGAGGGGGGAAAGAGAATGACAAGAGGGGGAAGAGAATGACAAGAGGGGGAAAGAGAATGACAAGAGGGGGAAAAGAGAATGACAAGAGGGGGAAAAGAGAATGACAAGAGAGGGGAAAGAGAATGACAAGAGGGGGAAAAGAGAATGACAAGAGGGGAGAAAGAGAATGACAAGAGGGAGGAAAGAGAATGACAAGAGGGGGGAAAGAGAATGACAAGAGGGGGGAAAGAGAATGACAAGAGGGGGGAAAGAGAATGACAAGAGGGGGAAAGAGAATGACAAGAGGGGGGAAAGAGAATGACAAGAGGGGGAAAGAGAAATGACAAGAGGGGAAAGAGAATGACAAGAGGGGGAAAGAGAATGACAAGAGGGAGGAAAGAGAATGACAAGAGAGGGGAAAGAGAATGACAAGAGAGGGGAGAAGAGAATGACAAGAGAGGGAAAGAGAATGACAAGAGGGGAGAAAGAGAATGACAAGAGAGAGAGGAAAAGAGAATGACAAGAGGGGGGAAGAAGAATGACAAGAGGGGGAAAGAGAATGACAAGAGGGGGAAAGAGAATGACAAGAGGGGGGAAAGAGAATGACAAGAGGGGGAAAGAGAATGACAAGAGGGGGAAAGAGAATGACAAGAGGGGGGGAAAGAGAATGACAAGAGGGGGGAAAGAGAATGACAAGAGGGGGGAAAGAGAATGACAAGAGGGGGAAAGAGAATGACAAGAGGGGGAAAAGAGAATGACAAGAGGGAGGAAAGAGAATGACAAGAGGGGAAAGAGAATGACAAGAGGGGGAAAGAGAATGACAAGAGGGGGAAAGAGAATGACAAGAGGGGGGAAAGAGAATGACAAGAGGGGGAAAAGAGAATGACAAGAGGGGGAAAGAGAATGACAAGAGGGGGAAAGAGAATGACAAGAGGGGGGAAAGAGAATGACAAGAGGGGGAAAGAGAATGACAAGAGGGGGAAAGAGAATGACAAGAGGGGGAAAGAGAATGACAAGAGGGAGGAAAGAGAATGACAAGAGGGGGGAAAGAGAATGACAAGAGGGGGAAAGAGAATGACAAGAGGGGGAAAGAGAATGACAAGAGGGGGAAAAGAGAATGACAAGAGGGGGGAAAGAGAATGACAAGAGGGAGGAAAGAGAATGACAAGAGGGGGGAAAGAGAATGACAAGAGAGAGAGGAAAGAGAATGACAAGAGAGGGAGGAAAGAGAATGACAAGAGGGGGAAAGAGAATGACAAGAGGGGGAAAGAGAATGACAAGAGGGGGAAAGAGAATGACAAGAGGGGGGGGGGGAAAGAGAATGACAAGAGGGGGGGGGGGGAAAGAGAATGACAAGAGGGGGAAAGAGATTGACAATAGGGGGAAAGAGATTGACAAGAGGGGGGGGGGGGAATGACAAGAGGGGGGGAAAGAGAATGACCCCATGTTGCATGAGGGATACCACTGCTGCAGCGGTGAGGGGGGTGATAAGACCAGCAGCAGGTTCATTCAAAGGGAATCTAAACTATGATGCAGCACGTACTGAGGACAAGTGATGAGCAAACAAAACCGAAAAAGTAACGTCAGATGAGTGGCAAGACGTAGACACACGTCGGGCATTGAGCGAGATGAGTTTTACACATTTGTGTAGTTTCAGTGTAAAAAGGAAACCGCATTCTCCTTTCCTCCACTATTATCTTCTTACCCAAATCTCTGTTGTTCTAGAAAGCCCACCTCAATGAGAAGTACAACTGTTTTTTTTTTTAGGAAACAAAACCGATATTGCATTATGAACCGGCACTGTACAAAACCTTTCATACGCACTTGACAAGAGGGGGGGGAAGAGAATGACAAGAGGGGGAAGAGAATGACAAGAGGGGGGAAGAGAATGACAAGAGGGGGAAAGAGAATGACAAGAGGGGGAAAGAGAATGACAAGAGGGGGAAAGAGAATGACAAGAGGGGGAAAGAGAATGACAAGAGGGGGGAAAGAGAATGACAAGAGGGGGGAAAGAGAATGACAAGAGGGGGGAAAGAGAATGACAAGAGGGGGGAAAGAGAATGACAAGAGGGGGGAAAGAGAATGACAAGAGGGGGAAAGAGAATGACAAGAGGGGGGGAAAGAGAATGACAAGAGGGGGAAAGAGAATGACAAGAGGGGAGAAAGAGAATGACAAGAGGGGGAAGAGAATGACAAGAGGGGGAAAGAGAATGACAAGAGGGGGAAGAGAATGACAAGAGGGGGAAAGAGAATGACAAGAGGGGGGAAAGAGAATGACAAGAGGGGGAAAGAGAATGACAAGAGGGGGAAAGAGAATGACAAGAGGGGGGAAAGAGAATGACAAGAGGGAGGAAAGAGAATGACAAGAGGGGGAAAGAGAATGACAAGAGGGGGAAGAGAATGACAAGAGGGGGAAAGAGAATGACAAGAGGGGGAAAGAGAATGACAAGAGGGGGGAAAGAGAATGACAAGAGGGGGAAAGAGAATGACAAGAGGGGGAAAGAGAATGACAAGAGGGGGAAAGAGAATGACAAGAGGGGGAGAAGAGAATGACAAGAGGGGGAAAGAGAATGACAAGAGGGGGAAAAGAGAATGACAAGAGGGGGAAAGAGAATGACAAGAGGAGGGAAAGAGAATGACAAGAGGGGGGAAAGAGAATGACAAGAGGGGGGAAAGAGAATGACAAGAGGGGGAAAGAGAATGACAAGAGGGGGAAAGAGAATGACAAGAGGGAGGAAAGAGAATGACAAGAGGGGGGAAAGAGAATGACAAGAGGGGGAAAGAGAATGACAAGAGGGGGAAAGAGAATGACAAGAGGGGGAAAGAGAATGACAAGAGGGAGAAAGAGAATGACAAGAGGGGGGAAAGAGAATGACAAGAGGGGGAAAGAGAATGACAAGAGGGGGAAAGAGAATGACAAGAGGGGGAAAGAGAATGACAAGAGGGGAAAGAGAATGACAAGAGGGGAAAGAGAATGACAAGAGGGGAAAGAGAATGACAAGAGGGGAAAGAGAATGACAAGAGGGGGAAAGAGAATGACAAGAGGGGGAAAGAGAATGACAAGAGGGGGAAAGAGAATGACAAGAGAGGGGAAAGAGAATGACAAGAGGGGGAAAGAGAATGACAAGAGGGGGAAAGAGAATGACAAGAGGGGAAAGAGAATGACAAGAGGGGAAAGAGAATGACAAGAGGGGGAAAGAGAATGACAAGAGGGGGAAAGAGAATGACAAGAGGGGGAAAGAGAATGACAAGAGGGGGAAAGAGAATGACAAGAGGGGGAAAGAGAATGACAAGAGGGGAAAGAGAATGACAAGAGGGAGAGAGAATGACAAGAGGGGAGAGAATGACAAGAGGGGGAAAGAGAATGACAAGAGGGGGAAAGAGAATGACAAGAGGAGGGAAAGAGAATGACAAGAGGGGGAGAAGAGAATGACAAGAGGGGGAAAGAGAATGACAAGAGGGGGAAAGAGAATGACAAGAGAGGGGAAAGAGAATGACAAGAGGGAAGAGAATGACAAGAGGGAGAATGACAAGAGAGGGGAGAAGAGAATGACAAGAGGGGAAAGAGAATGACAAGAGGGAGAGAAAGAAAGAATGACAAGAGAGAGGGAAAAGAGAATGACAAGAGGGGAAAGAGAATGACAAGAGGGGAAAGAGAATGACAAGAGGGGGAAAGAGAATGACAAGAGGGGGAAAGAGAATGACAAGAGAGGAAAGAGAATGACAAGAGGGAGAGAAAGAGAATGACAAGAGGAGGGGAAAGAGAATGACAAGAGGGGAAAGAGAATGACAAGAGGAGGAAAGAGAATGACAAGAGGAGGAAAGAGAATGACAAGAGGGGGAAAGAGAATGACAAGAGGGGAGAAAGAGAATGACAAGAGGGAGGAAAGAGAATGACAAGAGGGGGAGAAGAGAATGACAAGAGGGGAAAGAGAATGACAAGAGGGGGAAAGAGAATGACAAGAGGGGGAAAGAGAATGACAAGAGAGGGAAAGAGAATGACAAGAGGGGGAAAGAGAATGACAAGAGGGGGAAAAGAGAATGACAAGAGGGGGAAAGAGAATGACAAGAGGGGGAAAGAGAATGACAAGAGGGAAAGAGAATGACAAGAGGGGAAAGAGAATGACAAGAGGGGAAAGAGAATGACAAGAGGGGAAAGAGAATGACAAGAGGGAAAGAATGACAAGAGGGAAAGAGAATGACAAGAGGAGGAAAGAGAATGACAAGAGGGGGAAAGAGAATGACAAGAGAGGGAAAGAGAATGACAAGAGGGGAAGAGAGAATGACAAGAGGGGGAAAGAGAATGACAAGAGGGGAAAGAGAATGACAAGAGGGGGAAAGAGAATGACAAGAGGGGGAAAGAGAATGACAAGAGGGGAAAGAGAATGACAAGAGGGGAAAGAGAATGACAAGAGGGGGAAAGAGAATGACAAGAGGGGAAAGAGAATGACAAGAGGGGAAAGAGAATGACAAGAGGGAAAGAGAATGACAAGAGGGGGAAAGAGAATGACAAGAGAGGGAAAGAGAATGACAAGAGGGGGAAAGAGAATGACAAGAGGAGGGAAAGAGAATGACAAGAGGGGAAAGAGAATGACAAGAGGGGAAAGAGAATGACAAGAGGGGAAAGAGAATGACAAGAGGGGGAAAGAGAATGACAAGAGGGGGAAAGAGAATGACAAGAGGGGGAAAGAGAATGACAAGAGGGGGAAAGAGAATGACAAGAGGGGGAAAGAGAATGACAAGAGGGGAAAGAGAATGACAAGAGGGAAAGAGAATGACAAGAGGGGGAAAGAGAATGACAAGAGGGGAAAGAGAATGACAAGAGGGGGAAAGAGAATGACAAGAGGGGAAAGAGAATGACAAGAGAGGGAAAAGAGAATGACAAGAGGGGGAAAGAGAATGACAAGAGGGGAAAGAGAATGACAAGAGGGGGAAAGAGAATGACAAGAGGGGAAAGAGAATGACAAGAGGGGGAAAGAGAATGACAAGAGGGGGAAAGAGAATGACAAGAGGGGGAAAGAGAATGACAAGAGGGGGAAAGAGAATGACAAGAGGGGGAAAGAGATTGACAAGAGAGGGGGAAGAGATTGACAAGAGGGGGAAAGAGAATGACAAGAGGGGGGAAAGAGAATGACAAGAGGGGAAAGAGATTGACAAGAGAGAGGGGAATGACAAGAGGGGGAAAAGAGAATGACAAGAGGGGGGGGAAGAGATTGACAAGAGGGGGGGGGAAGAGAATGACAAGAGGGGGGGGAAAGAGAATGACAAGAGGGGGAAAGAGATTGACAAGAGGGGGGGGGGGGAATGACAAGAGGGGGGGAAAGAGAATGACCCCATGTTGCATGAGGGATACCACTGCTGCAGCGGTGAGGGGGGTGATAAGACCAGCAGCAGGTTCATTCAAAGGGAATCTAAACTATGATGCAGCACGTACTGAGGACAAGTGATGAGCAAACAAAACCGAAAAAGTAACGTCAGATGAGTGGCAAGACATAGACACACGTCGGGCATTGAGCGAGATGAGTTTTACACATCTGTGTAGTTTCAGTGTAAAAAGGAAACCGCATTCTCCTTTCCTCCACTATTATCTTCTTACCCAAATCTCTGTTGTTCTAGAAAGCCCACCTCAATGAGAAGTACAACTGTTTTTTTTTTTTTTAGGAAACAAAACCGATATTGCATTATGAACCGGCACTGTACAAAACCTTTCATACGCACTTCCTCACAGGGGAAATGCCTTTAACACTCAGCAGCGAGGTTTTCTCTTCATTAATCTAGGGCGCTTTTTTTTTTTCCCCTCAAAGAAGAACATTTAGCCCTTTATGGCTGCAGAGTATTGTTCCGCACATGTATTACATGCCATTTCTGTTCTAGCCCTAGGACAGTATATAAAGTTATGTTTAAGTAACTTCACAGTAATTCATTTTTTTTCCCCACAGAAGTTTAAAACTGTAATTTCATAATGGGAATGTTATAAATAATGTAAAATGTTTTTTAATTGACTCCCCACCCAAAAAAGCCACACATTAACTAAAGTTTTTTTTAAAATTCACATACGCAACAGTAATAACCTGCAGAATTTAATTAGCAACTTAGTGTGAAACATGCACGTAAAAAAAAAAAAAACTGAATAAACTGAAAAAATAGTTTTCTATATTTACACAGCAACAGAAAATGTATATAAATTACACTGTAATTAATATTTACGCCAAAACAACGTAAAAAATAAAGTTTATCCCGCATAAAACAAAGACCTCACACAACCACGTCAATGAAAAAATTTTAAAAAAAAGTTACAACTGCTGAAATGCTGAGAAGCTAAGGCTACTTTCACACCAGTGTTTTTTGCGGATCCGTTACAATAATACAACCGCCTGCATCCGTCATGAACGGATCCGGTTGTATTATGTCTTCTAAAGCCATGACGGATCCGTCATGAACACCATTGAAAGTAAATGGGGGACGGATCCGTTTTCTATTGTGTCAGAGAAAACGGATCCGTCCCCATTGACTTACATTGTGTGTCAGGACGTCTTGCAGCATTATTCTGTCTGTGATGGGAGCGCAACCAAACGGAATGGAATTAATTCTGGTGCACTCAGTTTCTTTCAGTTTTGAGATCATTGACAATGAATGGGGAGAAAACTGAAGCTATTCCTTCCGCTATTGAGATCCTATGACGGATCTCAATAGCGGAATTGAAAACGCCCGTGCCTTAAACAAACACATTATGCTGGTCATTAAGGCCTTTTCAGGCCTTGTCATTAAGGGGTTAAATACAAACTTTTATAGGCCATTTCATTGCCTCATCACTGAGGCCAGTGATTGGCTGCAGCAGTCACATATTGTCAACGTGCCATCACTGCCGGGAGAACTGAGGCACGGGGCCTGTCCGACAAGTACTTATGTATTATATGTTACAGGTCGGTCCTCCGAGTTGTCTGGTTTCCTCTTGAAAATGGACACCCTTAAGGCTTTAGGCCTGTGCCTTCAAACAATCATATCTCACAGAAGTCCTTCCTTCAGACTGTACTGTACAAAGCACTGTAGTTATCTCCAGGAGCCACACAAAGACAACCTTTATTCAGGAGTCTTCTCACACCCCCAGACAACAGCTGATCACAGAAATTTCCTGTCAGCTTTACATTACAGACGCACCACAGGAAAAGCAAGGAATTAGGGTACATTCAGTATTAATGTACAGTACATGGAGGAAACTTTTGGGAAACACGTCTTAATCATTGAATCCAGCCTCTAGCCATGCATTCTGCCTTTACACACTATAAACATTACCACAGGTGTATAAAATCCAGCTCCCAGCCAAGCAGTCTGCCTTTACACACTACCACAGGTGTATAAAATCCAGCTCCCAGCCATGCAGGGTAGCTGAGGCGCATTGTACATGAACCCTCAGTTCACACTTGCGCGTTTTACAGCGCGTTCGAACGCGCTGTAAAACGCTCAACAGGAGAAAACTCATGTTTCCCTATGGGCATGGTTCTCACCTGAGCGTTTTACAGCGCGTTTGAACGCGCTGTAAAGCGCCCTACGCTCAAAGAAGTTCTTGAGCTTCTTTGGGGCGTTTTGTCCCGCGTTTGCACCCATAGACTTCAATGGGAACGCGCGTAAAACGCGCGTTAAAGTGTAGATATGCCTTTTTCAATTGGTCTCCAGAGTCACGAACGCGCGCATGACGCGCGTTTCCTATTTGCAAAAAGCGCTGTAATACGCGCGTAAAATGCGCGTCTCAGAAACGCTCAGGTGTGAACCCAGGGGAAAGGAGCCAACGCTCTGCTGACTCCATAACTGCAGAGTACAAATCTCCTCTGGCATTAGCATTATACACTGGGAGCTTCCTGACATGGGTTCCCATGGCTGGGCAACACTAGCGGCAGCCTGTTGGGGCGGGTAAACAGCCTGCCAGATCCATGCTGCCGCTAGTGCACGCGTGCCGCCGGAGGTCCGCTCTGGCCTATTGACTATAATGGGGCGGCCCGGAGTTTCGGCAGCAGCACAGCAGACATGCCGAGAGACGGCCGGAATAAAACTACGACATTGTTTAAATTTTATCCACTTTGCTCCTACTGTTTTCTGAATGTGGATTTTGCTTTTGCAAACCCACTGGATTTCCGCCCCATGTTGATGTACCCTAATGGACAAATCGGAGATCTGCACTTCACAATATGTACACCGTAAATACAACCGGCCATATACCGCACAGAAGACTCAAGTCTAGGATATGTTTCTATTACACATGACAGAGTATTATGGAAGTCCATGTCTACTCCAAGTTCTCAACTTGGACCTGCAAGAGTAATGAATTCAGGGAACTGACCACCACCAGATTAGTCAGTGTGGTGTCGGACCTCTGCTGATGTGACACTGATGGCCTATCCTGAGGATCCCGACATCAATATCAAAATCCTGAACAAGCCATTCCTATGTAGTTACGACTATGGACATTGAAAACTAAATCTTCGTGACAGTTCTCCTGCACACTCCAGCAGGTTTCTCTCCCTGGATTAGCTCCATGCACCTAGCAGCAGACAACTTAATGTTTAGCCATAGCATCTGTAACCAATACAATGTTTATTTTATGTCTCATTCATACATTTGTGTCTGTGATGACATATGTAACAAGATGGTCAGTGGTTAAGCCATGAAGAGGTCTGTGAAGGATCAGTGTTTGGTCCGTTTTTGGCTCTCCGTCTGTCATCTGTATTCCACACACACGACTACACTAGAAATTTCCACAACATCTTCTACCAATGGTCTGCGAAAACCACTGGCAGGACACAGATTGTACCCCTGTTGGGTCATGCATCCACAGACGATCCATCATCATGGACAAAACAGGGCATCCTTCCGTGGAAAACCACTGATGTGTGAATACACACATTAATGTCAATGGGTACACTTTCTGTCCCTGGTCTCTGTGATCTATTGACATATGAAAGAGGTCCAATGCGGCCACATTGCAGATCCGCTTTGTACAGAGTTGTTATATGGTGACCACAGGACACCATGGACCCACATTGTACTTGTGTGTGCCTCCAACTTACAGAATTGCCAAAGAGATAAAAAAAAAAAAACCTCACCGTGTGAATGTTCTGCCCTAGTCTGGGCCGGGCCTGCGGTGGTCACGTGCCATTCATCAGTCACCTACCCACTACAGCCAATCACTGGTCTCAGTGGTCACGTGCCGTTCATGCACATGTGGGCCGCTGACATTAAACATAAGTGTGAAACTAGCCTATCGGAGAACAGGCTGCCAGAATTCACCGGATCAGGCCAGGCTGGATGCTGCTGTGCACCGCCGGACCCCACTTACTTTATTGAGATTTGCAGTGATCAGGATGGGATACTTTCACACTCGCGTTTGGTGCGGATCCGTCATGAATCTGCACAAACGCATCAGTTGAGATAATACAACCGCAATACAAATGCAAGCATTTGGTGTCCGCCTCAGAAGCGGAATGGTGGCGGAACGGAGCCAAACTGATGCATTCTGAGCGGATCCTTAGGGTACTTTCACACATGCGGCAGAGTGATCCGGCAAGCAGTTCCGTCGCCGGAACTGCCTGCCGGATCCGGTAATCTGCATGCAAACGGAAAGCATTTGAAATGCTTTGCAAGAACGGATCCGTCTCTCCGCATGTCATGCGGAGAGACAGATCTGTTATATATTTTTTTCACATTTTTACCGGCATTGCAGTAATTTTGAATGCCGGATCCAGCACTAGTACATTCCTATGGGAAAAAATGCTGGATCCAGCATTCTGGCAAGTGTTCCGGAACTTTGGACAGAGATTGCATGCTCTATTCAGAATGCATGGGGATCCGTTCCCGACGACGGAACTCTATGCCGGAAAAGAAAAACCCAAGTGTGAAAGTACACTTATCCATTGGACCGCTTGTGAGAGCCCTGAATGGATCTCACAAACGGAAACCAAAACGCCAGTGTGAAAGTAGCCTAAGCCAGACAAACGTTGCATGCATGTTTTTGTCCGGTCATACCGGAAACTGGCCCAATTCTCCACCAAATCCCATTATACAGCCTGCCAAATCTAATAAACGCAAGTGTGAAACTAGCCTTAGTGAGTGGCTGCAGCAGTCACATGCGCGACGAATGGCACGTGACCGCTGCAGGCCTAGCAATGATCAGATGGGGCCAGCGCTTTCCGGATGAGCCATGTAATTTTATGACGAGACGCAGGTCTCGTCATTAATTACGTGGCTCCTCCAGCAGTCTGTGAACCAGAATAAAATCTCAGAGCTGCCATAGATTTGAGTCATTATTTACACCAGTTTCTGGCTTAAATAACGATGAATGCACGGGGGCCAATAGCTTGATCCTCGCCATTCCCCTTTTTAAAATTACGTAAAATGCCAACTAAAACTAGGAAAGTTGCAATGGCTTTGAAAAGTCGTAACTTTTCTACGCCAGAAACAGGCATAGGGGGAATAATGAATTTCCCACATAGATTTTCTAATTTTGAGTTTGACACTGCAGAGCTGTATTCACAATTCTGCTTGTTGCCATTGAAAACCGTCTACAAGACTGTCGTCGAACACACCCCTAAGGGCCAAACTACACAGCAGATTTTCTGTACCGAATCTGTGGCAAAACCCACGTGTTACGTGTGGATCTGCCTCATGTGTCATGCATTGCAAAGGGTGTTAAATGTGTTATTTGGTTTCATTTCAAGTGGGATCCACCTGAAATGATGAACAGGTAGAAACTTACCTGATGCATCCCAAGCCGTCGCTCCCATTCTCACAGCTGGGTTCCATTTACCCGGCTGCAGTGGTGACGTCATGTCGACAACATGTTGCCAGTGCAGCCAATCACTGGCCTCACCATACAAGGACGATAACTGGCTGCAGCGGTCATGTGTTACCGACATTACGTCACCACTGCATCTGGGTAAATACAGCCTAGCTGGGTAAGGGAAGTACTCACCTGTTCTTTATTTCAGGTGGATCCCAACGGCTTTCTCTTGAAACTCGGTGACCCCTTTAAGGGTGACTGCAAACCGTTTACGCACGTTGTTTTTTACCACGCGGATTTCATACGGGTAAACCACAGCATAATACAGTACCAGCAAAGTGTATGAGATTAGACAGATCTCATGTACCCTTTGCTTTTGCTTTTTTTGTGCAGATTTCAACCTTTTGAATGGAAGTGTGAGATCTGCAGGAAATCTGCATCAATTCGGCACCAAAAAAAAACACACAAAAAAATGCATAAAAACGCAATAAATTGTGCAGATTTATGTTTCTCTTTTTGTGCAGTTTTGGTGCAGATTTTATGCGGTTTTTCCGCACATTAGTCTGCACCGTGTGCAGCCACCCTAAAGCATGCCTACACTTCTATACGTCATAGACACATATCAAAAAGTTTTGATTGGTGTGGGTCTTAGCGCTGAAAGCCCCACTGATCCCTAGTAGTGTTGAGCGAACTTGTGTTTTAAGTTCTGCGTCCAAAGTTCGGGTTATCAAAGATTCCCGTTATGGATTCCGCTACAACGGACCAAAACGGAATTTGGAATCCATAACGGGATTCTTCGATAACCTGAACATGAACTTTGGTCGCAGAACTTAAAACACTAGTTCGCTCCACACTAATCCCTAGAATGAGGAGATAATAGCTCGCATAGAGCACGATATATGAGCGCTTCGCTCTCCTCGTTCTAGTGCTCGATGGGAAGTCTCAGCGCTCAATGACATAACTTTTTTTTTCTTCAAAATGACACTTTAAAATCAATTCATGCTGCAGATTTTGCGTGACTTCTTGTCGTAGAAAAGTCTTGCAACTTTTTTTGCAATGGTAGTCATGCTGTGACTGCGATGCGACAGTCACAAAAATATCTGACTTGAACGGATTTTTTGTGACTGTCATGTCGCAGTCTCAGCATGTGGCATTGCGACACCATTGACATCACAAAAAAAGTGACGTGACTTTTCTGCGACAAGAAGTCGCTTTTAGGTCGCCGGACCCTTAAAATAGGATGTAGCCTAACTGCGATCCTATCGTACAGTGGGTTACTGAGGTGAAATGCGTTAACCACAGTCTTCTACAGGCCCGTACAACGTATCCGATGTTATACCGAGGCACAGGAAACGTTTACTCATGGATTCCATATGAATCTAGGAGGGGAAAAACATATCACGCTCCAATGCATGTGGAAGGTAGCGGATATCAGTTCTTACATTCTCCACGTTACAATATGTATATTCTGCTTGACGTTATCAATGCATGTTATCAAGATGAGTAAAGATTAGAGCATACTACACACACAAGCAGCAGAATCACTGAAAAGAGAGCATATCCCAGCTAGAATGCGCCTTACGGGTCCATCCAGATACAGCTAGCCATACGCTGGAACAGAAGGGGGTACAGGCAGCTTTTGCCAAGCAACATGTGAATAGCAAAAAGACTGAAATTGTGGTGCAAAGTAGCACTATATACAGGGAACTCTAAATGAACTAAACACAAAAGATTTAAAAAAAACACAAAGAAAAAAAACTCACATCCACAAAAATAGTATAGTCTCAACCGTCCTTCAGCGCACAGCGGCTCCTTTTGGGATACACCGCCCCATATTTGGACCTCTTATCTTCAGTTACACTGAAGAAGGCCATAGGCCGAAAACGTTTATTTCATTTCTTATAACTGGATTACCGCACTTCTAATAAAGCAAAATTCAAAATTGAACCCAGTGGATTGTGGGAGTCCATTTTCTATTATAGTCTCAATCATCCTCAGTGTAAAGGCACCTCCAGTCAGATGCTTTAGCGCAGGGATATCAAACTAGTGACCCTCTAGCTTTTTCAAAACTACAACTCCCAGCATGCCCTGATAGCTGTAGGCTGTCCGGGCATGATGAAAGTTGTAGTTCTGCAACAGCTGGAGAGTCAGAAGTTTAACATCCATGCTCTAGCATAAGACAATAATATTCTTTATCAGAGTTTGGTGGTCCGCCTCATCAGTATTTAGTATCTATCCTCTGGCCCTCCAAATTCTGGCTTTTCACTGTTACCAGTATACTGCTCTTACTGACCTAACCAGAACCTGTATACAGCTGCACACTGCTCTTACTGACCTAACCAGAACCTGTATACAGCTGCACACTGCTCTTACTGACCTAACCAGAACCTGTATACAGCTGCACACTGCTCTTACTGACCTAACCAGAACCTGTATACAGCTGCACACTGCTCTTACTGATCGAACCAGGACCTGTATACAGCTGCACACTGCTCTTACTGACCTAACCAGAACCTGTATACAGCTGCACACTGCTCTTACTGACCTAACCAGAACCTGTATACAGCTGCACACTGCTCTTACTGACCTAACCGGAACCTGTATACAGCTGCACACTGCTCTTACTGACCCAACCAGAACCTGTATACAGCTGCACACTGCTCTTACTGATCTAACCAGAACCTGTATACAGCTGCACACTGCTCTTACTGACCCAACCAGAACCTGTATACAGCTGCACACTGCTCTTACTGACCTAACCAGAACCTGTATACAGCTGCACACTGCTGTTACTGACCCAACCAGAACATGTATACAGCTGCACACTGCTCTTACTGACCCAACCAGAACATGTATACAGCTGCACACTGCTCTTACTGATCTAACCAGAACCTGTATACAGCTGCACACTGCTCTTACTGACCTAACCAGGAGCTGTATACAGCTGCACACTGCTCCTACTGATCGAACCAGGACCTGTATACAGCTGCACACTGCTCTTACTGACCTAACCAGAACCTGTATACAACTGCACACTGCTGTTACTGATCAAACCAGGACCTGTATACAGCTGCACACTGCTTTTACTAACCTAACCAGAACCTGTATACAGCTGCACACTGCTCTTACTGACCTAACCAGAACCTGTATACAGCTGCACACTGCTCCTACTGATCGAACCAGGACCTGTATACAGCTGCACACTGCTCTTACTGACAAAACTACGACCTGTATACTGCTCCTACTGACAAAACCAAAAAACCCATATACAGCTGGATACTGCACCTACTGACTGAACCAGGACCTGTACAGATCAGACCCCAGTGACAGTGGTGAGACACAGAGATGAAGAACTGAGGACCTGTGCCCTGTACTAAATAAACTGAGCACAACCGCTGATGAAGTGTGCTAGACATCACATCTTTACATATTCATTGATACAACTGCATTTAAAGGAGTTGTCCATTCTTCAGTAAACAGTTTAATCGTTGCATTATTAAAAGTTATGCAACACTCTATTCAAGACGTATATTAACATTTTATCAGTAAGATATTGACCAAGCGTTACCTAGCTATAAATTATCTGTATCCAATACAATAACTGCTCCGGTAAACGGCAGTAAATATAGGTTTACACAAAAACTGCATGTAAAATAATCTGCCAAAGTCTAGACGTCTTCTGTGCAGGGACGCGTGCATTTCACACTTACAGGTAAACTTGTAAATCCTTTTACAGACAGCTCCATAAAGAAATGATTATATTGATAGTCTGCCTTTTCTGAACAAGACAGGTCACGGCACGAGGGGGGACAGGTCACGGCACGAGGGGGGACAGGTCACGGCACGAGGGGGGACAGGTCACGGCACGAGGGGGACAGGTCACGGCACGAGGGGGACAGGTCACGGCACGAGGGGGACAGGTCACGGCACGAGGGGGGACAGGTCACGGCACGAGGGGGGACAGGTCACGGCACGAGGGGGACAGGTCACGGCACGAGGGGGGACAGGTCACGGCACGAGGGGGGACAGGTCACGGCACGAGGGGGACAGGTCACGGCACGAGGGGGACAGGTCACGTGCGCAGGGGGACAGGTCACGGCACGAGGGGGACAGGTCACGGCACGAGGGGGACAGGTCACGGCACGAGAGGGGGACAGGTCACTGCACGGACTGGGGGGACAGGTCACGGCACGAGGGGGACAGGTCACGGCACGAGGGGGGACAGGTCACGGCACGAGGGACAGGTCACGGCACAGGTCACAGCACGAGGGGGACTGTGCAGGGGACAGGTCACGGCACGAGAGGGACTGTGCAGGGGACAGGTCACAGCACGGTGGGGGGGGGGGGGAGGGAGGGGCTGTGCAGGAGACAGATCACAGCACATGGGGGGGTCTTGCGCAGGGGACAGGTCACAGCACTGAGGGAGGGTCTTGTGCAGAGGACAGGTCACAGCACGGGGTGGAAGAGAGGAGACAGGTCACTACAATAGTAAGGGCAGAGGAGGAGAGGGGACAGTTTGGGGGGGGTTTACTGTATTGGGAGGAGGAAGAGGAGGAGACAGGTCGCAGCACTGAGAGGGGTGGAGGGGCTGGTCACAGCACTGGGAAGGAAGAGGGGGTACCAGGTCACAGCAAAGGAAGGGAAAGGGGGGAGCAGAGGGCATCACCAGAACATCAGCAATAAGTGTGGAGAATTCAGACTTTCCACCAATGGAGGTCCTATACACCAGTACATGGCATATGTAGAGCTTATTTAGGATGGAGCCTGGATTTAAAAGGAATAACTGGTAGATCGGTGAGGGTGACAGTGGCAGGACCCCTACCAATCTAATAGTTATCTGCTATGTTGTGTATATGGGATAACCTAGAAGCCTCAATTATACACACGAAAACATATTTCTACAGACGGATATAGCAATTGTCCATGTGAGGACCGTGCACGTCAATCAACTCAGACAGTCCAGCACAACACGAGAAAATAACCTCATCAGAGATCAGACCCCTCTACTCAATACAAAGGAGAACATGAGATAATATAGCAGCCCCTGCGCCATACTTGTAGGGTAATTATGTGTGTGATATATATATATATATATATATATATATATATAGCAAAAATCTGGCAGTACCAAGTCCAACTTAAACAAAAAAGGGTGCACGCCCGGAGGGACCAGACTATTACCCAATACACAAAGTAGCAAAAAGGCAGCACTCCAAAATCAGTAAGAAATGAAGAAAATGCTGTTATTCACCCATGTGGATACACGACGATTCGGCTCAACACTAGTGAATAGCAGCATTTTTTTCATTTCTTACTGATTTTGGAGTGCTGTCTTTTTGCTACTTTATACATTTATAAATGCACACACACATAGATTATATATTTAGATATATATATATATATATATATATATATATATACACACACATACGATATATACGTCAGACGATACATACACACATACACAAATATATATATATATATATATATATATATATATATACAAACACATGCATACATACACACATAAACACACATATAGATATATATGCATACAAGAAAAATATACATGCAATACATATATACACACACGATATATACGACAGACAATAAATACACACACACTAGAGATGATATCATATATATATATATATATATACACACACACACACACACAACTATGTAGACATGACTAGTGTGCGCTATGTGTATGTTCACACTATACAGCCACATTCAGCAGCCTGGTAGTGCCCTGTTGTGTAGAAGTGGCTGTACCAGTCTATGTGCGGGCACCTCTCCACTGGCATGGCCCGTGTAGGCACACACTACAGAAAGTTGTAGCAGTCACTACATCCCCGGTGCTCCACACACCTAGAACACAAGTCAATAGTCCCCATGTTGTTTCCCAGGAGGTGACAAGGAGCACTGAATGGATGTCCGGGGATGGTACATGGCAGATATACTCACAGATCTTCACTCGCAGGCTCTGCAGGACACGTACGGGGGCCTCAGGCGGATCCCCGGCCTCTCCTTTCCCTCCTGCCCGCTGCTCCCCTGCCATCTCAGGCGGCAGCGGCAGAGTCTATGCCGCCCGTGCTCTTCCGCCAGCCGAACTACTTTAGCAGCGGAGTAATACCTGGGGCTGCCCAAGACTACACAGCAGCGCACATACGTCTGCCTGGGGGCGGGGCTGTGTGCGAGCAGGAAGCATTCGGTGCCAGTAGTGTCCCGGGTATGGGGCTTGTTAGATGGGCTGACCCTCAAAATGTGGCTCCTGAAAGGCAAAGTAGCCCCTGGTGCTGTACAGTGTGAAAAATGTCTCAGTACAACAGCCTTACTAATGATGCCTGTACGCATTGGGGTACATTCGCACCACAGTGAAAAAATGGACATAAAAACGAATGAACTGTCAGTTTTTCATGGCTTTTATGCATCTGTGCGCATCTACTTATATCCATCTAACCGTTGTTAATGTCTGGCATCCATTTTTAACATCTTAGTAGATGTAATGCCCCACAAAACTCTTCAATATGTGTAATGCTGTATATACTGTGTGTGTATATATATATAATGCTCCCCCTCTGTGTGCGTCTCTCTATATATAAGGCCCCCCCAACCTCTGGTAGTGCCACTATTTTTAAAAAAAAACTGACACTAGCCCTGCACCCGAGGCAGCAGGACCTGATGCTTCCACTCTTTTTTAAGTTTTGTTATCTTGCAACCTTGTGCTAAGGTTTCCCCCATCATTCTGCCCCAGTACCCCATAATGACAAAGTGAAAACAGAATGTTAGAAATCTTTGCCAATTTATTAAAAAGGAAAAACTAAAATCCTGCATTGACATAAGTATTCAGACCTTTACTAAGGACTTAGTGGAAGCCCCTTTGCAGTGATTGCAGCCTCCAGTCTTCTTGGGTATGATGCCACAAGGTTTGCACATCTTGAGAGAGGGATTTTCTGCTACTCTTCTCTGCAGATCCTTTCAAGCGCTGTCAGGTTGGATGGGGACCATCAGTGGACAGCCATTTTTAGTTTTTTTCAGAGATGTTTGACTTTTTTCAAAGAGTTATCCCTAAGGGCTATTTCACATCAGCATTTTTGGTTTCCGTCCTAGAGTTCCGTCCTCGGGGCTCTAGGACGGAAAGATACTGATCAGGATTATCCCAATGCACTCTGAATGGAGAGAAATCCGTTCAGGATGCATCAGGATGTCTTCCGTTCAGTATGTGAACGTTTTTTGGACGTTGACAAAACCATAGCATGGTGCGGATTGGTCTCTGTCCAAAAATCTGGAATACATGCCGTAACGCCGGATCCTGAATTAATGCCCATTGAAGTGCATTAATACGGATCTGGCATTAAGCTAAACGTCGTTTCGGCGCATCGCCGGATCCGACGTTTAGCTCTGCGCATGCGCAGCAGCAGTTCCGATCGGGGCTCCAGTGTAAGCTGGGGCTCCGATCTGTTACCATGGCAGCCAGGACGCTACTGAAGTCCTGGCTGCCATGGTAAGTACTCCGCAGCAGTGTACTTACCTGCGCTGCAGCCTCCGGGCGCTCCTTCATGACGTCACAGGTCCGGGTGGCGCATTGATCTATGCGCTGCGGGGACCTGTGATGTCATGAAGGAGCGGTCGCAGCGCAGGTAAGTACACTGCTGCGGAGTACTATGGCAGCCAGGACTTGAGTAGCATCCTGGCTGCCATGGTAACCTGAAAGCATTTCGAAGACTGATCAGTATCCTGATCAGTCTTCAAATGCTTTCAGGCGACTTGCGTTCTGACGGACCCGGCAGGACGAAAGTGCCTACTGGATCCTCAGAACGCAAGTGTGAAAGAGCCCTAAGCCAATCTTGTGTTGTTTTTTCTTGTATGCTTAGGGTCATTGTCTTGTTGGAGGCCCAGTCTGAGGTCCAGAGCACTCTGGATCAGGTTATCATTAAGAATATCCTTGTACTTTGCTCCATTCAGCTTTCCCTCCACTCTGACCAGTCTCCCTGTCCCGGGGCTGAAAAACACCCTTACAGCATGATGCTGCCACCACCATGCTTCACTGTAGGGATGGTATTGGGCAGGTGATGAGCAGTGCCTGGTTTCCTCCAGACATGACACCTAGAATTGAGGACAAAAAGTTCTTCATCAGACCAGAAAATTTTCTTACTCTTACTTAGTCTTTTAGGTGCTTTTTTTTGCAAACCCCAGGCAGGCTTTCATGTGTTTTTTACTGAGGAGAGGCTTCTTTCTGGCAGCTCCGCCATAAAGCCCAGATTGGTGGAGTGGTACAGTAATGGTTGATCTTCTGTAAGTTTCTCCCATCTGCACACAGGATCTTTGGAGCTCAGCCACAGTGACCATTGGGTTCTTGGTCTCCTCTTTTACCAAGGCCCTTCTCCCCCGATTACTTAGTTTGGTGGGGTGGCCAACTTTAGGGAGAGTCCAGGTTGTCCGAAACCTCTTACCGGTAAGAATTATAGAGGCCACTGTGCTCTTGGGAACTTTCAGTGCAGCAGAAAAAAATTTGTAGCCTTCTCCAGATCTTTACCTCTTCACAGTCCTGTCTCTGAGCTCTACAGGAAGTTTTTTTCCTCCTTATCGCCTGGTTTTCGCTCTGATATGCATTGCCAGCTGTGAGACCCTTCATAGACAGGACTGTGTCTTTCCAAATCACATCCAATCAACTGAATTTACAACAGGTAGACGCCAATCAAGGTGTAGAAACATCTCAAAAATGGTCAAGAGAAACGGGAGGCCCCCAGAGCTACATGTCAAGTGTCATAACAAAAATTCTGAATACTTATGTTTATGTCAAATGCAAACATTTCTAAAATTCTGTTTTCATTTTCTCATTATGGGGTATTGAGTACAGATTGATGGGGCAAAATTGGATTTTGTTTTTTCTTTAGCACAAGGCACAATATAAATTGTGAAAAAAGTGAACTGAAAAAACGAAATACTGTATTTATTTTTCTAAAAATCTCAGCATTTTATCTCTGTAGGTTTTGTGCTGTTTTGCTGCCGGTACTGATCACTGCAGCACCAGTACCTGATAAGCGCTTCTCTGCTTAGTAAGTGCTAAGCCGGTAGGGGTGCACAGCACCGCAGTGATCAGCGCTGACAGTGTAGAGCCCCCCTGTTTGTCAGCGCTGATGGTTGCAGCCAAGCTATATTCTTTTACATTAGATTAATTTTTTTTTTTGTAAAATATATCACAGCCACAAGTAGAGAGGCAGGGTCTGGGACAGTGAGAGCAGAGGCAGGCTGAGAAGCTTCTGCATTGTATAGTTGGCCTACTCCAGCATTCAGTAGAAGACAGATTCTCTTTAGCAAAGAGTTGCTAAGTGTAGATTTTACTGGCAGTTAATAAAAAATGTACATGTTTCACTCATAAAATGTTTTACAAAAACACATAATATTGCTGTCCCTACACATTGGAAAAAAAATGAAATAACAATGACACTTTAAAGGGGTATTCCAGGTGTAACAGTGGCTGATGTTCCTCTGCTTACCGCCACAGTTCCGGGCTCCGTGTTCAGCGTTGATCTAATGATGGTGTTTCCCATTCACCACTGCAGTCCTGGGCTCTGTCCTTGCAGGCATTGTCTGTCGTGGAATCCACTCCACAGTTTACTTCCAGGCCTGAGCCCTTTAGGGCTGGCACATGTCACTTCCTGTGATTTATGGCTTAGCTTATGTGACCTTGTTGACCAATCCTAGCCCTCCTGCACATATATAAGGTGTGTGAGCGTCATGGTCCTTGTGTCCTGCAAAGGTTGCTGATATCTCTGCTTGTGTTCCTGTTTACCTGACCTGTGCTTGTGTTTCTGGACTCCGCTACCTGTTTGATCCCGGCCTGCTTGCCTTGACTCTCCTGTTGCTGACCTGGATGGCCTGACCTGTACCTGTGCTGCCTACCGTGACCTATTGCCTGTTTGACTTTGCCTCTGCCTCATCTTTCGGTCCTGCACTGTTGCTCCTGGTTACGACGCGGCCTGCTGACTATGTCTGTACCTCTGGTACCTTGCTCAGGTACCTCCTGGTCTGCCTGGACTAACTGCCATGTGTGCCAATCCTCCTCAAGAGGTAGCGACCTGTTGTTTACCTTGGGAAAGTCTATTCCCACCATCAAGGGGTACTGTGAAGAATGAGGGGCTCAGTTAGACAATGTCTTTAGAGGAGGTAGGATACGTGGCACAGTGGGTTCACACCTGCTGGTTTGTTACACCAGGTAGCTCTGGCGCCAGAACTATATAGCTCTGACCACGGAGTAGTGTATGGAGCTCATTACTGCAGCAGTGTTCCCATCCACTTCCATGGGAGAAGCACCATAACCAGCTCTGTCCACTGCACAGTGGACAGAGATGTGTAGTTCTGGCTCTAGAGCTACTGTGGGGGTGTTGGACTGCCACTGATGTCATATTGATGGCCTGTCTTGAGGATAGACCATCAATAGTAAAATCCTGGACAACCACATTAAGGCTGGCCATACATTCTAGAAAGCCCGGGAACCGGCCTCCGGCACACCCAGCAGCGCAATGTGGGTGTGGGAGCGCGTAATCAGGAAAGCAAGTTAGCATTGTTTCTTTTTTTTTCCTTCAATGTAGCTGCAGTCTGGAGAGGGCACTGGGGGCCAAAGGGGGGCCACAACTAGGGTGAGGGGGCACCTAATCTGGCATATAACTACTATGAGGGTGCACCTAATTTGACATAACTACTGTGAGGGGCCATCTAATCTGGCATAACTACTGTGAGGGCCACATAATCTGTCATAACTACAGTGAGGGCCACATATCTGGACATAACTACAGTGAGGGGCACATATCTGGGCATAACTACAGTGAGGGGGTACAAACTGGGCATGCGTACTGTGAGGGGCACAAAGATGGGCATAACTACTGTGACAGGCACAAAGGTAGGCATAACTAATATGGAGGGGTGTAAAGATGGGTATGACCACTGTGGGCATAACTACAGTGAGGGGCACAAGGAGCACATAACTACTGTGAAGGGGCCACAAGGTGGGCTTAATTACTGTGAGGGGGCACAATGTGGGTACAAGTACTGTGTGGTAGCACTTAGGGGAAATGCCCTAGATTACTGTTATACATTGTAATAGCTCAGTCTTACAGTCCAGCACAGCGCCCCTTCCTAGATATTTAACATGGACGGTTACCATCCCTTCCTTATGTAGTTGTTCTTTTTGCTCTATCACCACAAGGACCTTGTTCCAGATCCAGAGGACATCACGCCAATGCCAGCGACACTCTGGATGAGGTAGGACCAGTTGGTTCTTTCGTTTATTGCAAGGTGTATTGGTACCGCCGTGAACCCTATGATACATTTTATTAGGTAGGACTGGGTGAGTTTAGTTATGCATTAGGCGGAGTTAGAGGAGTGGCTTAGTGTAAAGAAAATATGCCACAACGCTACTTAACTACCACCTGTTTATGTAAGTTTGAGTTGCTACGGGGGTGGGGGGAGAAGCCGCTCTGAATCCTTGCCCTGGGTGCAGGAAAGCCTAGCTACACTTCTGTCCAGACATCCCCCATCCAGGGACAGTTGGGGGGCCCCACGGAAACCAGCAGCTATTACCTCCACTTACCTAAGGTGTATTGCCTGCTTAATGCCTCATGGGCATGCCAAAGCTGTCTTCATGGAAACTGTTACTGGGTTGAGGGCACTCTGTATCTTCTGGGTTCTGAAGTAGAGTCCCAACTAGTGTTGAGCGAAGCGAGCTTCGGATAAAGCATCCAAAATCACTTTGTTGAAAACTTCGGAATAATGCGTCACCGTACAGTATTTGAATGTATGGGCCCCGAGGATTTTTAATGTGGAAAACTACTTGAAATCCTGAAACCGAACTCAGCTTCGGTTCCGAGGTACTAGTCGGAACCGAAGCCGAGTTGAACAAGAGGTCGTGCTAAAAAAAAGTCTCGGCATCTAGAGAAGCCTTTCACAGAAACTGTCACAGAGTCCCTGTGGTTCCGCATTACAGAGTCCTAGGCAGAATGAAGCTGGGACTACACATGAGTCGCGTGACATGAATACCGCGCAACATTGTCTATGGTGTTGTGATTATAAAGGGGTTATCCAACCCCTATAATGACTAAGCCCCTCAGACAGGTTATGCTGCTATACTTACTCTGCTCCCCGACACCCGCGTCGCTTCTGATGCCTGCTGCTGCATCTCCCAATAGCAGGCCACGACGGGGACGAGCCTCCCTAGCGTCTTTCAGCCTCTCCCACCTTATGTCTTGATTTGCACGATGGTGAGATGGAGCAGGAGCTGAGCAGGCATCAGGAGCGACTGGGTGCCAGGGAGGGGGGTAAGTATAACCTATCTGAAGGGTCTGGGCATTAGGGGGGGTCATCATAGGGGGTGAATAACCCCTTTAAACAAGTCCTGATGATCATTCTTCTCAAAAAGGATATCCCATACCTCTTTTCCTTTCAGCACATCAAAAAGCCAGTACATAAACATGAACAATTGTTAAAACCCCAGTCAAAAGTAGCAAAAAAGTCCCAGGCAGGGTAAATATAATTCTATTACTCCATTCAATAACACTGCTGGGCAGCTCAGATCAATTTTATCTAAACACTAACTTCTTTCTATAAACAGTAATTCCGAAGAGATCGGTGTTGTGGAAATTTTATTAGGATGTGTTTTCTAATATGTCATGTATTGTCATCATGTCTCTCAGTGTGTAAACCATTGGAGTGGATATCTTACTGTGGATGTAGAGAACAATCAGCTGCCGGGCGCAGAGGTCTCCACTGGCAAACAGTCTATGTGCTATGTGCTGGGCTGTAGGCCGGGGGAGACTGATGCGCTGCAGAGCAAGCAGAGTTTTCTTGGCGAATGAGTAAACGCCGGCTGGGGCCCCCCCCAAAGAGCGGATTTATTGGCTTGGCGTGTATGCATTTGTTACGAGAACGATATAAGAAAGGAACGTGCATTCGTTATTTCCAGTACGTCTGCTCAACCGCTGGAGATGGTGACGCTGTTCATCTAAGTAGGCCCACATAAGAATCCTGGTGAGCCTTGTGTAAGCATTGATCATTGATCGGTGCTGAACAAGATTCCCTCTAGTGGTGATTGAGAGACATGTTGTGGCTTCTTCCTGTGTGTCATCGCTTCCTGTATGTTTGTACTGTACGTGAAGGGAGTGGTCAGGTGTTGGGCCTGCCCCTTCCTATTGTTACCCCTTTGTCTAGGTAAATAAAGGAGGAGTCTGGGCGAGAGGGCAGTCTCACCAGGTCTCTCCACCATGAAGCATCTTATCTGATTACTGGAATAGTGTGGCCTTTCCTTACATAAAAGGAGCTTGTGTAAGGAAATTTCTACAACACCGGTTATCAAGTTAAGGGCTTTTGCACCTGGCCAGAGCCATTTTTGCAGTCCGGAACACGTGTGTGTTCCGCATTATGCAGAATGGTTCATAATAGAACAGTCATATCCTTGTCCGTAATACGGACAAGTATAGGACATGTTCTATTTTATTGTGGGTGCCACGGAACATAAATACGGATGTGGACAGCAGACAGTGTGTTGTCCACATCTTTTGTGGCCCCAGTGAAGTGAATGGATGAATGAGTAGGTGTGACCACTTTAGTGAAGTGGACAAGAAATAACGGAGTAAAAAAAATGCAGACAAAAAATAAGTTTGTGTGCATGAGCCTTTGGTTGGGGGCAGTCTTTGAAGTATTTCCTGGCCCTAGCTGTTTGGCACCCATTCCAATGAATAAACCTGTGAATTTTTGGGTCCTAAAGGTGTCATGTGAACAACTCCCTGTCAGGGATCAGCAACCTCCGGCACTACAGCTGTTCTGAAACTACAACTCCCAGAATGCTACATTCACTTTTATGGAAGTTAGATGAACAGCCGAGCAGATTGCTGCTCCCTGCCCTATGTTGTGATAGCTTAGGACCTGGTGCAGACTCTTTTCTTCCTCTGTGACAGGGGGAGTTTTTTGACATGAGAGACTTTTTAAATTGTTCATCTTCCCACGTAGTTTATTAATCCATGTAATCTGCTGTACGTGGGTCGTACGATCCAGCCTATGAAGAAAAGACTGAACACATACTATTGCAATATCGTTGATGGTAAACTTGATAATAGTCTGTCCCGTCACCTCCTTGCAGTACATATTAAAGATCCATCATTATTGTGACTTGGAACGAATGCCTAGTAATCTTAGGAACCGCTTTGCAGGCCTAGTGAATAGGGAGGTGTACTGAATTTTTAGGCTGAGAATTTTGGTACCGGATAAAATACATGTAGCAATTTAAAGGATTAGATAATCTGGTGTTTTACATTCATACTTTTACTGTTGCATCCTTTTGATTGCATATTTTTCATTTTGTTCATTTGTACAAGTAGTGATTTTTGTAATCAATGCCATGTTTTCTATGTTATCCAATGTGTTTCTGTATAAATCCCTTCCTTTTTCATGGTTTCTCTGTATCTAAAGAAGGAGTCTCTGAAATGCATTATAGGCCCCTTTCACACGAACGAGTGAAGTGAACACATAGCACCCGCACTGAATCCTGACCCATTCATTTCAATGGGTCTGTGTACATGATTTTTTCACGGATCATTTCTGCGTTGTGTGACATTCGCAGCATGTTCTATATTCTGCGTTTCCCACACAGCCCAGGCCCCATAGAAGTGACTGGGGCTTCAGTGAAAACGCATTGCAGTCCGGAAACGAAAAACGCATCAAAACTCATTGCACCCGCGTGGAAAAAACTGAAACACTGAACGCAATTGCAGACAAAACTGAATGAACTCTCCCGGGTCTCGTTCACACTGACCAAGTTGGTTTTGTTCCGACAAGGGAGGCGAGAGACAATACCACTAAAATTCTGAATCTGGTCCATCATGCTGGACGAGAGGACACCCCTCTCTGTCTCCTCTCTACCGATGCCGAAAAGGCATTTGACAGAGTGGGGTGGTCTTGGATGTTTGGGGTGTTGGACCACGTGGGTATCACAGGTAACATGCTGGCGTGGATTCGCTCTTTATACGGGTCGCCATCAGCATCGGTTAAGGCTAATGGGTTTCTCTCGTCCTCCTTCGCAATTAAGAACGGGACCCGACAGGGGTGTCCCCTCTCCCCATTGATTTTTGTTCTTACCCTCGAGCCTCTCTTGCGGACCATTAGGAAGAACCAGAACATTGCGGGCATCACGGTGGGGGCTCGGGAGTATAAGATTGCCGCCTACGCGGATGACCTGATGTTCACGATTACCAGACCCAGGACGTCTTTTCCGAATTTGATTGCAGAGTTCCGTGCGTTTCATCGGTTGTCTAACCTTAAGATAAATTTTCAAAAGTCTGAGGCCATGAATGTATCCCTCTCAGCCTCTATAGAAGCGGAACTGGCTTCTGCTTTCCGCTTTCGATGGGTCAAGGGCGCTATCAAATACCTAGGCACTTTTATTCCTAAGGATCTGAGAGAGGTATATAATCGGAATCATGTTCCCCTTCTGGGACGGATACAAACGGACCTGAAGAGGTGGTCCAGGGGCATATACACCTGGTTTGGTCGATGTTCTATTATTAAAATGAATGTCCTCCCGAGAATTTTATACCTCTTCCAGACCCTGCCGATTCGATTGCCATCCAAATTTTTTATAGTGGCCCACTGCTGTTTTTATTTTAGATTTCTCTGGGCAGGGGGAAAACATAGGTTGTCTCGTTCCCTGCTACATATCCCTAAGGAATGTGGGGGCCTGGGTGTGCCGGACCTTAAGAAATACCAAGTGGCCTCCCTCTTGCAGAGGATAATAGACTGGTGTCGCCATGTCCAGACTAAACAATGGGTGACCCTCGAACAATTCTGCTCTAACTCTCCCTTGTCGCTCCTTCCATGGTCGAAGGTAAAATTCTCTCGATCCTTGACAACACATCTGACCATAGGTCCCACCCTAGCACAGTTTGTACAGTCCAGAGGCGCCAGACTGATCTCTCCTGACCCATCCCCTCTCTTTCCGATTTTGGGACATCCAGACTTTCAGGCGGGCTGTTCAGGCGGCCCATTTCAGCAATGGCGAGCCCAAGGGAAGAGCTGTGCACCATTTTTTCGCGTGGCCGGGAGATGGATGACCCGAGCGGAACTGGAGGAAAGATCGGACCCTTGTCCATTGGGGCATTGGAGAGCTAGGCAGCTGGCTCACTTTCTATCTACCTTGCCTTCATCCGGTGACTTAGATAGGTCCCTTACTTTTTTGAAAAAGATATGTATAGGCTCCGGAGTTTATAGACACGCCCTTTCGGAATGTTACAAAGCCTTGGTCACTCCTGACGAGGACTACCGTCCTCCTTACATCGATAAATGGAACCGTGACTTGGGCATTGACATCCCCTCTGACCAGTGGTCCAAACTGCTTTCTCTGGTACATAAAGTCTCGATTGCGAGTAAATACCAGGAAGCAGGATATAAAATTGTGTCCAGATGGTATTATGTCCCGACGCGTTTGCAGAAAATGTTCCCGTCTGCCTCTCCTCTCTGCTGGCGATGTGCTGAGGCCCCGGGTACGCTTCTGCATACGTTTTGGAGTTGCCCCAAGCTCGGCCCCTTTTGGAGAGAGGTTCATGAATCATTATCTAAGATGTTCTTCTTCGTGATCCCGAACACGCCGGGATTCTTCCAACTTTTTCACTCTGACCTTCCCTTCACGACGTTGAGAAAGACCTGCTTACGTCCCCTGGTAGTTGCAGCTAGAGCCTGTATCCCAGCGAGATGGAAATCGCAGTCGCCCCCTCAGATTAGTCTTTGGATCCACAAAGTTGAGGACATTCGGAGGATGGAGGAGCTCACTTCGACTTTAAAACATGCCACCTCGGCGCATGTGAAGGCATGGACCCCTTGGTATACTTTCCAGGGCACTCAGGATTATCAGACCCTCCTGACTCGTTAGCCCTCTTCATATCTATCCCTGGCCCTTTCTTCCCCTTTTTTTTTTTTTTTTTCTTCTTTCCCCGTCTACCCTCCTTATGTGTTGTTGTTTTCGTTGGTTTCGTTAGTCTGTAGCTTGTTATGTTTGTTTTGTTGAATTGTTGCAATGTTTCAGCGATGATAAAGAATTGCCTTGATACTAATTATACCTTTGGTGTTGGCCCAAAGTACTTTTGCTTATGTACGTGAAAAGCAGATAGCATACCTGCAGGACTTTCCTCATGACTGATTGCTTATATTTTTGGCCTTTTTTGTATACATATTTGTATGCTGATGTCGATTGTAATCTTGGGCCGCTGTATTTCCTTTTTCTTAATTGATAAATAAAGAATTTAAATAAAAAGGCAAAAAAAAAAAAAAAACTGAATGAACTTGCTTCCGAAATGATGCGAGTTTCGCTGAACTCACCCTCAGAGAGTCAAATCCAACGTGTTTTGGATAGAACACCTGACAAAGGGTAGCGTTATATCCCAAACACGTTGGATTTTACTCTCTGAGGCACCTGTAGTTCACTAAGTGACGTCACTTAGCCTTCCATCTAACATAGGAAGGAGTTGAGCCCCCGGCCAGGGCACGCTCTGTACAAGGGCACACCTATCTTAGGGTACTTTCACACTTGTGGGAGGACGGATCCGACAGGCTGTTCACCCTGTCAGATCTGTCCTGCCGCTATTTCACCGTGCCGCCGGACTGCAGCTCCGTCCCCAATGACTATAATGGGGGCGGAGCTATGGCATATCACGGCGAGAGGCCGCTGGACTCAAAGTACTGCATGTCCGGCTTTTTTGTCCGGCGGCCTCTCGGCGTGCACTGCCGTGCTGCGCCATAACTCCGTCCCCGCCCTATTATAGTCAATGGGGACGGAGCTGCAGTCCGGCGGCATGACGAAATAGCGGCAGGACAGATCCGACAGGGTGAACAGCCTGTCGGATCCGTCCTGCCACAAGTGTGAAAGTACCCTTACCCTGATGCAAGTACTGGCACCATAGAGAAGATAACAGCGTGACACACAGAAGCAGCAAAGAGGAGCAAGGTACTTTATGTTATTGCAATAGCTGTATGTAATCACAGTACATAAGTATAGATAAGTGGAGGATCGCGTGGAACCCTAAATAGAAACTAAGGGCAACTTTAGATTAAAGCTACTTGTTTTTAGGCATGTTATAAACAATGGCCCATGGAGATGATGCTGATGTTGGTTCCTTATTTAACCAGTGTCAAATTCCAAAATGAGTTAGTCATCTACTTACTCAGAAGTGAACTTTGCTTCCTATTGAGTCAGTTTTTGGAGAAAAAAAAATGAAAGAAGAAAGTCTGCACTAGTAGTAGTAATCTGGTGACCAAGAGGCCACAGTTCACTTCCTAGGGTCTTCAAAACCAGGAAGTCACTGTTGAAACTAAAGGCTCTGAAGCAGATCAATGCAGAGAGCACTTCACAGTGAAGCCCCAAATCCTGGGTACTTGCAGGAGCAGAACCTGGCGGAATAAAACTTCATGTTCACACTACTTCTGTTAATAAAACCTCCACAAATGGTATGTTTTCCCTGCACTCCCGAGACCATACCAGGTACTATCGGCCATTTTGCATTGTCAAAACTGCTGACACAGTGTCTTTAAGGGAACGACTCTTGTAATGTGTTCCAGCCCTGCCCACATTTATATGTGTCTTATTAAAAAGATGTTCAGACATGTTTTTCGATCAATTTACAATGCACTCTAAACAAAGAAGAGGAGCAGATCTTCCTGTTATACCTTATGTCTGTGGAGGCTCCAATCCCGGTTTTGGCTCACAATCACTTATGAAAATCACTAACCAAAACACTGACGAGTGAATGAGGCCTCATGCACACAGTCATATCAGTTTTTGTGGATTCTGCAGATCCTCAAAACATGGATACTGGCCGTGTACATCCCACATTTTCCTTTCCAGAGGTCCTAAAGTATGTTTCAAATGCCTATTCTTGCCTGCAAAACGGACAAGAATAGAACATTTTCTACTTTTTAAATTATATTGAAATTAATGGTTTCGCATCCGAACACCATTTTTTGCGGATCGAATGCAGATCAAAACTACTGTTGTGTGCATGAGGCCTAAATAGACATCCGGTAGACAGTTGGTGTACCTTGAACCCTATCCCAATGCCAAAATGTATATGAAATGCATTTTGTAGCCAGGACTTAAAGGCAACCTGTCATCAACTTTATGCTTCCCATACTAATGGCAGCATAAAGTAGAGACAGGTGAGTTGATTTCAGCGGTCTGTCATTTATAAGTTAAAAGTAAGTGGTTGCCGAGAACCAACATCATAATCATTGCAGGCTAGGCCTGGAAAAGAGTCCCGGCCACCTGAGAAGAGTCATGGTTATTCATGAATTCTTGCTCTCCCTGCCCTCTGACTGACAGTCTTCTACCTAGTTTTCTCCCTTTCTCTCTAGGAGAGAACTGCCAATCATCAGCAGATGGGTGAGAGAGCAGGAGATAATAAATAACCATGACCATGACTCTTCTCAGGGAGATTTGACTCTTTTCTAGGCCTGGGCTGCAATGAATATGATGCTGGTTCTCGGCAACCACTTACTTTTAGCGCATGAGTGACACGCCACACATTTCTGTCACTAATTTATGCTACCTTCAGTGAGGTCAGCATAAAGTTGATGACAGGTTGCCTTTAAATATATATCCTCTGCAGTAATTTCAGATGGAGACACGACAATGACATAACAGGCCAACACACACGCGGTTTCTATATTACACTACTGAATTTCCCTCGAGCGTCCATGTGATGTTCGGGAATTGTTTCTACCGGATGTTGTGTAGGGGATTTCTCTGAATGTGGGAAAGGTTCAATTATGTTTTTTAAGTGCACACACTCTGTTCCTGTTTCTGGAGAGATACAAATCAAAGGTAAAGCAGCTTTGAGTGTGATGACTATCCATTTGGCGTAACTTCTCATGCAGAGTGTTGCTCCAGGATTTCTCTCTTAAATATTTCGTTATTCAAAAGGGGTTGTTCACCTTTTGGAGGTGTTCCCTCTTTGCCAAACCTTCAAAAGGAAGCACACTTACCTGCTCCCTGGAACTCTGTCCAGGTTCCTTTGCCCCACCAGTGCAGCTACCTTGCTCAGGCCCCCTGTTGTCAAAATCTGCTTTGACACCACTGCAGCCAATGACTGGCTGCAGCAGTGACCTGCTCCTTGTGTCATGTCAGTTGGTCAGTAGCAGTGGGGGAGTGATGGGGCCAGGACTGAGTGGCGGGGAGCAGGTAAGTATGCTTCCTTTTCAGTTCTGGTCAGGAGGGGGTGGGGCTCCCAAAAAACCCTTTAAGGAATATTCTAGTTTCAGGGAAAAAATATTTTCGGTTATATAACTTTCCCTATCATACAGTATGTTTGAGATTTTTATAATTACTGCTTGCTGTCATCAGCAGGGCCGTTCATTGCTTGCTTCCAGTGGATACTAGTTACCAGTGGCAGCATAGTAGCTTATGAGTGTCCGACTGACCTTCTGCCTGGTGTCAGTCTTCCTTGTAGTCGAATCTATCCACTCTCGTTCCCTAAGACCCAAGCAATGTCTCAATACATCAAGGAGAATCTCAAAAGGGGGTTTATCCGGAAATCTACTTCGCCAGCCGGTGCTGGGTTCTTCTTTGTACAGAAAAAAGATGGATTATTATGGCCCTGTATCGACTATCGAGGTCTGAATAAGGTCACAGTCAAGAATATATGCCCTATACCGCTAATTTCCAAACTCTTTGACAGGATCCAGGGAGCTAAGATCTTCACAAAATTAGACCTGCGTGATAGTGTACCTGGATAATATACTGATCTATTCTCCAGATTGGACCTCTCAGCAAAAGCATGTGCAGTTAGTGTTACAGAGTTTAAGGGGGAATTGTTTATATGCCAAGGTTAAAAATGCATCTTTGAGATATCTTCTCAACCATTCCTGGGGTACATCATCTCTGATACTGGTTTGCAGATAGACACAGAGAAGTTGAATGCAGTGTTGAACTGGCTTCACCTTCAGGGTATTTGTGCCATAGGTTTCTGGCTTTTTCTCATTTTTATCACCAGTTCATTCCAAATTTTCGTCCCTTACATCCCTGATCTCTGCTCTTACCAAGAAAGGGATGAACGCCCAAGCCTGGACTCCTGAGGCCGAAGTGGCCTTCATCCAATTAAGAAAATCCTTTGCCTCTGCTCCTATTCTTTACCACCCTGATGTATTAAGATCGTTTTTCATGGAGGTGGATGCTTCCTCCATAGGAGCTGGTGCAGTCTTGTCACAGAAAAATTCCAAAGGCAAGATGGTCTCCTGTGAGTTTTTCTTCAAGCTCTTCTCCCCAGCTGAAAAGAACTACTGTATTGGAGACAGAGAACCTCTGGCCATTACACTGGTCCTGGAGGAGTGGCATCATTTGCGTGAAGGTGCCGAACATCCAGTGGTCATCTTCACCGACCGCAAGAATCTTGCGTATCTTCAAACAGCACAGCGTCTAAATCCTCTCCAAGCCAGATGAGCACTCTTCTTTTCATTATCAAGCCTGGTCGTCTGATCATTGTGGCTCCTGTCCAGGTCAAGGACATTCCTCTCGGGAAGACCTTCGTGCCACTATCTAAAAGGAAACAGATACTAGCCAGGGGGCATGACTCCAAACTGGCCGGCCATCCAGGGATCCTTAAGACTTTAGAACTTTTATCACACCACTACTGGTCGCCCACACTTCCAAAAGACGTGTGTGGTTACGTGTGTCCCTGCACCGTCTGTGCTCAGAATAAAGTCTCCAGGTCCAAACCACCCGGGCTGTTGCTACCTCTTCCTGTTCCTTATGCCCCGTGGCAACACATTGCCATGGATTTTGTCACAAAGCTTCCACCCTCTGCCGGATGTACAGCTATCTGGGTGGTTGTGGACTGGTTCTCCAAGATGGCTCACTTTTTCCCTTCATCCAAATTGCCCTCGGCCTCCAAACTTGCTAAATTGTTCGTAAAACACATATTCCGGCTACATGGACTACCTTTTCACATAGTTTCCAATCACAGAGACCAGTTTACCTCTAAGCTCTGGAGGGCTCTTTGTCGGCTGCTCGAGGTTGAATTAGACTACTCTTTGTGATATCATCCCCAGACCACGGGGCAAGTAGAGCGGGTCAATTAAATATTAGACAACTATCTCCTGCATTTTGTCTCGGCCCAACACGACAACTGAGTACAATTGCTACCTTGGACAGAGTTCTCCTATAATAACCATTCTAGTAAGTCTACTGGATCCTCTCCATTTTTTGTAATTTATAGAAAACATCCTCGTACTTCTCTTTCTGTTCCTATGTCTTCTGGGGTACCAGCTGCGGATTCTTCTTTTAAGGATTTCTTGAAGATTTGGTGTCAGACCAAAGACTGCATTAACAAAGCGGAGACACTTGAATGAAAAAAGAGAAGACCGCCTCATTTCCATTGAGGAGATAAGCTATGGCTCTCCTCTAAAAATATCCGCCTAAGGGTTCCCAATTTCAAATTTGCCCCTAGGTTCCTGGGACGGACCCTTTGAAGTATTGAAGAGGATCAATGAAGTCACATATAAGGTACATCTGCCTCTCTCTGCGGATTCCTAATGCCTTCCACGTGTCCTTGCTGAAACTGGTAGTTCTAAATCACTTCTCTACTGTTACATTTACTCCGACTCGGGTGTCTGGAGATTCTGATAAAGTCAAAGACATCCTGGACATCAAGAAGCATGAAAAGATGACCTACTATCTTGTGGACTGGAAAGGCTTTGGTCCTGAGGAGAAGTCTTGGGAACCAGAGAACATCCATGCTCTGAATTTGATAAAAAGGTACTTGTCTTGGACTCAAGAAGAGGAGTGTAAGGGGGTGGTGGTACTGTAACAACGGTTGCTGACCGGCAATGTTATGTTCCCTTACTTACTGCCACGGTCCCGGGCTCCGTGTTTGGCGGTGATCAGCTGCCAGTGTTTCCCTATTCACTGCTGCAGTCCTTGCAGGCATTGTCCTTCCTGTATCACTTTCTTAAGGACTGATGTGCGTCTCTTCCTGTGATTTATGGGATTAGCACATGTGACAACACTGACCAATCCTAGCCCCCTTCCCAGGTGCCTGCGCATCAGAGGTCCTTGTGTCCTGCAAAGGTTGCTGTTATCTGTGCTGGTGTTCCTGCATACCTGACCCTTGCTTGTGTTTCTGGACTCCGCTACCTGTTTGACCCTTACCTGTTCTGTCTCGACTCTCCTGTTGCTGACCCGGATTGCCTGACCTATGCTGCCTGCCCTGACCAATTGCTTGTTTGACTTCATCTCTGCCTCATCCTTCAGTCCTGGACTGTCGCTCCTGGTTACAACTGGTTGGAAAAAAAAACATAGGGAAGATGTACATGAGGTAGGCAACTACATGAGCAGATTTGGCTAGATGCCAACCATTTTCAGGCCAATTCAGGCTTCACCGGGGCAAAAATGGGTGAGGCTAATGTAAGCCCCATCCATAAATGGCTGTTCCTAGGGGCAGGTCCTACAGTATTTGTCCCAAGTTTACCAATTGCAAGGTTGGTATGTACCTGGTAAAAAAAATAGTAATCCTGAAAACGCTTCCAAGCTGAAAGTACAGACCACGTCACTTTTAGGTCCAAACTTTTCTGCTAGTTAGTTTGCTAAGGGAGCTTTTAAAAAAATGGAGCTACAAGGGTTTAAAATAAAAATGAACATGTTACTCTGCTGCTGCTGCTGGTCACTTCCTGTCCTAGCTAACACACGGAAAATGCCAAGGTAGGCCAGCTCAGCCAATCACTGGCCTTAGCTATGACCCACCTCAGCCTGTGATTGGGTGAGCTGGCCGTTCCTGGCATTTACAGCAGGGACCAGAGCAGTGTTAGAATGGCAGCAACAGGAGACCAATGGAGGTAATGATTTTTTTTTATTTTTAAAGGTAGTCTGTCGCTGGTACACCAGGCACCTTTCACTTAGTGATCCATTGCTTCATTCCATATGCAAATGCTTCATTCCATATGCTTCATTCCATATGCAAATGAGCAGTTAAGTGCACTGAGGGTGGGCCCAAGCCAATTTGTGCACCCTTGCGTCTCCTGCCAGCCCCTCCCTCTCCTTGATTGACAGGACCTGGTTCCTGCATAGTCATCTTCCCTAGCACTGTCAATCGAGGAGAGGGAGGGTCTGGAAGACGAAGGAGGAGGAGAAATGGTGCCCAGAGTAGCTTGGGCCCATCCTTGGTGCACTTAGCTGCTCACATGCACATGAATTAAAAGTGATTTTTCTCCAGAATGAAGCAACAGATCACTACATGAAAAATATTACATTCAGCTGAGCTAGCCATACAATGTATTGTGCCTGGGTTATCAGTGAATTTCCCGGTGACAGACTGCCTTTAACATAAAAAAAAAAATCCCTTGAAAACCCCATGATAAAGCTATGGGTGCCAGCAGATACCACTAGAGGGAGTCTAGGAGTTTACTGCATACTGTGAATGCACTGAACTGAATAGGGAAGCTGTATGCAGTCAGCTAGTAGGCTTTGTCCGGTGGCAGCTACAGGCAGCCACAAGTTACAATTTTACCTCTGTCTGTAGATAATGAAACTCGCCCAAACATACACCTTCAGTTTGGGTGAGCGTGTATGTGTTGTCAATGGAGAGAGCGGAGAAAGCCACTATCAAGACACCTCTGGTGGCTTATCTCCTGGGGGAACAAAAGGTTAGAGTAAAAATATTCACTTTTCCAGATCCTCCTCTCGCCCAACACCATCTGTCGAGGAAGAATCGGGAGCTTCCTAAACACATTACCTGATGTTCTCTATGGGTTTGGCATTTATTATATACTGATGTGTATTGGGGCCTTAAAGAACACCATGCTGGCACCGAGAGGAGGAAGAGGGCAGGGAAGCTACTGAATGCAGGAGAATGTGGCCCAAAAAGGTAAACAACAGGGGGCGCTACCAGAGAGAAAAATGTAATGTACTTAACAAAACATACAATATTTTTATTGCAAGCACGGGTATATTGCAGTAATATTTCATTTGCAATGCCCTCTTCATTGCATAGTAATGCTTTTCGGGGGAAAATCCTTGTCCAGTCATATGCCTAAAAAGTCCGTACCTATAGGGTACTTTCCCACTATTCCTTTTCTAGTAGAGCTATAATTGGCGACTACAGTTTATCTACAGCGTCTGCAGGCGGTCTAAGACACACCTCCTGTCTCATCATTGGTTCTTGCTGATGCACTTTCACTACCCATGCAGTTCTGCATCCTCAGTGCATGGAAAGTTGATTTTCAGTACAGAAATGGCAGAATTATTATTAGGTATAGATTAGTAACCCAAAAGTGAGAAAAAAGGAAATTAGCAGGTAACTGCTACACAGAGACTAAGGGTACTTTCACACTTGCGTTCTGAGGATCCGGCAGGCACTTCCGTCCCGCCAGATCCGTCAGAACGCAATTCGCCTGAAAGCATTTGAAGACTGATCAGGATCCTGATCAGTCTTCGAAATGCTTTCAGGTTACCATGGCAGCCAGGACGCTACTGAAGTCCTGGCTGCCATGGTACTCCGCAGCAGTGTACTTACCTGCGCTGCGGCCGCCGGGCGTTCCTTCATGACGTCACAGGTCTCTGCGGCGCATAGATCAATGCGCCACCCGGACCTGTGACGTCATGAAGGAGCGCCCAGGGGCTGCAGCGCAGGTAAGTAAACTGCTGCGGAGTACTTACCATGACAACCAGGACTTCAGTAGCGTCCTGGCTGCCATGGTAACCGATCGGAGCCCCAGCTAACACTGGGGCCCCGATCGGAACTGCTGCTGCGTGTGCGCAGAGCTAAACGTCGGATCCGGCGATGTGCCGAAATGACGTTTAGCTTAATTCCGGATCCGGATTAATGCACTTCAATGGGCATTAATTCCGGATCCAGCGTTACGAGAAGTCCTCCAGATTTTGCTGCAGATTTTTCTCCGGCCAAAAACGGTTTGGGTACTGAACGGATGACATCCTGAACGGATTTCTCTCCATTCAGAATGCATAAGGATAATCCTGATCATTAGTTTTCCAGCATAGAGCCCCGACGACGGAACTCTATGCCGGAAAACAAAAACGCAAGTGTGAAAGTACCCTAAGTTGAGTGAGGCTTACTAATGGGGAGCCATTTATGAAGATGTAATTTTGCAATGTATTTCATCATTGCTCCTGTCTCCCATTTCGGGCTGTGGTCACATGACCATGTCCATGCAGCTCTATCTTATTTCCTGTGATGTTATATTCATGGGAGTGTCAGTGATGGAGGGGGGGGGGGGTATCTAGCTGGGTGGGAGGAGCTATAAACTAGCTGGGCATTAGGCAGTCTATATAACTAGCTGGTGGGAGGAGCTATACGCTAGCTGGGTGTTATTAAGGGCAGTAAAAGGGGCGTGTTTATGTAACTAGCTGGGTGGGAGGAGCTATACACTAGCTGGGTGTTGTTAGGGGCAGTGATAGGGGAGTGTCTATGTAACTAGCTGGTGGGAGGAGCTATACGCTAGCTGGGTGTTGTTAAGGGCAGTAAAAGGGGCGTGTTTATGTAACTAGCTGGGTGGGAGGAGCTATACACCAGCTGGGTGTTGTTAGGGGCAGTGATAGGGGAGTGTCTATGTAACTAGCTGGTGGGAGGAGCTATACACTAGCTGGGTGTTGTTAGGGGCAGTGATAGGGGAGTGTCCATGTAACCAGCTGGTGGGAGGAGCTATACACTAGCTGGGTGTTCTTAGGGGCAGTGATAGGGGAGTGACTATGTAACTAGCTGGTGGGAGGAGTTATAAACTAGCTGGGTGTTATTAGGGGCAGTGATAGGGGAGTGTCTATGTCACTAGCTGGTGGGAGGGGCTATAAACTAGCAGGGTGTTATTAGGGGCAGTTATAGGGGAGTGTATATGTAACCAGCTGGTGGGAGGAGCTATAAACTAGCTGGGTGTTGTTCGGGGCAGTGATAGGGGAGTGTCTATGTAACTAGCTGGTGGGAGGAGCAATAAACTAGCTGGGTGGTGTTATGGGCGGTGCTGGAGCTGTGGCAGAGAGGTGAGAAGTGCATCATGGGTTTGGTTGGATACATGAACAGGAAGTGCTACATATAGGATGGAAACAAAACATAGAGATTGGTTTACATGGGTCAGTAGAGTCCAAACTGAAAAAATAGCATGGAGAAGATGTATATGAGGTAAGCAACTACTATATCAGCTAAAAATCATAGTTTTCCATTTAGGGGAAAAATAAAATGTCAAGGTGGCAGGTCTAGTTTAACATAAATTTTTAGCATTAGTTTCCAGATTTAAAACTGACTAGGAAAAATAAAGCTCTAAGAAATTACACTACTGTTTAGTCTTTTTTATGAGAAAATAAGACATAGTAAAACAGGACAAAATGCAGAAAACACATAGAAGAATACAAACAAATTAAAATAACATTTTATATTATAACTGTAATGGTCATGACATTTTACTGTTGCCAAAAATGATTTGCAGTGCTCAACGAAGTACTTTCTAGTGCGGTAGTTTCATAGTGGTTGATATTTTTAGAATGTTCCAATCCCATGGTCAATTATTTTCCTGTCTTGTCCTGTTGGATATGCAAGTAGAAAGCAGATATTTTTAGTTTAGGGCTCCAGGGTGGGATTTTTTCACCTGCAAGTCACTGTAAAATCACAAGACTCGGGCATGATCACGATAAGAAAAGAGTTGCAGGCAATCTGCAGTGGTCACAAGGATTCCATGGTCAGAATTTGTGTTTGCCTTGTGACTTTCTCCATAGGGAAACACTGAGGTTGTGCCTGAATCATACTAATGCTGCAATTTAACCATAGTATGCAAGTGACCAAATGTTACTGTGGAGCCCTAGCCAGTATAAAACCACATGGTTACTGTGACTCAGGTGCAACTAAGGCTAGTTTCACACTATCGATAAACTATTCGAGCAGGCTGTTCCCGTATAGTTCATTGTATCTGGCATAGCCGGATACTACCTTTCCCCGTCAGAGCCCATTGTCTATAATGGGGCTCGGCAGGGATCCAGCCTTTTTCCGGCATTAGTGCGGTATTCAGCCAGACAGAAAAATGTTTCCAGCTATGCCAAATGCGGTGAACTCCAGGTGGTTCCTCTGCCGGTACTGTTTAGCGCTAGTGTGAAACTGGCCTAAGAAACAAATTTGCAGGCAATCTGCTTTGATCAGAAGGAGTGCATGTTGGAAATCTTGTGTTTGATGTGTGACTCCCCCATAGGGAAACATTGAGGTCACATGCAAGTCATCGCATTGCCATAATTTACCATAATTAAGAAAATGAGTAAATTATAGATAACAATAATAAAAAGGCATTGATCTGGGGTTTGTTAAATGAAGTTTCCTCGAAGTGTGCGCTTAGTTGTCATATACAAAAATAGGTCCCCTGAATGTTCTATGGTGTGGGGCAAATAAACTTAACATGGAATATCTTTTGTGGCTCTGTGAAACCATAAATATGCAATAAATATGCCATCATATCTTTGATAAATTTAGGACTCAAGATGCTGAATTATAAGACCAGTCAGTATTTAGCAGTAGTATTTGCAAGCCAAAACCAAGACTGGAACCTGCAAAGTATCAAGAAAAGATTTGGACCTGCTCCGAGTTTTGGCTTTACAAATAGTGATCAAAAATACTGACCAAATACTGACTATGTGAAAGTGGCCTAAATCCCATTACTTTTAACGAAAACCCATCACGCTGAACATATCCGTGTGCATTATGTTATAGCGCTGGAGGAGCAGACTGATATACAGTTTTGTAGTAACATATTGGATACAAAACCTCAAGCAAACAGCAGAACCAAATTTCAGATATCCCCTAGAAGAAATAATCTATATGCCCCTATATAAGTTTTTGTATTATGGCTCCATACAACTCAGAGGTGGTAAAGAGCCATAATATGAAAATATGCATAAGACGTAAAAGCTATGAACACCATGGGGACAATTATGGGCTGAATTATTATTTTCTTTCGATTGGTCTTTATTGAAAAATGTCACCACTTTTTATTATAAAAGGTTAAAGGGGCTATACTGGAAATAATATTGATGACCTATCCAAAGGACAGGTCATCAATATCACATCAGCAGGATCCAAGTCCCAGCACCCTCGCCAATCAGCTGTTTTGGAAAGCTGCAGCGCTCACCAGATCTTTGACAGGTCATAAACACTCATTATAGCTAAATTCTTACCAGACTGATAAGAATATGACTTAAATTAGTGTTTAAGAGCTGTCAGGAGTTCAGAGATAAGGGCTATACATCCAGCCATGACAGCAGCAACCTTACAGGTTCACTGAGAAACTGAAAGTAAGATCCTCTGCAGGTAGACTGAAGCTAGTCTGTAGAACAAAATCTGCTGACATTCTTTTTAGTAAAGACCAATTGAAAAAATTATTTTATCCCAAAATGAATAAAATGCAATCGTACAAAAAATGTGCCCCTGAACATGTTCATAGCCTTTAAATGGTAAGTTATTCATTTAAAAAAATGAATGAATAAATCAATTTGGGCTCACAAATCTGGTGAAGAGAGTCACTGACTGCATCACAGTCTGCCTTGAAAGAGTATACATATAGGGCAGTCAATCAGTGAGTAGGACCATCCACTAGACTAGACTCATAGACCCAGCGCTATTAGGAATTTCACTGAATAAAATACACTGAATATTCTACAAAACTATACATTCATCTGCTCAGCTCCTCCTGATCTATAATATGCTGCCTGCAGATTGGAAAGCGGGTTCAACATGACTGGTACCCAATGACTGGTACCCAGTCAAACATGGAGAAATCGTGTCTGCTGTGGTGGGGGAGGACACTGCATGGAGGAGGGAGGGGAGGGTGGAAGGGGTTTCAGGGGAGTCATTGTATTGTACTTGTACTGTTATTTCTAACTATAAAAGTCAATAAAAATGGTTTGATTTAAAAAATAAAAAATAAAACAGGGAGAAATTGGTTTTACCTGAATATTTAAGCTCTCACTACCTTCCAAGTCTTTATCGCTGATATGGGGTTAGGTGTAAGTCCATAGTCCCAGCTCACTTACTTCATCTCCCTGCTTCTAGAAACAAGGAACCCCATGACTGGGGGGGGGGGGGGGGAATGGGAAGGAAAATCGCCAATCCAAATGGACCGGAGACTGACGTTTTAATAGCATGAAGGAAGCCAAGACTGATACACAACAGGCCATGGGATTTTAGGATTTGCTGAAATGTGCAAAAAATACTTAGGCATATGGCAAATTTAACACAAACAATGCAATGAAAAAGAAATATCCTTTGGTTGCATAGATAAAATTATCTTCCATTCTTTCCGGTTCTTTCAGGCACAATCTTGGGGAAAAAAAGCCAAAAAAAATAAATAAAATTATTAAAGGGGATGGCTCACAAACAACATTTATCGCCTATCTGCTGGATAATAATAACTCTATGATTGCTGGAGGTCTGACTCCTGGGATCCCCACCAATCAGAAGAATAGGGGGGGGGGGCATCTGTCCAAAGCAATAGTCCTGCATGCACACTACTACAACATATACTGTTTATAGGGCTGATGAAGACAAATGAGCGCTGTGCTAGGCTATCTCTGTCAGTCCATTAGACTGAACATAGTGTGCATGCACGACGAACGACCCCCGTTCTCGTGATAGGTAAGGGTCCCAGCAGTCAGACCCCCACCGATCACCTAACCCGTGCATAGGTGATAAATGTTGCTCATGCGCCAACGACCAGTACAACACTGAAGAATGTTAAAGTCTAAAGAACGCCGTTTTTAGAGAAATGATGACAAATAGTTATCTTGTGTTAACAGTATAATTCACTATAACATATTATGTGTGATTCAGATTTTGAAGATACACATAGTTTTTTTTCTTTTGTCCCGGCTGCAGTGAGCTATTTCCTAAATAATACACTAAATACAATAGAAAATATACTGTACAGTTTCTACTAAATGTAGCATAATATATGGTATTAAAAGAAGCAGTCCACACAGCTGTAGCCTATAGATAACGGCACTACAACATCAGCACGAGCTGGACGGTCAGCTGTCATATCATTACAGGAAAGTGCTGTCAGGTGCTAAACGTCACATCGTTTTTACATTTATGGGGAACATGGAAACCCCCAATCTGGTGTACAGTGCACGGTAAGAGAATTTCTATGGGCTGTGCTGAACCCACAACATGTATGTAGAAAAACACATTGGGGGGAGATTTATCACGAGGGCAATTTTTGAAGTCAGTGTCACAGGAGACTGTGTTGCTGTAAACTGTGCCCGATTCGTCAAATGTTGCATGATGTGGTGAAACTTTAAAGGGGCTGTACAGCCAGTAATATTGATTACCTATCCTCAGGATCAATCTGATCGGTGGGGGTCCGACTCCCAGCACCCTCGCCAATGAGCTTTTTGAAGAGGAGGCGGTGCTTGTGCTAGCGCTACTGCTTCCTCAAATCTACACTGCGAGTCGTCTTGGAAAATTTCGGCGGCACAGTGTAATTTAAAGTGCTTGTTCCATTCACTTGCATGTAACAAGCATTTGTAATTACATTGCGTCGCTGCTGCAAGCGAGATGACGAGCAGTGTAATGTTGAAGAGGAAGCAGTGTCCCATGAAGCAGCGGCTCCTCATTAAATAGCCGATTAGCAGGGGTGCTGGCAGTCAGACCCCCACCAATCAGATATTGATGACCTATCCTGATGATAGGTGATCAATATTACTAGCTGCACAGGCCCTTCAAGTCTAACACTTCTGTCATTAGATATTGCTGCACTTAGCGCGTGACAATTATTGCGACTTAGACAGGCTATCCACATCCACGTTCCCAAACTGGAGTGAGTGGTGTCAAAATATGCTAAATTATTGAGTCTATTGAATCCTATTCTGTGACTTTCTGAAATCACAATGCATAAATTCCCACCATTGACTGCTGCTTTAATAAACGTATATTATACTATAATCTGCACAGAAGGTGTTACCTGCTCTCAAAAACACATTATAAGCTGTTTTTTTTATTTTTCTACACAGGACTGGTGCTTGGATGTACAGCTGAGGAAATTAACACTTATTAACACTAAACTTTTTATTAACTTTTGACTAGTTTTAACCATTTTTGCTGCAGTGGGACCTGCGGTTGTCCTGTGCCAGCAAGGGGGTTAACAAAACAGTTTGCCGTATCCCGTCTTGGTCTTTTACGGGACAAATGGGGTCTCAAAACTAGTCATTGTCTTTAATTCGGTGAAAGTCTTAGTACTCTCTTTTAAAGACGAATGATCAGAGTTCATGCTTTCCTCTAAGTTGTACTGTCTTGTTTTCCAGTGCTTCCAGCCTCTCGGGGCCTCTATCAGCACGCTGCTGTTTAATCCAGTCGGAGGTGGCGCTGGAGTCATGAAATGGCTATCGCTTTCTCCAGTTTCATTTACATTCTCCACGAGACTTGCAGCATTAACATTCTGGGGGATTACTTCTGTAACACTGTTGTTAAAAGACAACAACGGAGCCTCGCAGTCATCAAAGGAAGGGGGAAAACTTTCAGGCACATTCAGGGAACTTCTTTCTCCGACGATATTGGATTCTTTGCTAGTAGTACTGGCAACATTACACCAGCTTCCTATGTCGCCTGTAGAAGGTGAAAAGTCTTTATGCTCTTTATGCTTGAGACCCTTAAGATAGTGCTTTTTTTGGTGCATCCCAAGTGCTGCAGCGGTTTTGCAGACTTTAGAACAATGGAAACAAACAAAGCCTTTGACGCTCTGTTCTGCTAAATGTTTTTGCTCATGGTTATTTTTTGTACAGAGATATAGGAACTGCTGGGAGCAAAACTGACAGTCATATGTTTTTTCCCTAGTGTGAATCCTCTCGTGCTTCTTCAGAGTTTCATGTAACATAAAAGACTTGTTGCAGTACTGACACGCGAAGTTCTTTACAGTCTGGTGGATGCGTTCATGTTTGTTTAAATTCCCTGGGAAGGAGAAGCACTTTCCACAGGTCTTACAAGGATAGGGCTTCTCCCCCGTGTGGCATCGCATGTGCACTTTTAATGTTGAAAGATTCCGAAAAGATTTTTGACACAGTTCACAAAAAAACAGTTTGCTGTCCAGTTGCCACTGTGCTGCAGCCATTTCCTCCACCCTATCTGTTTTCTCATGGTCTTTGTAATCTTCAGTCTCCAGAGGTTTCTCCTCTCTATCTTCTTGATCTTCAGCATCCCTAGAAGAACATTTAATGTCCACTTCAACATCCTTCTCTTCTTCGCTGATATCCTCCTCGACAAATCTAGGTCGGCTGTGTTTTTTCTTTTTCTTAAGTTTTCTAAATTTCTTAAAGTGCTTCGATTTCTTTTTAGGTTTGTAGTTATAGTAAGGTCGCCATGGTTTGTCAGACACATCCTGGTCACTAGCATCATCACACATCTCTTCCATCTGAATACATTCTGATTTACGGAGTCGAATGGAGCTCCTCTCTTTCTTCTCCTCATCCGATTCTTGCCTTACTTTCTCTGGTTTGGGCTCAGAATGCCTTGGTCTTCCATTTTTCCTAAAAAACAGTGATGAACCAGAGATTTGTCTTTTCACCAAAGCTTCACTTCCAATTTTGACTGTGATCTGGCAAAGAGGTGCAATGCCACTGTTTACAAGAGTTCCAGGTAACGCTGGTTTTGCTATGTACGTTTCTGTTTTATTTCCTTCCTGAATTACGCTTTTGTTCTTTTTATATGAAGTGGCAGGTTGTATGTATTCTTGCCTCTCCTGGTGTGATTCTCTTGCCCTGCTCTTTTCTGATTGCTCTTCCTGACTCGTGGACTTTGCCTGTGTAGCTTCAACATCATTTCCCTGATGAGTATCTTCTCTTTCTGGTGATACAATGGTTCTACTCTGTTTCCATCCAATTCCATTTGTGGCTGTACCTCCGGTCACAGCATTTCCATGCATTATCACAGAAGATACCCTACTGCTGTGCATAATCACAGAAGGTGCCGACTTGCTAGTGTTGATAACAGAAGGAATACTTTGACTATCAGTATAAGAAGGACAGGCTTCACTGTCACATTCTTTCGGCATGGAGTCTAAAACTTCGCTGGAAGAGCTCGAGTTCAGGGCAGGTAAAACATTTGCATTTTTATCACACTGTATTATGTTAAATGGCCAAGAGTCCTGGTTGGTGGTTGCAGCATTTTGTGATGCTGGGTCTAGTGTACAAGCAAAGCTTTCCTGGTTTTCCAAAGCAAACGGCTGAGAGATCATCGGATTTTGAACAACAGTGGCCATATTAAATGAATTCTGTCCTTGGAAATGGATTCCAGGCTGTTCTGTGGAGTCATTTCTAGAGCTATTCAAGGAAGCCCTTTTACACTTCATTGGCAAAAGTCGATATAGTTTGTAGGGATAGATGCTAGATTTCAAGCCTCTATTGTTTGCTTTACTGCCCACACCTAACCTTGGATCAATTCCATGAGAAGATTTTTGATGATTTTTAAGGATGTAATAAGTCATAAACGTTTCCAGGCAGAATATGCACTGATACCGTCGATCCCCTGTATGCCAAATTTCGTGTTTAGTTCGATATTCTGCTAAGGCAAAAACTTTGCTGCAATAATGGCAAGGATAAGATTTCCTCCAGGAGTGGACATTTGAATGACGTCGAAGACTTGAAAGGGTAACATAATTTCTCTTGCACACAATGCAAACATAGAATATTTTACCATCTACTATCTTCACAAAATGGTCTGTTGCCATTGAAGAGCCATGCGGAAGGCCGTTCTGGTCCGAGGCTCCATCAGCTGATGTAACCTGTGAATGGCTGCTGTGAAACCTCATATCTTTTTCTGTGTGGACCACTTTGAAACAGATTTGTTCATGTCTCTGTAAGCGTTTGAAATGTGCAAACTCTTTGCTGCAATTCTTGCAGCTAAATGTCTCATGAGGCCTTTTAGGAAGTCGATAAAGTGCATTTTCACGGAAAGACTGAGGGACGGGTGGGTTACTTGGTGGAAGTGGCAGTAGGAGGCTTTCATTTTCCCTTTGGCTATAGAAATCAGAAGGGTTGGCTGTTTGGTCTGTTGGGCAGCTAACATTATTTGTTGAAGCACTGCTCTGGACTATGGATTGGGGCATAAAACGCTGAGGTTCTATCACAGGCATATTGCCAGTAGATGATGGTTCTTGGATACCAGGAACTGCAGATGGTGTGGTGCTTTCACCATCCCCTACATGATTAAGTTTTTTGCTGTGATCAAACACAGAGTCTCTCTTATATGGAGCATCCCCAGGAGACACTGCATAAGAATGCTCAGCCAAGGTGTTAACAGGCTCGCCATCGCTGCAGACACCATTATCACAGTTACTTTTATCATTCTCTTCTTCAGAAGGGCCGTTAGTCTTCTTAAAATTTGCTCTCAAGTCAAGAGGAGAAAATCCATTGACTTCCGTTTCCAGAATGGAAAATGCATTGGTTATTCTTGGTCCACTAGCAACTGCAGGGTCATCTCCCTTTTTATCTACAGTTTCTGATTTCATACCATTCTCTCCTCGATAATACGCGGGCGGTAATGTTCCCTCAGTTTCTGTTGAGCATGTGACAGACGAACATTTTTTGGAAGTTTTTATATTTTCTAAAAATGTTATTCCCAGTTTTTTACCTGCATCTACAAGATCGCTAAGCGTCTCCTTTTTCTTTACTGCAATCTTTGAGCTGTAAATAAAATTCAGTATCTCTGTAAACGTGTCGGCTTTAAAATCTGTTAGTTCCAAGACATGTCCTTGTATTAAGATGCTCTGGCTCCGGAACTGATTCCTAAAATACAGACTAGAGGCTGCAAGTATATTCCTATGAGCCTTGAATTTGGTGTCCTCAACCACGATGGTGACATCACACAAGAAACCTTGCATGCGCTGCTCATTTAGACTGCAGAGAAGACTCTCTCCGTGAAGACAATCTGCTAAGTCTTCGGAAGTGCACATTCTGACTTAGGCATGGAAATCTGAGAAGACAGAAACAAAATATATTTAGTTTCCATAAAAATGATTATAGACATGTCAACCTACTGAGGGGGTTGTTTCATTTGTACGTAAGTGAAATGTTAGGGTACTTTCACACTTGCGTTAAAGTTTTACAGTATTGAGTTCCGTCCTAGGGGCTCAATACCGAAAAAAAAACTGATCAGTTTTATCCTAATGTATTCTGAATGAAGAGAAATCCATTTGTTATGCATCAGGATGTCTTCAGTTCAGTCACTCTTACGGTATTTGGCCGGAGAAAATACCGCAGCACGCCGGCATTATTTTTCATTGAAATGCATTAATGCCGGTGCTCTGCCAGATTTCTATACCTAGACAAAAGTCTATACCGGAAGTGAAGCGGCCGCACTGGAAGTGACGCAGCCACTCATCAATCAGCTGGTGGAGGGTGTGCGCGGCGCAAGCGCACATCCACTGTCTTACCAAAGAATCATTGCAGCGCCTCTATAGAAGTACTTCGCGCACCGCGCGTGCGCACTTAGGGGTATAGAGATTTTGCAGCGCAAAGTGTTGCATCAGATCTCCCTCCCTGAGTGCGCACACACGCACAAATCATCAGTTGCACTTCATCCTTATGGCAGAGCTGAGTGAAAATCATCAGTTGCAGTTCATCCTTACGGCAGAGCTGAGTGCTGGATATTTTGGGGTACACCACAGAGCTGAGTGCTGTATATGATTTGCACTCAGCTCTGCTGTAAGGATGAAGTGCAACTGATGATTTGTGCGCGTGTACGCACTCAGGGGTAGGGAGATCTGATGCAACACTTTGCGCTGCAAAGTCTCTATACCCCTAAGTGCGCACGTGCGGTGAGCGAAGTACTTCTATGGAGGCGCTGCAATGATTGTTTGGTAAGACAGTGGACGCGCAAACCCTCCACCAGCTGATTGATGCGCGGCCGCGTCACTTCCGGTATAGACTTTTGGCTAGGTATAGAAATCTGGCAGAACATCGGACCCGGCACCAAGTGTTCTGGCAAAACGGCTCCTGCTTTCCGGTCTGCGCATGCGCAGACCTTTAAAATTGCAAAAAAAATACCGGATCCATTTTTCCGGATGTCACCGGAGAGACGGATCTGGTGTTTCAATGCATTTTGATAGACTGATCCGCATCCGGATCTGTCTACAAATGCTTTCCGTTTGCACACGGATTTCCAGATCCGGCAGGCAGTTCCGGCGACGGAAGAGCCTTCCAGATCCTCACAAGGCAAATGTGAAAGTACCCTCAATTTGCAAAAAAAAAAAAACCCTAATGGGCTTCTCTAGTTTTTATAACTGCAACAGCAAAAAAAAAAGCTTGCATGTCTGTAATATATGCCTGTAGATAATTCAGTCTGTTTACACATGAATCCCACACAACTGCTTTTATGGAATGAATAGGCTGCATGCATTCAACACTTGAGACCCTTCAGGACCCTGCGATTTTCTGTTTTTGTATTTTCATTTTTCACTTCCTGCCCTCCCGGAGCCATAACTTTTTTAATTGTCCGTTCACATAGCCGTATGAGGGTTTGTTATTTGTGGGACATGTGGTACTTTTTAATATTACCATTTACTTTTGCATACAATGTAGTGGGAAGCTGGAAAAAAATTCAAAACAATGTGGAATTGGACAAAAATGCAATTCCACCTAGGGTTGTTTCGGGTATTGAACTTTCGATACCCAATCGATACTTTTATGCCAGTATCGATTTGGTATCGGGATGTTCGTTTTTTTGATACTAGACCGCGCTACTGCGCAGTCTAGTATCTCCTGTTAGGACACGGCGTGTGCAGCTCTCGGCACACGCTGTGTTCCCTGAGGCCGTAGATAGTGGAGAAGGAGGGAGGTACGGAGGAGTGATTAGTGCGGGAAGAGGGACATGGGAGGAGAGAACTGCTGTGCCGGGCGAACGGCAGCTTCCTCCTCCTCCTGTGTGCTCCTCCGCTGTGAGACCCGAACGCCTGCAGCTCTGCCCCCGTTCTGCCTACACAATGATAATTAGCCTTTAATACAGATACAGGAGGTGGGTGCCGGCAGTATCCGCCTCCTGTATCTGCATTAAAGGCTAATTATTGTGTGGGCAGTGCGACCCACCCCATATTAAACTCAATAAGTGGGCAGTGCGCCCTAAATCCCGCCCCCCCTCCCAGTATTAAAGTTTTTAGATCATTGGTGGCAGTGGCCACAGGGTCCCCTCCATTGGTGGCAGTTCCCCATGGCAGCCAGGGCTTCAGTAGCGTCCTGGCTGCCATGGTAACCGATCGGAGCCCTACATTGCGATCGGTTACCATGGCAGCCTGGACGCTACTGAAGCCCTGGATGCCATGGGGGCTCCCTGCTGCTGTATGCACTATTAACAGTGCACTAGGGAGAGTGTGAGATCCTATTCACCCTGGGATGAAAAGATCCTAGGTTCTACCCCTAAGGGGGGAAATAATTATTAAAGAAAAGGGTTAAAAAAAAAACACACCAAAATATTAAGGATAAATCGCCGCCTTTCACAATTTTACATATAAAATATATAAATAAACATATCACATATCGCCATATCTACGTCGTAACAGAAAAGTAAAAATAAAAAACGCGTAATTCGCTAATTTTTTTAATTTTCTTTTTTTTTGGAGTTTTTTTTTTTTCCGCATGGTATCGAATGGTATCGAGTATCGCAATACTTTTTCATGGTATCGAAACCGAATCAAAATGTTGGTATCGAAACAACTCTAATTCCACCACAGTTTTATGGGTTTTGCTTTTACCGCGTTCTGAATGCAGTTAAACTGACCTGTGCCCTTCATTCTCTGGGTCGGTACGATTACAGCAATAACACATTTTATATAGCTTTTCTTGTGTTTTAATACTGAAAAAATAATACTTTTGGAAAATTAATTTTTTCTTTTCATCGCTATATGCTGACCCACGTAACTTTATATAGCTATGTCTACAGAGCTTTATGAGGGCTCATTTTTGTCGGGATGATCTGCAGTTTTTATTGATACCACTCAATTATTTTTTTCTGTTATGCCATTTGCCATATGGGATTGATTTTAATAGGCATTTTTGGACGTGGCACTGGCCATGCTGTTAAATGTTTTTATTAATAAATAAAATTTCTTTAGACTCAAACATACATTATTACAAACTGGCGGAAAAACAGGTGAAAGCCATGACATGAGACTCCCCCGCCAACCGTGATATCCTGGCATCTTTTATCATATCTATGTAAGGTGTAAGTACACTTACAAACCCTAACTGTCACAAAATAGTCTCAATACACATACTTAGTGATAATACATATCTATATAAAGTGCGCACAACTACACCAAGTGACAGAGGCAGCCTCGGCTATGGAATCTATTCCATGTACCTGGGAAACACCAAACAAAGGATCCAGACGTCTGGTCAGAGAAGGAGCCCACCCCAACACACGTGTCGCTCCGCTTTCTCAACAAAAAATAAAATAATTTTCATGCGTGTCCCCTTGTTTTGGGTACTTTGGATGTGTGTGATATAGTCACGCTGAGTATTATTATAGTGTTTAGTCGGTGTAATAAATGTTTTTATTGTTTATTTTTTATTCTAGGGGAAAAAGGTGTGATTTGAATTTTTATGTTTGTTTTTTTTTTACCCTATGTGACGATCATTAGATTGCATCTTGTATTCTGTAATGAATATCCATTACAGAATACTGAATATTCCAATGCAGTGCTGCCACCTGCAGGCCTGCAATAGAATAAACTAGTAATCGGTCTACAAACCTTGTACAGGCTCAGGCCTATTTCTAGTAGGGACTATCTTCACCGGTCCCAGCCAGAGGAAGGTGGCCCGGGCCAGGAAGTGCATGGTTCTAGTGCTCTCAGATGTTGTTGTAAAATTTGAAGGGTTAAATGCCATCTGAGAGGTTAAATGCCTGCAATCAGCATTACCGGGAATCACAGACATTAACCTCTGCTGTGTAAAACAACAGAAACCTGACGGGTTTGGTGCTTGCGAACGGACGCAATCTTTAAAGAGCGGACTTTTACATGTACGGCAGAAGTCTAAAAAGAGTTAAAGGATTAGTCCCACAAAAAATATTCTACAGTTTTCAAACCGGCATCTGAATACTTTTGTAATTGCGTGCAATAAAAAATGTATTATAGCTACTGAGTTATTAAATAAAATCCATCTGTATGGCGCCACCTGCTGTTTGCTCTTTTTCAAATGTCTCTGTCCTGCTCACTGAGATGGAAGCACATGCTCTGTTCCATTCTTCAACTGCCACCAGCTGCAGCAGAAAGGACACACCCCATAAGCTGAAATAAATCTAGCAGAACAGTTGGAGCGATGAATGGGAAGATCACGGGATCCATGTGAGGTACAGGGCTGGTTATAATATTTTTAGAAAGACATTGTCATGTACTATATGATGTATCTTTATTTTTTACATTAATCATGGGTTATTTCCTTTAAAGGGGTTGTCTCTCTCTTCAGCAATTGGCATTTATCATGTAGAGAAAGTTACTACAAGGCACTTACTAATGTATTGTGATTGTCCATATTGCTTCTTTTGCGGACTGGATTCATTTTTCTATCACATTATACACTGCTCGTTTCCACAGTTACAGACCCCCCTGCAATCCATGAGGGGTGGTCGTGCTTGCACAATATAGGAAAAGGCACCAGCCTATGTGCGCTCCCGTGGTCCCGGCCACCAGAGAGGCTGACCTTTTTGCCTATAGTGTGCAAGCACGACCACCACTGCTGGATTACATGGTGGTCGTAACCATGGAAACAAGCAGTGTATAATGTGATGGAAAAATGAATCCAGCCAGCAAAGGAAGCAATATGGACAATCACAATACATTAGTAAGTGCCTTGTATTAACTTTCTCTACATGATAAATGCAACTTACTGAAGTGAGACAATTCCCTCTAAGTTCTAAGTTACAGAAGAGAGAACCCCATCTATACCTTTCATGACACTAACGGCTCATTCCCACAACCGTGCCATGTTTTGCGGTCCGCAAACTGTGGATCCGCAAAACACGGATGCCGCCTGTGTGCCTTCTGCAATTTGCGGAACAGATTGCCCTTTTAGAAATGCCTATTCTTGTCTGCAAAACGAACAAGATTAGGACAAGACTCATAACTTTTGTGGGGCCACGGAACGTACTGTCCGCATCTTTTGCGGCCCCATAGAAGTGAATGCAGCTTGGATGCGGACCAATCAGGGCTGTGGAGTCAGAGTCGGAGTCGGAGTCGAGGAGTCGGAGTCTGAGGCAATTTTGGGTACCTGGAGTCGGAGTCGGCAAAAAATGGACCGACTCCGACTCCTACTAGATTTAAATTGGAATAAAAAAAAATTGAAATAAAAAAAAAGCAAGTTTAAATGTCCTAATTCAGATAAAGTTATAATTAATTACTTCTCTACTGTAAGAATAAAGGCCAATGCATGCAGTGCGTCACTTTACCGCTAAACAAAGACGTTAAGTGACCGTGAAGAAGCATGCTTTTCATATGCTTTACTATGCAGTTAAAGGGACACTGACAGGCTGATATATCTGCTGGTATTCATCAGAGGATTAGGAATACAACTAGACGACTGTTACCCCCAGTTGAGGTTTACTTGTGTTTAAAAACGTTTTAATCAATATGCAAATTCTCTACCTTTGTGCCCAAGGGGGCAGGCGCACATGTAGAGTACTGGCAGCACTAGACAGGACTAGGTAGCGAGGAGGAAGAGAGAAAGCTGGCACAGCCTCAGCATAGCCAGACGAGACTGCTGCCAGCACTCTACACGTGCGCCTGCGCAGGAATTCAGCGTTCGGCTAGCCTGAAAAAACAGGCCAGTGCAGTGAATAATAACGAGGGGAACAGCGCTGGGAAGCTGTACTTCGGGCGCGGCTGGGCACAAAGCCGCAGGAGACGCTGCCCCATTGGGCACAAGATAGTGAATTTGCATACAGATTAAAATGTTTCTTAAACACAAGTACAGCTTAAAGAGGACCTTTCACCAATTTAAAAACTAAAAACTAAGTATACCTGTGGGCAGAGCGGCGCCCAGGGGTCCCCCTGCACTTACTTGTATGTCTGGGCGCCGCTCCGTTCACCCGGTATAGGCTCCGGTGTCCGAGCTCCCTCTGTTGTATGGGGCGGGGACTTTGTATCAGGCGTGTCCCTTGCTGCAGAGCTGGCCAATCACAGGCTATGAGCTGTGCGCCGTGATTGGCCAGCTCTGCAGCAAGGGGCACGCCTCATACAAAGTGCCCGCCCCATACAACCAAGGGAGCTTGGACACCGGAGCCTATACCGGGCGAACGGAGCGGCGCCCAGGCATACTAGTAAGTGCAGGGGGACCCCTGGGCGCCGCTCTGCCCGCAGGTATAGGTAGATTTTAGTGTTAAAAGAGGTGAAAGGTCCTCTTTAACTGGGGGTAACATTAGTATAGTTTTATTCCTAATTCTCTGATGAATACCAGTATATATATATCTTTAGCTGGAAAATCAGCCTGTCAGTGTCCCTTTAAGGAGCGGCAATACTTACACTTTCCATTGTCTTGTGGTCTGCAGTTACAGGGAACCCATGGTTATCCTAGCCTCTCACTGATAACTGATTAAGGACTGGAGACACTTGTATAAGTGAAGGGAATGGATAGTCAATAGTTCAAGACTGAAGCTGTAAACCATTGGAAAAACTGCTATCATTCAGCTAAGGCTATAAAACATGTAAACTCAGATTGTTAGCTTAAATTTTAAACATGACTATGGGATTCTACTAGGAAAATCATGTTTTAAAATAAATGCCCCTTCCCCTGCCCCTTCCTGGATCCTCCCACTGCTCTATCTTCAGCAGAAGATTAGCACACAAAGGAGAAGGCAGCAGCTTCTGCTAAACTACCTCTGTGCTAGAGAAGATTAGAAGAACTTGGTGGAACAGCTTCGTATTTGCATATTAAATACAGAGGAGTCGGAGTCGAGGAGTCGGAGTCGGAGTCGGAAGTTTCAAAATCTGAGGAGTCGGAGTCGGAGTCGGACAATTTATCTACCGACTCCACAGCCCTGGGACCAATACCACAGTCGTGTAAACAAGCCCTAAGAGGGAGATTTATCAAGATCAGCACTTTCTGTCTTCGTATCCTTCGTGCTGCTGGAGGATTCGCCTAACTTATGAAGAGGCATAGGTCTCGTCATAAATTAGGTGCATCCTCTGGCAGTTTGTGCGTCTAAACAGAAACCTAGCTTCCGTAGATTTCTGGCTTCATTTGCGCTAGAAGACTGGTGGAACTGAAGATAAACTTGTCTTGGGGTGTTGGCCACAGCCCTTACTCACCATTGCCACGCCCCCTTTTCGAAAAGTGCCGAAAGTGGCATAAAAGAGGCACTTGCATATAAAAAGTCACAAACACACTGCTTGCAACTTTTTAAAGCCACTTTTCTGGCACAAGACAGATGATAAATTTCCCCCTAAATGCTTTGGAACTTAATGCCTAACCTTGGACATGTGATTTTCTTTTTGTTATTCAATTTTTTTTTAGTATCGTCATATTTAGCTCTTTTTTATTGATATATGTCGTTACATTTACTAAAGACTACAATTTTATACCCCAGTCTAAGGCTACATGCACACGACCGTTGGTGTTTTGCGGTCCGCAAACTGCGGATCCGCAAAACACGGAAGCTGCTCCGCAATTTGCGGAACAGAACGCGGCTTATTATAGAAATGCCTATTCTTGTCCGCAAAACGGACAAGAATAGGACATGCTCTATTTTTTTTGCGGGGGCACGGAACAGATCAACGGATACGGACAGCACACGGAGTGCTGTCCACATCTTTTGTGGCCCGATTGAAGTGAATGGGTCCGCACCCAAGCCGCAAAATATGCGGCTCGGACGCGGACCACAACAACGGCCGATAGCATGAGGCCTAAAGAAGAGGTCTGTGGGAGTAAGATTTACTAAATTTATTAATGGGGTTATCTAAGTTTTTTTTTTTTTACTGAGGACCTATCCTCTGTGTGGGTCTTCAGTATCTGATTGGAAGGGGTCCGGCACCAGGATCCCCCGCCGATCAGCTGCTGAAAAGGCCGCGGTGCTCGCAGTAGTGCAGGGACCTTCTCTCAGCTCACCAAGCACTGTACATTGTATAGCGGCTGTGCTTGTTAGCTCAGCCTCATTCACTTCAATGGGGTTGAACTGCGCTTAGGCCACGCGACCAATGAACGTGACATCACATGGCCTAGGAAAAGCTGGAGAAGACTGTGAAACTACTGCAAGCATCGCTGCCTTCTCAAACAGCTTACAGGCGGGGGGCTGAATGTCAGACCCCCACCCATCAGATACTGATGACCAATCCAGAGGACGGGTCATCAGTAAAGAGTGCAGGCCTCTTAAGAAATTTGTCTGAAACTGTGCTGTTGGTGTACAATTTATGCCAGCTATCTGCTGGCACAGACTTTAGTTATAGTTTATGCTGGTTTTCTGGCAAAAATTATAGTAAATTTACTCCACTTAAAAACAAATATTTGAAGTGTTGCTGTGTATTTTACCTTGTTCCCTGTAAGATGGCCATACATGGCCAAAATTATTGATACCCTTCCATTTATGGGGCATTCCCATCACATGCTAGGATATGCCACCATTGTCTGATGGTCCTAGAGGTGGGACCCGCACCTACAAGGAGAACAGAGCAGGGAGAGCTGTGGCTGAAGGACCCCGGATTTCCCGGGATCCGTCCACCACCAAGCGCTGCTCCCATACAAGTGAATGGGAGCGCACCGCGCACGTGCAGCCCCTGCTCCCATTCATTTCTATGGGGCAGCCGGAAACATGCGCAGTGAGCCCTCCTTACCAGAGCTGTGCTGACAGATTCAGCCGCACAGTCTTACAGCCTTTGGTGCCCGCCCCTTCTCTCGCTCTTATGACACAGCACGGCTCTGGTAAGGATCGCGCATGCGCGATCCCTTACTGGAGCCGATGCTGTGAGACGAAAGCGAGAGGGGGGTGTGAACCAACGGCTCTGATGTTTCATTTACAGAGGGGGGCCACTCCTTCAAGCAGGGAGCAGCCTGTAAACGAGACGTCACTGCCGGAGCAGGGTGGAGGACGTCAGAGATAACAACACACTAATCTGCAGACGATAAACAGGGCATCTTTAATAATGTAAGTGAATTACAAAGTTGTTGCAGTAAATAAACTGCAGTCTTTGAGCTTGAGCTCACATATTGTTGAATGGATTAGGCAGTGGCTGAAGGACAGAAAACAGAGGGTTGTAGTCAATGGAGTATATTCAGACCATGGTATTGTTACCAGTGGGGTACCTCAGGGATCTGTTCTGGGACCCATATTGTTTAATATCTTTATCAGCGAAATTGCAGAAGGCCTCAATGGTAAGGTGTGTCTTTTTGCTGATGACACAAAGATTTGTAACAGGGTTGATGTTCCTGGAGGGATACACCAAATGGAAAAGGATTTGCGAAAACTAGAGGAATGGTCAAAAATCTGGCAACTAAAATTTAATGTCGATAAGTGCAAGATAATGCACCTGGGGCGTAAAAACCCAAGAGCACAATATAAAATCAGTGATACAGTACTAACCTCAGTATCTGAGGAAAGGGATTTAGGGGTCATTATATCAGACGACCTAAAGGTGGGCAGACAATGTCATAGAGCAGCAGGTAATGCCAGCAGAATGCTTGGGTGTATAGGGAGAGGCATTAACAGTAGAAAGAGGGAGGTGCTCGTGCCGCTCTACAGAGCACTAGTGAGACCTCATTTGGAGTATTGTGTGCAGTACTGGAGACCATATCTGCAGAAGGATATTGAAACTTTGGAGAGAGTTCAGAGAAGAGCTACTAAACTAGTACATGGATTGCAGGACAAAACTTACCAGGAAAGGTTAAAGGACCTTAACATGTATAGCTTGGAAGCAAGAAGAGACAGAGGGGATATGATAGAAACTTTTAAATACATAAAGGGAATCATCACGGTAAAAGAGGAGAGAATATTTAAAAGAAGACAAACTGCTACAAGAGGACATAGTTTTAAATTAGAGGGGCAAAGGTTTAAAAGTAATATCAGGAGGAATTACTTTACTGAGAGAGTAGTGGACGCATGGAATAGCCTTCCTGCAGAAGTGGTAGCTGCAAATACAGTGAAGGAGTTTAAGCATGCATGGGATAGGCATAAGGCCATCCTTCATATAAGATAGGGCCAGGGGCTATTCATAGTATTCAGCATATTGGGCAGACTAGATGGGCCAAATGGTTCTTATCTGCCGACACATTCTATGTTTCTATGTTTAATATACAAATATAATGCACATTAGCCTAAATTTATATGTCGGATAACCCTTTTAAGAACTCAATTTACCCAACGCGTTTCTCCCAGAAGTGGGTTCCTCAGCGGGCTGATGCACATAAAGTGAAACACACCCATAATAAACATAAAGATATGAGATACCTATGTTTATGATGGAGGATCAGTCAGGCGTTAATGGAGGGGCCGTGTATAAATCCCATACGGTAAACTGATGCATGTCACATATGGATGGCCACACAAAGAGTTTTCCGCCTGTCCTACAGATGATGTTGCAGGTGCCTCTCCGTTCATTTCCCTGCTCTGTTCTCGTTGTAGGTGCGGATACCAGTGGTGGGACCCGCACCTATCAGACAATGGGGCATATCCTAGCGATATGCCCCCATTGTATGTGATGGCAAAACCCCTTTAAAGAATGAAAATCCCACAAAAATCAATGAAAATGGCCTGTACCCCTGGAAATGACTGAAAATAATTTGACTATAGGGACATGTTAAACTAAAGTGTGTCCTGTACTTGGCATAAGAGGTGTCTTTAAACTTGTAATCAGTTAGTAGTTACTGTGCTGTTTGGTACCACACTGAACATGGACCAAAGAAAGCGAAGGAGAGAGTTGTTATAGGTAAAGGACCATCTCCAAACAGTTTGATGCTCCTGTTACTACAATTGCACATATTATATATTATTAGTTTAAGGTCTACGGGACTGTAGCTAACCTCCCTGGACGTGGTCGCAGGAGGAAAATTGATGACAAATTGAAGAGACAGATAAGACGAATGGCAACCAAAGAGCCCAGAAAAACTTCCAAAGAGATTAGTGGTGAATCACAAGGTCAAGGTACATCAGTGTCAGATCTCACCATCCCAAAAAAATAAAAAAAATGTAAAAAGTTATAATCATAGTTTTCCTTGTGGTATAGGCCCACGGTTTTATGCTAAAGAGAGGAAAGAACAAGCTGTACCTGGGCTGATATCAAGACATCGGGCAGCTTTCATGATGAAATTAATTTCAATTTCAAAATCATTGAAACAATGTTTAATGTGACCCCTTTAACTTAAATTATATTATTAATATTCTTAAAGGGATTGTTCACCTCCTGGAGCCTTTCTGCCTGACTTGAGGAGGGAAGCATGCTTACCTGCTCCCCGCCATTGGGTGCCACCTCCTTCGGTCCCCTGTTGGTACTGCCTTGCTGCGATCTCTATGTGTCAACATCCGATTTAACGTGGGTCACATGTTTCCTGCAGCCAATGACTGACTACAGCAGTGCGTGTCCCCCATGTGTCACATTACTGGGTCACGTGACCTTGTGGCCAGTCACTTACCCGCATCAAACCAAATGTTGATAAGCAAGATTGGGGGACATGTTCTATTTTTTCAGGGACGGGCAAGCGGACATATGGATTCGGACAGCATGCAGTGTGCTGTCTGCATTTTTTTTTTGCGGCCCCATTGAAATGGATCTGCATCTAATCCGCAAAAAATGTGGATCGCGTGCAGAAAAAAAAATACGGTCAGGTGCATGAAGTGTTATTCTGTTATTATGTGGCAAAAAATATATTTAAAAAAAAAATACAAAGTTCTAAAAAAAAAAAAATACTAATAAAATAAAAAATAAAAAGGAATTAAAAAAAGAAATAAAATACAAATAAAATAAAAAGGAAAAAGTACAAAATAATAATGTTCATTGTCCCCCAACAGACTTTTTATGACCTCTTGGGGGACATATTATGTGGCAAAAATATATTTAAAAGAATAAGTAATTAACCAATTATAAAAAAAATATACAATTAAATGTTAATAAAATACAAATAAAAGTAAAAAAGAAAAAGAAAAGGTGCAAATAAAAAATCAAGGGTCAGTGTCCCCCAAAGGTCTTTTTATGACCTCTTGGGGGATATATCATGTAGCAGAAATATATTTAAAATTAAGTTAAAAAAATAATAAAATTCATAAAAGAAAAAACACCCATACAACTAAAACCAACACCATTACTGCCCCATTCACGTGAAACTATACATGTTATATAACAAAATGGCCTACACAAAATAGGGAACTAATTATAATGATTAATTTTGGTGTCAGTTTGCATATTTAAGATATAAAGAGCTATAGTTTTAAAAAAATACTTTTTAAAAATGTTTTGTTTCCCCCAAATAAAACTACAAAAAAATTAATTTTAGGGGATAATAGGGGATATGAACATGCGACTGTTAGATCATTTATTCTATAGACTGCGATGGTTTACAGCTGCAGTCCATGGTAAAATTTCTGTGTTCCTATTAAGCCCTGTCTGAGGCAAGGCTCAATAGGAACTTTATTATGGCGCACCTGTACAATGCGGTAATCACCCGCCGGCTATGGAGCCCACTGTTCCTGAGTGGGTACCATGTTCAAAGCCCCATCATCTGCTGTGCATGAGGAGACTGAAAATTTATAACATGAACTAATTTTCCTTCAAGATAACAACATAGAGAAGACTAAAGAAGACTCATTAATACTGGGGAGCCTTATGAACAATTCATGAGCCTCTTCTCCAGTGCACACAGGGTGCGTCTCGCAGTTGTTGAACCTCCTGCGGTACAGGCCTGACCTTGCTTTGTTTTCCAAAAGTACATGAAACCCTTGATAAATGAGTCATGCTTGGCACGACTCTGGAGCTCCACACAGTTGCATGTGCTGAGCGCCATGTTTTTCATTGTATTTACACTAGAAAACTCTCGTTACTACTCTGACAGAATCTGCCTCACCATGCCTTATGTATTTAGCGTTCCCATGGCGGAAATGCAGCAGCGGGTTTTTCTGAAAACCACTACTGCAAAAACCTCCCGATGAGGGCTGTTTTTTCCTGGTGTTATTGCTGCAGGAAATCACAGCAGGTCTTCTGCAACTGTTGAAAGCTGTAGGTAAAACCGACAGCATAAACTAACAGGCTGCGGCACGCAGCAAGTCATTTTACCACAGCGTGTGAATAACATTTCTGAAAATGTTACCGTCTTTGGTGCTACGGTACAGAGCAAACAAAATCAACAGTAGCAAATCCACAACACTTACATCACTTCCGAACCTACTAGTGATAAGCGAATCGGTTCATACCGCTATGTACGAATCCAATTCGTTCATAACAGTAATTAACCTTTTGTAGAGGGTCTGTCCATCAAATTGTATTGTTCACTATGCAATCAAAATAAAAATGCAGCTGGTCTCGCGAGAAAATCTTGATCTTGCGCATGCGCTACTGTGCATGAATATATCCAATAACAAACCCGGTCCCAGGATTGTGGCGGGTGCCACAATCAATTACGAATCCGTATTCGTTAGTGGGTATATTCGCTCATGTGCCGCTACCCACAGTAAGGCCTCATGCACACAACTGTTTTTTTATGCTGTCCGCAAAAAGGGGTTCCGTTGTTCAGTGATCCGTGTCCGTTTTTGCCTTCCGTTGTGTTTCCGTGTGCCTTCCGTTTTTTTTAGCGGACATGACCCAAAAGATTTTACCAAAAGACAGGCTGACAATTTTTCCCAAGTGCCTGCCAAGGGATCCGCAAAAAAACAGACACGGAATGCGGATGACACACGGATTGGCCATCCGCATTTTTTCACGGACCCATTGACTTGAATGGGTCCGTGAACCGTTTTTCACGGACAAGAATAGGACAGGTTATATTTTTTTGACGGACTGGAATCACGGACCACAGACGTGGAGGACAAACGGTGCATTTGCCGAGGTTTCCACGGACCCATTGAAAACCAATGGGTCCGCAGAAAATCACGAAAAACGGAGCAACGGACACGGAATCAAACAACGGTCGTGTGCATGAGGCCTAATGGTGCATGCGCGAGATTACGATTACGAGACCAGCAGGCATTTATTTTGATCGCATAGTTAACAATGCAGTTTCACGGCGGTAGAGGGACTGTCCTTCTACAACAGGTTAATTACTGTGATGAACGGATCCGATTCGTACACAGCGGTATGGACCGATTCCCTCATCAATAGAACTTAATCTGTCTCAGAGAAAAAAGGGGCCTTATTGCCTTCACAGCACCCAATCAAAATTGCTAGGAAAATTAGGCGTTGTCTCTGATTGGCTGCAGCGAGCAACAGGGATAATTTTCCCCAGAGCATTCAGTCAGGCCTAGTTCACACTTCAGTGATTCGGTCAGTGACTGTCGGCCGAAATCAGGTTCGGGTCAAAAACACAGAACAGGTGCAAATTTTTCCATTATACCTTATCTTTGTGAAGGATCCGCTTCTGGTTTTGGCTCACAATCACTGATGGAAATAACTGACCAGATCACTGAAGTGTGAACTAGGCCTTAGGCCCCTTTCACACGGGCGAGTTTTCCGCGCGGGTGCAATGCGTGACGTGAACGCCTAGCACCCGCACTGAATCCTGACCCATTCATTTCAATGGGTCTGTGTACATGCGCTTTTTTTTTCATGCATCACTTGTGCGTTGCGTGAAAATCGCAGCATGTTCTATATTCTGCGTTTTTCACGCAGCCCTAGCCCCATAGAAGTAAATGGGGCTGCGTGAAAAACGCATTGCATCCGCAAGCAAGTGCGGGTGCGTCGCGTTTTTCACTGATGGTTGCTAGGAGATATTTGTAAACCTTTAGGTTTTTATCACGCGCGTGAAAAACACATCAAAATGCATTGCACCCGCGCGGAAAAAACTGAACAACTGAACGCAATCACAGGCAAAACTGAATGGCTTTGCCTGTGAAATCGCACAGTTTTCACTGAACGCATCCGGATCTAATCCGGACCTTATCCAGACACGCTCGTGTGAAAGAGGCCTTCTTCAAGCATTAGCTGCCGGGTAAAGGACCTGTGATGACGTCACTGAGCTCATCACATGGTCCATCACCATGGTGATGGACCATGTGATTGGACGATGTGATGTGATGTCACCACAGGTCCTTTACCCGGCAGCTAATGCTTGAAGAAGACAGAAGAGATCGCCAACTACGCGATCAAGTGGATAAGGTGAGTTAATTTTTTTATTTTTAACCCCTTAATCCACATTTTACTAAGCATTCTATATTGAGAATGCTATTATTTCCCCTTATAACCATGTTATAAGGGAAAATAATAAAGACCGGGTCCCGTCTCTTAGCAACCATGCGGCAAAATCGCACTGCATCCGCACTTGCTTGCGATTTTCCCGCAGCCCCATTCACTTCTATGGGGCCTGCATTGCGTGAAAAACGCACAATATAGAGCATGCTGCGATTTTGACGCAACACAGAAGTGATGCGTGAAAATCACCGCTCATGTGCAGAGCCCCATAGAAATGAATGGGTCCGGATTCAGTGCGGGTGCAATGCGTTCACCTCACGCATTGCACCCGGGCGGAAATCACGACCGTGTGAAATGGGCCTTAAGCTTTCATTACACGTAGGTTTTTAGTAGCATTTTTCTGCATGTCTGCGCTTATATCATTTTTTGGGTTTTTTGTGCGTAGAAATGCCAGCTCCAGAACTTAGCTGAAGGTCTATGGGAAATATGAAAAGCAGGACACAAGCATTTATTTATTTTTTGCTCCTGATGTTTTTGTTCATTCAATGGTGTTTTTTTTCTTTCTTGTTTCTTTTAAAAAACGCAGCATGCTGGAGCTCTCAATGTTTTTTTCAGAGTTTTTCCAAAACCACCTCTATAGGGGAAGAAAACATCAGTGGGTAAACACCATGAGGCAGATGTACAAACGCCAGTCCTAGTATAAAGTATGTTGGCAAATGGCCTCTTAATGAATGTGGGTCATCTCCATGCAGTCCGTGCACCAGATCTTCAAACCTACACCAGCTATGGGCTCGCATAGATATGAACTATGATTTATACCAGTTACTGACGCATATGACAAAATTTCCATCATAATCTGCAACTTTTTTCTGCCATAACAATAATGGAGTAAAACCCGTCAGAAATGTCTCTTACTGTCTGAAAAAATGGCAGAAGAAACACCACAAAAAACTGCAGGTGGCAAAAAACACCTGAGCATAGGCCTCCTGCACACGACCGTTGTGTGCCTGTGGCCGTATTGCGTCCCGCATACGCCAGGTCCGCAATACACGGGCACAGGCCCGTGTGGACTTCACTTGAATGGGTCCGCAATCACAGAGATGCGGAACGGAAGCACGGATCGGAACCCCACGGAGGCAACGGAGCGCTTCCGTGGTGTTTCTGTCCATGCCTCCGCACCCCAAAAAAAGAACTTGTTCTATTTGTTTGCGGTGCAGACGGATCACGGACCCATTCAAGTTGAATGGGTTTCGATCCGTCCCGGCCGCCGCACGGATATTGCCCGTGAATTGGGCAAGGAACGGACGAACAACGGCCGTGTGCAGGAAGCCTTACTGGTAAAAATAAAAAGGCCAGAACCAAAATTCGTTTTAATGCTGTACAGCGATCCGTCTCCGTACAGCATTAAAATGTATGCGCTCCGGCGAGGCGAAGTAAATTATCAGCGAAGTCCCGCGAGACTTCAGATAATAACTTTGGGATTTAATTATTGAACTTGAAAACCATTTTAAAACAGGTAGCCGCAGTTAGCTCGGTACCAATTGGTACCTGGGTACTAAAGCCAACTTCGGAACCAAGTTTTAAAACGGATTTTAAGATCAAGAATTAAATCCCGAAGTTATTATCCGAAGTATCACGAGACTTTGATGAATTCGCCTCGCCAGAGCCCATACATTTTAATGCTGTACGAGGACGGATCTCCGTACAGCATTAAAAAGAATTTAGAAGCAAAGCGACTTCAGATCTTGGATCCAAAGCTCACTTCGCTCATCCCTAATGAGGACCCTAACGCACTCTGTACCAATAACCCACCGCTCTCGTCCTGACACCCCCCCGATCCTCCGCCGGCCTCTGTTCTTCCTACTACTCTAATGATAACGTGTTGACCTCAGTCGTGTTGACACATCACTGCTGTGGCCAGCGAATGGCTGCTGCAGTCACATGTCCTTGTTAACATGTCTTTGCTGGAGCTGGAAGAGTGTGAGGTCTCATTCACACTTCCGTGTATGACTTCCGTGGAAAATCCACTCGTGTTTCATGAAGGATCCATGTTTGGCCCGTGTTCATCATCTGTATTCCATGGACTCTGCTCAGCTGAAAATTTATTTCCAGATCATCTCCTGTACTACCAACCATTCGTGAAAAACCACTGACAGAGCTTGGATGCTATCCGTGTTGTGTCAGTGGTTTTCCATGGACCCACAGATTTCAATGGGAGTGATTCATCCACATACCGGACCAAAGCGGTGCAAATCTCCACTGAACCACGATCAATGGAAAACCACCGGTGTGTGAACAAACATATTAAAATCAAAGGCCACGTGTGCTGTCCGTGGAGAACACGGACAGCACACGTCTGTGAACGAGGCCTGATCGGTAAGGGTGGGGCTACAACAGGACCATAGAACTGAATGGGCTCACAAGTTTGCTGCGACCCTAGAATCCCCAAAAATCAAACCCTGCTGGATTTTTTGTCATTCTGGGGTCACGGTGAGCTTGTATGTCGCTCTGCGACCTCGTTAAGTTCTATGGCTGCCCTGCGACACCTGTCGCACCCAAGATCGCCATGTAGCCCCAGCGCAAAGGACCTGAGAACAGGATCAGAGGGGGGCAGGGACCGTAACACACACCTATTATGTTATAGCAGTGTTCTCTCAAGAATTATAGGTGGATGGACAATCCCTTTAAACTTATCTCCATCCTGGAAGCCGGCGCACTCGGACTAGATTCACACATGACATTTTTTTTCTTTAGAGCGAGCCTATAAAGGAAGGGCCGAGCAAATACACATCAGCGGAGAAGAAATCAGAAACTTCCGTACGAAGACGAACAGGTTAAGACGGTGAATGCCGGCACCAGCAGCAGACTGGCAACGGTTAATGCAGAGGCCCAAAGATGGGCAGTGCCAGCTCATGCCACACTTCCTGACTGCATACAATAAGGAAGGCCTGGCTGACGGAGGGGAACTACAACCCCCATTATATTATAATATCTGCCCAGCATGCATTCTCCATGATATATCCAATATGTATAGGGCAATCTATATAATGCCACACAGTACAAATCCTCAACCTGCAGCACAGTGCCATGCACAGCCCCACAGCTGCAATACCAGCTGCCACTGCCAGGCCTGTCCTCCTGGCATGCAGCACTATGGCATGTGGTCACACACGAAATATGACAGCTCCTAAGCTGCTAACATGTTGCGTAGCACAATACACGTCATGCACCTAATACAGAAGTCCATTGCACAGCTGGCGGCACACAATTGACCAGAGCCAAAGCATCCTCAGCAAGAGAAGCCCCCAGAAGAAGTGACTGTGCCCGCATCACCCGTATGCACCGCGGGACCAGGCTACCCGGGCCCTTACCTCCGTGCAGCCGCGGATGTTTACAGTGAGGCGCATGCAGTGTGCGGAGCGGCCGGGCGCTCTTCTACCAGCAGGTGGCGCTCGAGCACTTAGTGGAGAAGCAGCGCCGAGAACGAAGGGCTCCTCCTTGCTTCCCAATGACCTAATGGCGGTGACATGCAGGCTGTGGGGAGAAGGAATGGGAGCCCAAGGAGGGTCTTGTGACGATATAGTTGAGTGAGGGTACAGAGGGATACCAGCGCAGCAGCAGATCCTCAGGAAGATTTCACTTGCAGTATGGAGTTGCTGCAACTTGCAGTCCCACAAGGCTTTTAACATTCAGAGGGATGTTTAGCAAAACAAATGCACAGCAAAAGGAGAGCAGCTGCCCATAGTGACTAATGGGTCACTGCTTCCATGTCACAGAAAGCTTCTGAAAATGATAGATGGTTGCTTCATCACCGCCATCTTGCAAACGAACCCGTCCGCCATGATATTATTAATTTAAGGCCACTCTAGGCCTGCACCAAAGGAGTGACTTAAAAATCCCAGCACCATAAGGCCCAGTGTGTAACAAGCCCCGCTCCTAGCTTGTGCCATTTATAAAACTGATGCCATGTACTGTTGGCCCTATGCCCCATGGCTCGGGTGTGGCTGAACCCGCTATAGTTACGCTCCTGGGCTACACCTTGATTTATAAGCAATTACTAATGCCACCTATAATTTCTAGTGTCCGGTCACTTTTAAGGGCATCTCTCCGCATATTTGTACCTATGACACCGGCTGACCTGTTACATGTGCACTTGGCAGCTGAGGGCATCTGTGTTGGTCCCATGTTCATATGTGTCCGCATTACTGAGAATAATGAAGTTTTAATATACGCAAATGAGCCTCTAGGACAGGGGTCAGCAACCTTTGGCACTCCAGCTGTTGTGAAACTACAATTCCCATCATGCTCCATTCATTTCTATGTGAATTCTTAGAAGAGCAGAGCAAGTATGCATGCTGGGAGTTGTAGTTTCACAACACCTGGAGTGCCGGAGGTTGCCTACCCCTGGGGAGCAACGGGGGCGTTGCCATTACACCTAGAGGCTCTGCTCTCTCTGTAACTGCCACAGGGCCTGGTGTGATGATGTTTACACTGCCTGGTCCTGTCAATCAAAGTCAGCTGCAGAGAAAGGTGTAATGGCAACGCCTCCATTGCTCCTAGAGGCTCATTTGCATATATCAAAACATCATATTTCTCAGTAATGCGGGCACAATATGGGACCAGCACACATACCTTTGCAGGATCAGCCCTTGCTAGAACAAGAATGACATTGATGGTCCAGTGCCAGTCTCAACCATGAACCTATTAATGATTTTTTTCAGCTTTATGTCCCATACATGGGGAAAATTTTCAGAATTGGTGAATTTTCAACCATAGACAACTGCAAATGGCCGCCGATTAACATAGCAGGCATCCAGGGAAAGTCATTTCTAACATAAGTCATTTGAGCCTGTGGTCAATAATTATTTAAAATAGGTGTAATAGTTGTGGCTAAAAATCAGATTGATAGAAGCAATTGACAGTCATCATGTCTGTGGTACGGGAAGTGCAGCCTGTCTTTTCTATGTGTGCACATTCTCTGGTCCAGGTATAACTGTACATTGCCCCAGAGAGAAGGATAACATGGACTTCTGTGCACGTTATCAACTCCCCCATCAATCAGAGAGCGATTTCATTATGAATCTTTATGGGATATCTCCTTTAACTTCTTCGGGAACTCCTCCATACGTGTATGGCCGAACTGCGTGATTTAAACTTGGTGCCCCCTCAGAAGCTGTTTCTGTTGTTTTGAATAGCAGACAACTAGAGCTAATGTCTGAGACCGCCGATAACTCAAATCACAGACATTTGACCCTGCAGGTGCTGTAGTCCAGAGATCAGCAACCTCCTGCCCTCCAGCTGCTGTGAAACTACAACTCCCAGCAAGCACACTTACTCTGCTATTCTTGTAACTCCCATCGAACTGAAAGGATGATTCTGAGAGGCTTTTTTTTTTCAGGATGCACCTGAGAGGCTTTTTCCCAGGAGTGCTGCACTTCGGGGCCCAAATGTCTCTCCTGCACAGAGATCGGGGAGCTGTTTGTTTGTTGAGAATAAAAGTAATGGGTCAGTTTTACCGCATAGGGAATAGAGTAAAAACGAAACCCAGAAATCTGTGGCAGAATTAGATTTTTTTTCCCAATTGCACCCTATTGGAATTGTTTTCTACCTTCCCATTACATCTTATGCAATATTGAATGGTGCTATTAGAAAGTACTACTTGTCCTGTAAAACACGAGCCCTCAAACGTCTATGTGAATGGAAAAAAATAAAAATTCTGACTTCAGGAAGGTGAAGTAGAAGAGAGTAAAAAACAAAAACGCAAATGGAAAATCGCAAGGTCCTTAACTACTACAGGACCACCTAACGCACGGATTCGCCCGGCCCTGTAGTTCTGATCTGACGCGTCGGCGCGTCATCTCGCGAGATGCGAGACTTCCTGTGAACGTCCGCGCGCGCGTTCACAGTGCCGCGCGTCTCAGGAGTTCTACTGCAGCCTGCCAGCGATGATCAATCGCTGGCAGGCTGTAGATGCTAAATAAATAGCATCAAACAAGTATATCAGACGCTGTTTTGTGAACAGCGTCTGATATACCTGCTACCTGGTCCTCTGGTGGTCCCATTTACTAGGATCGACCACCAGAGGACCAGGTAGCTATGTAAAGTTGCACCAAACATTACACTAACCCCCCCCACACACACACACACACACTTATTAACCCCTTGATCACCCCATCTAGATTCCCTGATCACCCCCCTGTCACTGTTCACCCCCCTGTCATTGATCACACCCCTTGTAAGGGTCCATTCAGACGTCCATATGTGTTTTGTGGATCCGTGGATTCACGGATCGGCGGATCTGATCCACGGATCCGCAGATCCTCAAAACACGGACACCGGCAATGTGCTTTCCGCATTTTGCAGATCCGCACATTGCCAGAACTATATAGAAAATGCTTTTTCTTGTCCGAAATTGCGGACAAGAATAGGACATGTTCTATATTTTTGCGGAACGGAAGTGCAGACCCGGAAGCGCGGATCCGTAATTCCGGATCCGAGCGGGACAAAGTCTGTCCCCATAGAAATGAATGGGTCCGCAATTCCGTTCCGCAAACAGAATTGCGGACGTGTGAATGGGGCATAAGGGTCCCTTATCACCACCAGTTAGTTAGCTACTTGTTAGGTAGTTAGCGCCCAGCCCACCGCACCGCAGTCACTGATTTTGGCAGAGATTTTTTCATCCACATTGATTGATGCGAATGAAAAAAATCGGTGCCGTTCATTTTTTCTTTTTCAGCCCAGAGGCTGAACGGGAAAAAAAATCTCATTACCCGTATGCTCAATATAAGGAGAATCGCAGAAACTCCTAATGCTGGCCATACGTGTAATGATTGCAGAGACCCTTAAATGCCAGGGCAGTACAAACACCTCACATGTGACCCCATTTTAAAAAGAAGACACCCCAAGGTATTCCGTGAGGGGTATGGTGAGCTCATGGAAAATTTTATTTTTTGTCACAAGTTAGAGGAATATGAGACTTTGTAAAAAAAATATATATATATCAATTTCCGCTAACTTGTGCCCAAAAATTTTTTTTTCTGTGAACTCGCCATGCCCCTCACAGAATACCTTGGGGTGTCTTCTTTCCAAAATGGGGTCACATGTGGGGTATTTATACTGCCCTGGCATTTTAGGGTCCTAAAGCGTGAGAATCCAAATGCGTAAAAATGCCCTGTGAAATCCTAAAGGTACTCATGGAATTTGGGCTCCTTTGCATCTTGGCTGCAAAAAGTGTCACTCATGTGGTATCGCCGTACTCAGGAGAAGTAGAGCAATGTGTTTGGGGTGTATTTTACATATACGCATACTGTGTGTGAGAAATATCTCTGTAAATGACAACTTTAAAAAAATTTATACAAAGTTGTCAATTTACAGAGATATTTCTCTCACCCAGCATGGGTATATGTAAAAATACACCTCATAACACATTGCCCTACTTCTCCTGAGTACGGCAATACCACATGTGTGACACTTTTTGCAGCCAAGATGCGCAAAGGGCCCTAAACCAATGAATACCTTTAGGATTTCACAGGGCATTTTACGCATTTGGATTTCACGCTAGGGCCCTAAAATGCCAGGGCAGTATAAATACCCCACATGTGACCCCATTTTGGAAAGAAGACACCCCAAGGTATTCCGTGAGGGGCATGTCGAGTTCAGAGAATTTTTTTTTTTTGGCACAAGTTAGCGGAAATTGATATATTTATTTTTTTTATTTTTGTTTTTTACAAAGTCTCATATTCCACTAACTTGTGACAAAAAATAAAATTTTAAATGAACTCACCATACCCCTCACGGAATACCTTGGGGTGTCTTCTTTCTAAAATGGGGTCACTTGTGGGGTATTTATACTGTCCTGGCATTTTAGGGGCCCCTAAAGCGTGAGAAGAAGTCTGGAATCCAAATGCGTAAAAATGCACTGTGAAATCCTAAAGGTACTCATTGGTTTTAGGGCCCCTTTGCCAAAGTGTCACTCATGTGGTATCGCCGTACTCAGGAGAAGGAGGGCAATGTGTTTTGGGGTGTATTTTTATATATACCCATACTTTGTGTGAGAAATATCTCTGTAAACGACAACTTTTTAAATTTTTTATACAAAGTTGACAATTTACAGAGATATTTCTCTCACCCAACATGGGTATATGTAAAAATACACCCCAAAACACATTGCCCTTCTTCTCCTGAGTACGGCGATACCACATGAGTAACACTTTTTTGCAGCCTGGGTGCGCAAAGGGGCCCAAATTCTACAAGGCTGCTCACATTTAGCCCCGCCCAAAATGCCAGAACAGTAAACACACCCCACAAATGACCCCATTTCGGAAAGTAGACACCCCAAGGTATTCACTGAGGAGCATAGTGAGTCCGTCTGAGATTTTTTTTTTTTTGTTTGCCAGAAGTTAGCAGAAATGGAAACTTTATTTATTTATTTATTTTCCTCAGAAAGTGTCATTTTCCGCTAACTTGTAAAAAAAAAATGAAATTATACATGAACTCACCATGCCCCTCCGCGAATACTTTGGGGTGTCTTCTTTCTAAAATGGTGTCATTTGGGGGTATTTATACTTTCCTGACATTCTAGCACCTGAAGAAACATGACAGGTGCTCAGAAAGTCAGAGCTGCTTCAAAATGCCGAAATTCACTTTTTTGCATCATAGTTTGTAAACGCTATAACTTTTACCCAAACCAATATATATACACTTATTGGTTTTTTTTTATCAAAGACATGTAGAACAATAAATTTAGAGAAAAATTTATATAGAAATGTAGTTTTTTTTTTTTTTAAATTTACAACAGTGAAATACCACCAAATGAAAGCTCTATTAGTGAGAAGAAAAGGAGGTAAAATTAATTTGGGTGGTAAGTTGTATGACGGAGCAATAAACGGTGAAAGTAGTGTAGTGCAGAATTGTAAAAAGTGGCCTGGTCATTAAGGGTGTTTAAGCTAGGGGGGCTGAGGTGGTTAAAAGGGTATTCGCATCACAGACAATGGGGGCATATCGCTACGATATTCCCCCATTGTTTGATAGGTGCAGGTCCCGCCTCTGGTACCCGCACCTACATCGAGAACGGAGCGGGACGAATGGTGGCTTAGAGACCGCGGATTTCCAGGCACACCAAGCGCTCTCCCCATACAAATGAATGGGAGCGCACCGCGCTCATGCGGCCACCATTCCCATTCATTTCTATGGGGCCGATTGAAATAGCTGAGCCACTATCCTGTTCTTCAGGAGGGCCTGTGAAATAAGTGGAGTGGCAGGTCGAGCATGCACATCCAAGCTCTATTCATCTCCATGGGACTGACAGAAATAGCTGAGTGCTTGTCCTCTGTTATCTCCCGCAGTCCCATAGAAATGTACGATGCTGCAGTCGGACTCCCACTAATAGTTACCCCTTATCCTATATAACTGGAGTGCACCTCTAAAGGGTCTCTCCCATTAGATAAGTGATTAGCTGGGGTCCCCGCCGATCACGTGAATGGGGACCTATGCTCCCCATCTGAATGGAACTTCCATTCCACTTATAGAACTGCCGGATATAGCCAAGTGTAAGCCCTTGGTTATCTCCGGCACCCTCATAGAAATGAATTGAGTAGTGGCACGCACTTCCATAGCAGGGCGGCTCCACAGGTTACAGGGCCCTCGTTCTCATGATCTGATAGTTATTCCCTATCACGTGGCTTGGGGATAACTTGTTATAAATGGAATACCCCTTTAAATGGACAACCCCTTTAACGGAGGAAAGTAATCAGTTTATTGTGGTTTGTGGGCACTGAAAAGATATCCACTAGAGACAAAGGAAGCAAACAAGTAATAAAACGATAGAATAGAGAGTTTAATGCGTCATATACGCTACAAAGAATTCTTCTATCACTTACAGTCATTTCCAGTGCTTTGAGGAGTATCTTCGGACTGATGTGATGGTGAACGGCTGCTATATGCCGGCACTACACAGATGATACGAGGGCTTACAGTAAGCATCTAGAATTACAGGCCTGCAATCAGCTAAGACAGGCTGCAGTAAGCGAATCTCTGAATTTGGCTTCTACCCAGATTGCTGACCTCAGCCTTGCAAAATATGACTGACCCACTTCCTGTCTTCTCGGAACAAGTCGTCTTGTGTGGATATAATTTATTTTTTTTAGCACTGGCTGCTTTCTTCTGTGACAGTTATCAAAGAGGCAGATACCAGTTTCAGACAGTTTTTATGGCTTGTTAAAAAAAACTGTAAACTCGCCATATGTGTACTGTATATATGTTCACTATTTCTTTTTTTTGGGGGAAGGAACATTGTGGTCTTTTCATGGAAGTATGAACAAAAGAGTGCTGTCTTCTAAAAGGAAAAATCACAGAAATAAACGTGGCCTAAATGGGTGGAACTGCTCAAACCCCAAACACTGTTGCGTGTTACTAACAGGGGGAGCAGCTCCTCCGCATGGGGTTCTCAGCGAGCGGCCATCCCCAGCAAAAATTCCATACAATGGAGGATGCCAGCGCGAACCACATGCACCACAAAAGCATCCTACACAAGATGGAATAATGTGCGGATGAAAATACATAAATCACTGGGGAAAAAAAAAAAAAGTGCACCACAAGGATAAGCACCTGACAACACTGGCTAATCCCTCAAGCTGATGTTAAAAGCTGAGCCATTCGGCAATATCTCCCGGTCAGGAGATGTCTTCTTAAAGTGGTTCTCCAGGGTTCTCCAAATAAAGCTTCTGGAGCCCCATATTCCTTGTTTGTAGACATGAAAGATGGTAGCAGCACTCTCCATGCACTTCTTGCCCTCCAGATGTAGTCTCAGGGACAGCATTGGTAAAGAATATACAGTATATTACAGAACTTTAAGGCTATCGACAATGGGCAGACTCGAAACTTAAAGTGGCCCTGAAAAAAATTCTAAAAGTGGCCCCATGTTGCCAAAATTAACAGAAGCAGGCCAACCCAAGTAAGCACGGCCAACACAAGTAGGTGGGGCCTACAATACTGTAGTGCAACTCAAAATACCGCCCTTGCTGAACTAAATAGCACAGTGCATCACAAAATACCATCCCAGCAGAACTAAATAGCACAGTGCAGCACAAAACACTGGCCCAGCAGAACTAAATAGCACAGTGCAGCACAAAATACCGCCTTAGCAGATGCAAATACCACATTGCAGCACAAAACACTGCTGCCTTCTCCACAGTATTCAACTGTATCACCATCCTGAGAGCGGTGATACAGTTGAGTTCAGGATGCTCCTAACATTAATTAACGCTTAGACCATCAGATCTTTATATAACCGGCTAGCTGCCATGAGTAGGGGCCTTCCAAGGCCCACTGGGAAATTTCCCTATAGGGTCTATAGCCAGTCTGGCCCTGTCTATCGATATCTTTGACATATAAAACAATATTTTTAGGTAAGATTATGAAATAACTTGAGGGTTTAATGGAGCCAAGTTTCAGGCTCCATTCTTCATTCCGTTATTTATTTTCAGACTTCCTGATACTGTTTTCATCCTACCCCTAGTCTCAGACTTTTCTAATGCCATTTTTCCTGCTCAGTAATACATGCTGAATGTGAGGTCTGTGTGTTCAGGATGCTGCTGCCTTCACTAGGTTTTGTACTGTACCCTGCTTTGAATGCCCCTCTCTGATGCACATTGGAGAGCAACTGAATGGAGTAATCTGAATGGCCACCATGTAATTCGTACTACAGTGGCTGCAGGGAAATGTCTAGCTGGCCATGGCTTCCCTGCTGGGTGTTCTAGGACGATGGCAAACCTTTTAGAGACTGAGTGCCCAAAATGCAGCCCAAAACCCACTTATTTATTGCAAACTGCCAACACGGCAATTTAATCTGAATTCCAATATAGTTTATCTTCCATGTACTTTTTCATTTAGCTATAATAGCCTGCATACATTCAGTGCGCTGCCTGTGCTGTCCATAGTGTGCCCTGCGCTGATAAATGGAAGGCAATGTCTAAAGCTTATCGGTACACCATAGACTTTTTCCAGGGTGCGGGTGCCCACAGAGAGGGCTCTGAGTGCTGCCTCTGGCACCCATGCCATAGATTCGCCACCACTGTTCTAGGAGCAGGACCCGCCCTGGCAGCTGCATTTTGAGAGTGGTTGTCTCTGGTGAGATAACCCCTTTAACTTTATTTATAAAAACCCAGAGAACAGTGTCTGCTTCCAGTGCTCCCATGCATCTTTATAAAGAGGTGCAGCGCATACTCATCCTGTTCTCAGACCTTTAGAGGCTATGTACACCTTCTGGGGCAATTTGTATATAATTGTATTTTACTAATGTTGGGCTAAATCATTTTTTTAATTGGTCTTTATTAAAAAGTTTGAACCGCTGTCTTTGTGCAGCCATGAGTTTCCCTAGTAGCAAGGATCTGAATTTTCACTCTGTTCCGTCAGACAGCTCACCTGATGGACTCCTTATTTCTGACCTTATAAACACTCATTATAGCTAATTTCTTATCTTACTGATAAGAATGTGGCTTAAATAATTGTTTATTTCCTTTCAGTAATTTAGAGATAGGTTTATTAGATGACCGGCACAAAGTAAAAGTGAAAAGTACCAAGTACGATTCACACAGCTAGAAAAACAGTTAAACCTTTGTGACAGAATGGCTCAATATTTTTTAATAAAGACCAATTAAAAAAATGATTTTAGCCCAAGATTAGGAAACTGCAATCATAAATAAATTGCCCAAGAAGGTGTACATAGCCTATAATTGAATGTAATTGGTTGCAGTAGTCAACCATTCCACTTTTCCTTTTACTCTTGTTTCATATTTGAATAATTTTGAAGCATTGTTACTTCCTGTTCATTTATGGATGAGGACTACATCTATATCTGTATTTTTTTTAAAAAGGCGTTATGCAAGACTAAACCTTTTTAACAGGCTTCTTCAGAGTATCTGGACCCATGGTGGGGCTCCTACTTACCCGGTCCCCACCACTGGATTCTGGCTGTATCACCTTACGACCGCCTCCACAAGTTCTGATTCTCGGAATCAACAGCCTTTTGACAGGCGTCCCGTAAACGTGCCACATGGATGACAGGTCACTGCTGCAGCCGATCATGTGACGTCCTACAACAGAATTGATTCGCAGAAACTCTGGATCTGCGGAGGCGGCCGTGGAGCGAAGCATCGGAATCCAGCGGTGCAAATCAACCACTCTGAGGAGATCTGTTAAAGAATAAATTCTAGGATAACCCCTTTAACTTGATTGAAGCTTCCTATCCTTCCTCATGAATGTGGAACAGACAACACCAGTCACTAACCCATCAGATACCATGGCACAACATTAATGTGCTCGCTAACTATTGGGCTTTAAACCATTGGATTGGTCACTAATTATTATAACAGGACAACACAAGGGGCACCAAAGGGGGGCGTCAAACTACTGGACACTGAAGACTGAAAATATGTGACAGTTTTTCTATACTTAACCACTTTCGCCCACTTTTGAAAAGTGGCAAGAGCAGCAAAAAAATCACAAAAAGTTACACATTTTGGCTAAGATGGCATGCTCCACAGTTTTCGACTTTTTAGCACCAGAGCTCTGGTGGAAATGGAATGATAAATTTCTCCCATAATCTTTTGCTTCTCAAACTTGTTAGAGCTCATTGACAAATTCTATAGGGACTTGTGAGCCTTTACCAGTGCTATTAGCAAGTATGGGCCTCACACACGCCCTGGTGGTAAATATACACTCTAGCGCAGAGCACAGCAGAGGGAAAGACCAGCAAAATCATCAATAGAAAGGCATTGCTGGAGCAGTAAGTGGCTGCTAATACTATTATGGGCTACTAGGAATCAAAGAACCTGTCTCTGGACTCCTCCTAGATCATCTACCTAAGGCTTCATTCATATATCTGTTTGGTAAATCCAGTAGTGTGCAGAGCAGTAGACTACCAGAGTTAACGTATCTGGCATAGCCAGACACTGCCGGCATCACCAGATTACCATTCACTACCATAGTGCATGGCATAAATGCCGGTTTTCTGGCGGAAAAATATCGCTGGATGCCAGCCGGATACAGTAACTCCAGTAGTTCATTCCTCTGCCAGAACAGACTGTTGGATTTAGTGAGATGTGAATAGAGCTTTAGGCTTGTTAATGTAACCGACTCCATCTTGTCTTTAAAGGGAACTTGTCACCTCTACTATGCTACCCTCACTGAGAAATATATAAATTACACTTTTAATTTAATTTGCAGACAAATTAAATAAGTATTATGCATTTTGTACTTCCTGCCTTTTATGCAAATTAACAAAAAAGAGTCATATCTTACTTGTGTGACCGGAGAGTGATGAGAGTATTTTCTCGGAGTCAAGCTTCTTAGCTCTGCCTAAGAAATGCCCCTATAGATAAAATGTCGTGTGAGCTTCCTTGATTCGAGTCAAGGTAAGCACGCCCCCTAACCGCCCACTCTTTTGTTAGATTGACAGCCTGCAGTGTGGCGGGGATCGCCTAAGTCTCGCGCATGCACGGTGTGCTCCTTGGTAAGGCGTGATCCTGTCTCCAACTGCCGCTGTTAGCCGGGTTTCAGCGGCGCAATGCGCATGCGCGAGATGCGATCCCGGCCGCGCTGCAAGCTGTCAATCTAACAAAAGAGGGAACGGTTCAGGGGCATGCTTACCTAGACTCGAAGCAAGGAAGCCGCTGCCCCCTTGACTTAAAACATAGTTTTTTTGAATCTATGGAGCATCAGACTACCGAATCAAACATATGATTATTAACAGACTGGGGGCTACCATGAGGTACTGCTGGCGGTTTTATATGTGTTTTTGAGGTGACAGGTTCCCTTTAAATAAACTTTTCCAAACCGCTTAAGGACATTCCAATATAGATTGTGGGATGGGGGTGGTGGGCTACAAGACTTGTTTTAGTTGCTAAGAGCTAAGGCTAGGCAGCCTCTTTCCGCAAATTCCACCATAACCTGCTCTATCCTGACATGAGGCTATCATGCACTGTTATCTATAATCTAAATGGTCAGTGTCCTATACCATAAACATATGATTGCCTTTGTGTTTGTGTCTTTATGTATAAATAAACACTGAGGAAGGGGAAACACGAACTCTATTGTACACCAACTCTGTGTGTGGCTCGATGTCCCCCGGCCGGTGGGGACATGAATCTGGCAAAATATTACTGTATATGGCTAGGGCTACATGGCATCTTAAATTCCATGAGAGGAAACAAAACCTTCTTGAGAACGCTACCTACTTCAACACGTATGAATGGTCTAAATCCTAAATACATGGTTCTCACCTTACATGGTTGTGTAAATTAGACACTACAGTAAAGGAGGGTTTGTCGGAAGGGCAGAGTGCTTCTATTTTGTCTATTTTGGATGTAGTGAGAAATCTCAGACGTACTCAGAAAAGGTCATAAGAAAGCTTCTCTAGTATATTTGGATGTATCACAAAATTTACCAGGCACAGTTCTGCAGATCAGCAGATAATTTGCCCTTAAGGCCTCATGTACACGACCGTAGGTGTTTTGCGGTCCGCAATCCACGGATCCGCAAAACACAGAAGCTGTTCCGCGTTCCGTTCCGCAATTTGCAGAACAGAACGCGACCCATTGTAGAAATGCCTATTCTTGTCCGCAAAACGGACAAGAATAGGGCATGCTATATTTTTTTTGCGGGACCATGGAACGGAGCAAAGGATGCGGACAGCACACGGAGTGCTGTCCGCATCTTTTGCAGCCCCATTGAAGTGAATGGATCCGCGCCCAAGCCGCAAAATATGCGGCTCGGACGCGGACCCAAAATACGTTCGTGTGCATGAGGCCTAAAGGGATTGTGCTGTATTTTCTTTTACCCCCCCAAGCAGATCTATACTTGGCTGCTCCCTGCTGCTCCATTATGACTCTCTGGCTTCCAGGCTGCCTTCCCCAAACTTTTTGCATGGACAGAGTGATGTACACTTTTGCACCCAATAAATGACCTAGCATATGCCACATGGGGACATGTCACCATTAAGGCCAGTCATTGACTACAGTGGTGCATATGATCCATCGATGCAGGAAGTTTACATGCAGGGACCAGAAGTTCGGTACAGAGCAGGAATGGGGTGACGGGATAGGTAGGTAGGTATAGATCTCTTCACATGTGCACAGTGGCTCACTGATAAAGATGGTTAATCTGTCTTTACTATTCCATTTGTGTCTCAAATGCTATGTATGGGGACAAGGAGTTAATTTTATGGCTCCATAGAGACAGTTTCTGGGTGTGGGCTGGTCCCACCCCTATAGCTAAGAACTATGGCTACAAAGAGTATGTGTCTGTTGGAAGGAGAATCAGTAGACAGGGTTACACGAGCCCAGTAAACCAAAAGCAGCCAAAAAAGTAATTGTTACACATGCAAGCCTCTGAAAGAGAGAAGACTGGAACCTAACAGAAGGTGTAGTGGCCATTTTAAGGGACAGTGCATGAATTAAAAATCAGTGAAGGTAATGCATGTATTTTGGACCTCACTTCATTTGGTTGAGGTTAGATGTTTCAGACTTCCCTACCATACAAAAGAGACAGATTGGCCATCTGTTAAAAGACTAAACCCAGCAGCTGGGTATTGTAGAAATACTGATAGAACTGGAGAATATAGAGAGTGAGAGAAACTGCACCCATTGGCTGAACTGGGAAGATTGCTCAGATTAACTCCAAGAGAACTGCCATATTGCCTATTCCTCCCTATACACAGCCTGGGGAAAACAGTCTATGCAACCTGTAGAGACTGTGCCAACTATTGCAAGTGCCTGTGTATACCATCTGACGAGTTGCTCTACTAAAGTACAGTTGGCTTGTTTACATCTAAAACTGGCCTCATCCTTGTACTGAAGTGCTGCAGTGCCTGGTATTCCAAGAGGATGCCCTGCCTTGCACTTCTAAACCCACTGACACCAAGGGCACCCCACCCACCACCAGGCAGGAGCACCCAAATCAAGGTGTGCCCAGAGGAGAAGAAAAGGTGTGCCCCATCAACCTCACGGCACAGGGAGTGCCAGAGTAAGGACCACAACCGTGAGTCCTACTACCAACACCATTCATGCCATAACTACCACTCATGTCCTCCTGCTGTCCTCTCCCGAGCTCCCTGCACATGTAAGGCTGGGTATGGAGGAACTTAAAAAATCCTGGACAACCTCTTGAATTGTAAATATTAGTTTGGACTTGTCATGAAGCCCATTCTTCATGACAAACATGGTACCAGATATTTAATAAAGGTGAGGCATTTTAGTGCTTTAAAAATTATCTTCATCAGACCAGATAGAAATCAATATTTAGTGCGAATAATATACTATGGTGAAATTGTATTTTTGCCATTTACTAATAAACTTATTTAATAATAAAATTATGTATGCCAATTTACATTAATACCTACAATGAATCAAGCTATATCTACATTCTAGGTGGACTCGACCCTGGTCAGAAACTATAATTTTGTGGTCTTTTCTGTTTGTTTTTAACTGAAAACACATAAAGGGGTTGTCCTATCTGGGATATTTATGGCTTAATGCTAGCATACGTCTTAAATATCAGTGCGTTTTTTAATTTCAAAGGTGTCTGGCCGTGGCTTTCTCCTCTCTCTATTGAAAATGTATACAACGTGTATGTTTTTTGGAGAACAAAAGAATTGGGAATGTAGAAATGTAACAACCCGATCCATATCTCCCCTGGCACCTCACAACTTTTCTTCCCACAATTGACATTTAAGAGCTCTACTACTTAGTCTTGTTGCCATGTGGCACTTCTCTTATAATTCTTTGGGGAAACCAATTGGTCACGCCATTTAGGGTGGGACACGTTTGACACCATTACGTGTTTGGCTGTTTGGACTTACAGCCAGGGCCCAGAAAATATTATATAATCCCCAAAAAATGCAGGCACAAGTTTCTAAGAACAACCACCCACATACAACGTTTTGGCAATAAATATCTCCCCTGATTTTGCTATCTACGTGCATGTCATTACAGTTATAAAAGTTAATGAGCTGTTACGAGACCTCCCTAACATTGCTCATCACTCTAGGAAACAAAGGAATGGACAGGTTAAACTCTAACAAGTCTGATGCTTGTTTCCTCAGGGTAAATGTCTGGGACATTTGGTACATGAGGCTTGATTTTTTTAGATCACGTAATCAGAAAGAGTTATCAATCACTTCTCATTGCTAGAGGCCCTTGATATCTCAGGCACAAATGTAGTGCCCTGGAATAAGGTTACTTTGGACAATTGTCCCTACTGCTACTATGCAAAAGACATCAAATCCCTACTTTATTGTCCGTGGAAGGGTTAACTTGCACTGATTTATGCTGCTGTGTGCAAGTTTACTGTTTTATATAGTTGGACTGCATTTTAAATGTTTTTTGTAATATATCCTGTTCATTTGCGCTATTATTGCACAATATCTGCACTGCTCTATGGAAAAGGTTAATGCACAGCCAGCCACTACTTAGAGGCTTTTGGGCTTTCTATCTATGCACTGAGAAGTTAGAAGGGACTATGTAAAGTTTTGGAAAGAAAAAAAAGACACGCTGACCTTATGAGTATCTGGTTTATCTCTGTTGTTTACGTCTGAAGACTGTTTTATGTCTGGAAAAACTGCATAGTCATTCCCCTAGACTTGCATTGAAACTCTATACAAGTCTATAACAGACTGAAATTGCAACATTGTTGCTGTTTAAATTGTGCTTCTCTACTCCACCCCTTCCACTAGAAGGTTCTAGTTCAGTTAGAAATTATATAGAAGGAAAGCAGTTAGAGTCCCTTTTTGGCTGTAGATAGGGACCAGCATTTAGTATTAGAGATTCTGCCAGCCTGCCTAAGTGACCGTAAGAAGATGCTAAGATGGGGATACTGAGCCACAGACGGTGGGTCAGCAGCCCTTTGATCAGGGAGCCAGAAGATCAAGCCACAGACCCTGGGCCACCAAACCTTTGGCCAGTGCACCAGCCTTCAAAAAAAGAGAGAGAGAGAGACAGCTAGCTTAGGCCTTAACCATGACTCTTCTCAAGTAGATTTAACTCTTTTCAAGGCCTGGGTTGTAATGATTATAAAACTGGTTCTCAGAAACCACTTACTATTAGCTCATTAGTGACACACCGCTGAGATCAGCATTTCTGTCACTACTTTATGATGTCCTCAGTGAGGTGAAATATTAGTGCATCTATGTAGAGACATAGATTAATGGGTGGACACAGACAGAGGAGGGCCCCTGTGCAAGGACAGTTATGGGCCCCTTCCTTTCCAGTCATAGAAGGTCCTCTTTATCATGCAACTCATGTCTGTCCAGCAAGTCCTAGTGATTGTGAGCTATGAAATTCATAAACCCAGCCCTTGCATTCAATCTAAAACAGTGGGACACTGCTTATTGCTTTTAATGTGCTAGCGTGCCCCACCTTATCTTCTGAACCCCTGTCTCACCCTGCATACATTCTTTTGATTCCAATTTGTTTTATAGAGAGATCATATTAATTTGCTATGTATTTCTTTTTCTAATGAATTATAATTCAGAAGAAAAGATGTTTAGTAATTAAATCACGTTTGCTTTTTCATTAATACTTTTCTTGTCTGCTGACAGTTTCATTATGTTTTAGCCTTAGGTTAGTCCTCCTTTATACACTAGGAACCTATTTGAGACAACCAGACAATATTACAGTGAAAAATGTTATTCTAGTGGGTTGGTCTTGTCATACAACAGAGTAATATACACAAAAGGTAGGGCATTGTAATGTCTGCCACAGAAAAATATGGTCTTGATAGGGGATGGTCTTCTCAGATGCGGTCTTTATGGAAGATAATTGTTAACTCTTAGGCTACACACACATGACCGCATGACCGACCGACACGGTGTGCTGTCCGCATTTTTTGCGGACGCTTTGAAATGAATGGGTCTGCATCCTATCGACAAAAAAAAAAACGTAACGGACACGGAAACAAACAATGTTCGTGTGCATGTAGCTTTATGCTTTGACTACCCTTCTCTGTTTTCTCACTCATGGTCAAAAATGTCATTGTGGTGTAATTAAAGGGGTTGTCCCATTAAGACAATCCACAAGATAGGGGATAAGTGTCTGAACTGTGGGGAGACTGCTAGGACCCCCTGCTGATCATGAGAAGGGGGGCCCATGTGCCCTGTTTCAATGGAGCATCAGTCACACATGCATGTCTGCTGCTTCATTCATCTTTATGGGGCTGCCAGAGACTGCGGAGCGCTTGTACTCGGCTTTCTCCGACAGTCGCATAGAGTTGAATGGTGCAGTGGACATGCATGCGTGACTGCCACTCTATTCAAAAGGTGGAGCACGGACCCCCATTCTCATGAATGTCGAGGGCCCCACCGATCAAACCCCCCCCAATCACACACTTATCCTCCATCCTATGGATAGGCGGTAAGCTGTTGTAGTGGGACAACTCCTGTAATATAAGTAGCTAGATATGGCATAGCATTATAGTACAGAACAAAAGAGGATGGCATTGTGCTTCATATACTTGGAGGGTCAGTCGATTTTCCTGCACCACAGCAGAGCAGCTGCATTGCAAAATGCTGAGGCACAATGTTATTTCATGCTAGACCGAGCCATCGTACTATACCAACACATCCATTATTATTACAGTATAAGCAGATCCTATAAAAAAGCATCATGTCAAGATATACAGACACACAAGACATTTTAGTGATTGACGCTCGGGTCATTCCCCCCTTCCTCCCAAGAATCTTACAGATTCTCGTTAGCAAAAGCAGACGATCTATTACTCCTTCTGGTGCATGAATTATTTATTCTTCTGCTATGCATTGTTTTAACACCGGCTATGAAAAGAAGCAATTTCAGTTTCCAAATCAGACTGATGTCCCCAGAGAGTTAAAGGGTTAAACACGACTGTACTCGGCGACCTTGGTTTATTTACATGTTATGAAGGCTTCCATAGCAGCGGCTGAGCGATAGATTGCTGCGTCATCTTCATCGTGTCAGCAGGGCTTGTCCTCTTGCAGCCATTTTGCAGACTAAAGTGACTTAAAATGGCTGCTGCAGCTCTCACAGAGACATAGATTAGAAGCCAGAGAGCCTCGTCTATAACTTCCTACATTTCATTATCGCCATCAAAAAAGGGAAATGAAGATTAACGCAGCTTTAAGGTCCAGTGACCTACATTTACAGAACGTCCCTTCCAATAATTAGATCAAGTTAAAAAAAAAAGACAAGCAATGTCAACGATGGAAGGCCGCCATTTTCTTATACTTCCTGCCAGCCATTTTGTGGTATGCAAACTGACTCAAGATGGCCGTGGCTACAGGTCTGCTTTGTTTTATTCATATCACACCGCATGGACAGGAAGAGAAAATACTGCGGTGCATAGAATACAGGGCCAATAAATTAGATTCAGATGTTGTTTCCAGCACTAGGATAGTCACATTCATTTAAAATAAAAGTGTCATCAGAGTCCATCGCCCTATGCAGCCTTTCACAGTCATACAGCATGTGTTCCTAGCAACACACAAACGTCTGGCAGAAAAAGCGTTAAATGCAGCTTAGTAGCCTACGGACGAGCTAGCGCTTTTTAAACCATGTAGGTATTGTCGGTTCGGATACATTGGGTGTAAGAACAGATGAGGCATATAGGAGGAATCAGCAGCTACAGTAAGGTTGGGAATGCACAGCACGCAGCGTCGTCTGCACATGGGTGAAAACAATAAATCATTTCCCAGAAGAGAAAACAAAGAGAAAAAAAAAAATGAAAGAAAGGAATATGCCTGTGGAAAGCATTTGCTACTTGCCTGGTGGAAATTTTTCTAGAAATAACATTATCTTCCTCCAGTGTTAAAATCATTTAGCGAAAAAAAATTCCGTTGCCACAGTAACAAGGCAAGGGCCCAGTCTAGAGAGATCATCATGAATGCAGAGTCCCAGTCTTAAAGGAGCTGTGCAGTAAACAGGCACGCCAAGCAAGACAAGGAATGTGGGGGAAAAAAAAAAGAAAACCACCCTGTTCTGTCCTGACGGACTTGGATTCGTGACATCCAGTCACCCTGCGTCAGTCTAGCTGTTAACCCTTCCACCACCACAGCGGCCTTTTCAGGCCTCGTTATTTAGCAAACAGTGGCCGTAGTGTGCACAGTACACAATGACGAGGCAAGAGCAGAAACAGCCACGTCCTTCTGTTTCCGAAAAAAAAAACATCTATATCTTTATTTTCTTTTGGTAGGAAAACCTAACTTTTTTTTTTTTAAGCGAGCCAAAAGGCGCCAACGTCCTCAAAAAATGTCATGACACGGCGCTTCTCAGCGGACACACTGCAAGGGGTTACTGCCACATAAAGGCAGCGCCTGATCTTTTTTACTTGTCTTATTAATGGATGGGAACAGTTTGGGTCTTTAGAGCAGAGCTCATTCAAATTTACTGCACTCAAATTTACTGCACTAGTTTTGTTTTTGTTTTTTTTGTTTTTTTCTTAAATTCTACTTTGTGATTTGATCTTGTTAGTCCGAACAATAGGCAACCCAATAGTTATCCGGAGAGCAGCGAACAGTTAACACGAGTAATAATAAGCCATCCGCCATACTGTGGCATACACCTTTCACACAGAAATTAATTTTAAGTAACCGAGCAAGAGACTGGGTGCCTAGAGGTCCTTTACATAAAATCTATTTCTTGACGGCAGCTGGCATCTTGTTTAATCAGGTGAATTCTACAGTCACGTATATATATATATAGCTATATATATAGAACTAGATATTGCCTATCTTGCCGTTCACCTATGGTCACGTAGGTGTGGTAACATATAGGTTCTGTGCTAGATGCCAGTTTTCATTTAAACTAGACATAGGGTTGGCGCTGCAGGCGGACGAGAACGACAACAACATGCACGTTCAACCTACCTCTAGGAACCATTTAAGGGACTGTCAACACACAAAATACTTTCCATCTTCCTGCGTGCGGCGCAGTTATGGAAGAATAAAAAGAAACCTTTTTTTTTTTTATTCGGTCCACGCTTCATGGGGATGAAGAGCTGTCGTCGGTAAAATCAGCTGTACAGCATCTTGGACGGCTGAGATTCACGAGAAGTGGATTTTCCATTGGAGGGGAACGGATCTTGGTAGCAATGAGAATCCACCTCCGGGTTTTACTCCTGCTGTGTCTCATTGATCCGCAGCTTTGTGCAAATAACGTCAGGACTGACCACTGCAAAGGGCCACTTCTCTGTTCCCCCTGGAGAACCAGCTGCTTAGCCCGAACTTCCGCATAGAAGAGGCGAGCTACAGTGCGATGCAGGAGTTAAAAATAGATTTTTTTTCCATTCCTCCTACCTGCATGGCGAGCATATTAGTTTTCAGGCGCTTTAATTTGATATTCACATTAATTAACAATACAGCATACATTATTCAGCCGGGTAAATACAGGACAGGATTAAAAGCAAGATTAATACGATCACGCAGCCTTTCACAGTTTTTTTTTTATATCAAGCTGGTCCTTTGCATGAGATGATGGTGAAAATGCCGGCTGTAAAACGGCGATGCAATGCTTAGAGATGGAAGCGAGAGACGGGAGGTGCAGTAGGTTTATGTCAGGCAGAGCATTTACATACTGACAGCAGCATCTAATGGATTCGGAGCACAGCAGGCAGAAGAGAAGGCATTAATCCTCGCTGCCATGTCAGCCTTGCAACCGAGATGCATTCTGCAGCATCTCCTATGAAGGATAGAGCCAGCTCACCTTAAACGCAGCATGCCACCAACGATGGGGATGACCGACAAGCCATCGGGAGCTTCGGATTGAGGAACAGAAAGCAAGAAATGCAAAAATAATCATAAGCAAAAAATAAAAATGAACAACCTTTACTCAGCTGGCAGCTCCCCAGATGTTATGTGACAGACTTCTGAAAGATCGCAGCTTCATCGCTTTGTACAGCCGTGCGTATAACCATTCCGAGGCTGATGCAGGATGCACACATATTATGTATGACATCCTTCTGCTCGCTGCAAAATAAACCCTACTCCTTGAAGACGTTCTTCGGGAAAGGGTGATGTCTTCTTCAGGCAGGATTCCCAACACCACCCTGCCTTCCGAATCATTTGCCTCCCTTTTTTTTTTCCGCTTTGAAAGCCGCAGTTTAAGTTTTATTAAAAGCAATATCCTTTCCACAGTTTGCAAGCTACAGAGATCCAGTCATCTGACCGGCTAATTGTATTTAGGCAACACCCTACTTACCACAGGCTCGGCAAGTGCTAAATATATCAGCATTACAGCTGCTCAGTCGCACAGGAAAATACGTACTAAAGAATTGTTATTTCCTCTCGTGATAAAAAAGCTATTCCTTCACAAACTGGATTCTGCTCAAACATTGAGTAATCCACTGCAGTTTTTTCGCTTGCATAATCCGAGTACTCTGACCCACATAATGCAAACAAGTCCAAGCCAAGCACATACTAAACTGTACGCAGCACTTACTGACTGGTGGCGGTATTAACTGTCTGCCTGCCTGCCTGCTTTGCATATTTTACTGCACTGTGACCGTGAGCTTGTCACGGAAGAAGCAAGAGAACAGATTATTTCAGTGCACAGTACAGGGGATAATACTATAATACTGCCATATTCATAGGGTTGGCATTTTTATTTTATTTTTTGTTACGCTGCATGCTGTGTTGTTAAAGACACAGGCAGGGTAGCATGTGTGTTAGTTTGTTTTCGGTAATGATATGGTCCTTCAGAACTGAACTAGCAATCTATGGTAATTTCTACTACAACATTTAAAATGGTCAAATATCAATGTAAACAGAAATATGTGCCACCATGAAAGGGGTTGTGACTTCTGACATTGCTGACATGATCCACACCTATCTCTAGAACAGAGCCCCCAAAGTATACGAAGGGAACCGCGCATGCGCGGCCACCCTCCATTTACTTCTATAGAAGTTCTGAAAAAAGCCGAGCAACTGCAGTATCCCAGACCTGGGAATATCTGCAACTGTATATAGTAATGTGTTGTTCATGTTACGTATTTTTCAAGTTTTGGCCGTGTGTTATAGCCAAGAAGGTTATGGTTGGCAGGAACAGGGCTAACCACATTGTTCCTCCCCTCTTGGTAGAAGTGGGTTTGTCCCGCTTACTGGCAGTAGGGCGAGTTCCAGTCCAGCTAGAGAAGGAAGAGGAAGAACATGTCAGAGCTCCTACTCCTCAGAACCAAATCTACCGTATATACTCGAGTATAAGCCGACCCGATTATAAGCCGACCCCCCTAATTTTACCCTAAAAAACTGGGAAAAGTAGTGACTCGAGTATAAGTCGAGGTGGAAATAGATGTCACTGTTATGGGGGGGGGGGGGATATCTGTGAATGACACTGTTATGGGGGATCTGTGGATGGCATCCACAGCCCCCCCATCCCATAACAGTGCCATTCACAGCCCCCCCATGCCATAACAGTGCCATCCACAGCCCCCCCTCCCCCCCCATTACCGCTCCTGTAAAGTTTTAAAATTCAATTACTGTATAGTGTAATTCATACTATAACTCTTGCCCCCTCTGTTCTAAATACCTCCTCACATGCCGCACTGAATACTCCAAGCAGGCCAGGCAGGCACGTGACATCAGTGAGTTAGCAGTAAGCGCACCGCCCCCGCCGCAAATGCCTGCCCCCAGCTCCTCCTCCCGCTCCTCCTCCCACTCCGCTCTCCTTTTTATGTGTATGATACGAGTATAAGCCGAGTTCGTGTTTTTCGGCACAAATTTTGTGCTGAAAAACTCGGCTTATACTCGAGTATATACGGTAATTTTCCTGTAAGAATGGGCAACTAAGTCAGTTTTCCTTTGAACCAGTCTCCCCCTCAACTGCCACCAGCCATATCTATTGCTGGAAGCTGTGATAGCTACAGGGAGAGAATTGCTTCAGAAAGGACACTCCACTTGAGCTGCCAGCCTGAAGAGAATCTAAAAGAGCAATTGGAGCAATTATGGGGGGGGACGGGGGGGGACGACAACAACGACGAATCCTGTTTTGTTAGAAAGGGATTGTCATGCACTATATGATGCCTGATTTAAATTTTTTACATCAATCATCGGATAACCCCTGTAATATGTCCTAACCCCAACATGTCCTAACCCTTCAGATCTTAGCCTAATAGCAGTAATCTACTGGGTGCTGTAGTGCACACTGAAAAACTCTTCAAAGTTTTAGTAGGGGGGCTAAAAAGTAAGAACTCTCTGGGGCAAATTTACTAATGTTACTGCTCCTAGACCTCAGGGTAAAATGTTTCTCCTTGATCCTTGGGTCTCATCATGAAATCAGAGCTTAGGCCCACCACATGATCCTCTGGTACTCTGATGGGCCAGTCTGACCCTGGTCACATCAAGTTTTAGACCTATTTATGGATAAATACTAAAACTCGATCACCTGTTTCATTTTAGAAGGGGGGTGGGGACAATGTTCCCCTGCTTAAATGGAGCGACGGACATGTATGCATGCTGTTGGTCCAATCGCCTTTCATTAAACCTTGAAATTACATATAAAAAATGCCTGAATTAAAATACAATACCTTCCAGATAATATACCTACCAGACCTACTTGAAAGATGTGCTTTTCTAAGGCCCTTTGACTCTGCCGTGCAGCAATAATAACCTTTATGTCATTTGTAACTAGAATCAAAACGGTAGCCATATTGATAGTTTTCACTATTATTTCACACTACCAATAAGCCGTATGCATAAAAAACAGCAGTTGTTTAGAATCCCTATTATCTGCACATGAAACAGTTTTACATGATACATACAGTGTAAAAGTATGTAAATGTCAAATTATATATATAGGTATTTGCACTCAACTTTTGGTAGTGAGGCGTAGGAAGAATGTAAGGGACACCAGTTGTAAATGCTCAATCAGTCAAGACACAGTTTTTGGCAGTTACAGCCGAACAAAGCCTACAATGTCCACTGAAGCCTTTGGGGGGTACTATCTCTCCTTGGGGAGAGAGGTGGCCTTAATTGGCGTGAGGAGACTTATAGGCCATACATGCTTCTCTGGGTTTCTGGGAAAAGGGATGCAAATGAGCTCTTAACAAGGTCTGCCTCTAATGCCACCAGATGTTCGACCCTTTAAATAGGCCTTGAGACATGACTTGGATATTAAATAAGCCAGCACCTCATCTGTAGACAGCTGTTTTGGGGTGAGTGCCTCTCATCAGTGCAGAGAAGAGCGCCTGCGACACAGGGGAATGTTTATTTATCTCACAGGTTGTCCTGCATCACACAACAATACCCTGGCCACTTTTGGGCAGTTTATGCCGTGACCAGTAATTAACTTGCTACTCTGACCTGATTCCTTATTAATGACCCACAGTTTTGTTACATCCACCTCACCTCTCACACCATATGGCTTCTGCTACACACTACTGATGTTTCCTGCTGCAAACTCTTATGTACTTTGTTGCCTAGTGTAATGAGAGAACACTACAATACACATTAAATTACATGTAAATAGGGTTTACACGTAGCACATTTCACAGTGAACATGGGCTGACTACACAAAATATAATCTTCACTATTATATTTCTCTTAAAGGGATAGGGTCCTGCAAATAAATTTAAATGTTAACATGTCAAACATAAAATAGATGATGCCCTGAGCATACCTCATAGTAAGAACTGAGTTTAAAACTACTGTAGGAAAGGTGTAGGGTAAAAAATATACCAAAACCTCTTAATTGTATGTACACTAATGCCAGAAGCTAATAAAACTGGTGAACTGGAATTAGTGATGTGTGAGGAGAACTATGACGTAGTGGGAATAACTGAGACATGGCTGGATGATAGCTATGACTGGGCGGATAACGTACTGGCTTACAGTCTCTTTAGAAAGGATCGTCAAAACCAGAGAAGGGGAGGGGTTTGCTTTTATGTAAAGTCCTGTCTAAAGCCCACAGTCCAAGAGGATATAAGTGAGGGACATGAACATGTGGAGTCACTGTGGGTAGAAATACATGAAGGCAAAAACAATGATAAAATACTCATAGGAGTTTATTATAAGCCACCTAATATACCAGAGTCCACAGAAAATCTACTACTAAACGAGATAGATGAGACAGCAAATCATAATGAGGTCGTTATTATGGAGGACTTCAATTACCCAGATATAGACTGGGAAACTGAAACCTGTAGATCTCATAAACAGGTTCTTGGCAATAACTAAAGACAATTACCTTTCCCAACTGGTTAAGGACCCGACTAGAGGGATGGCCTACTGGACTCTAGTACTAAGCAATAGACTTGACAGAACAACAGAAAGAGGGACCATAAAACAATACCCTTCCAATTGTCATTCAAAAGAGTGTTTCTTCAGGGAGGAACTTCAAAAAAGCAAAATTTAACCAGCTAAGAGAGTCAATTGGTCTAACTAACTGGGATAATATCCTCAAAAATAAAAACACAGCCACAAAACGGAATATTTTTAAAAGCACCCTAAACTCTAATTGTGAGAGCTTATGGGAATAAAGTGTAAGGAACAAGAAAAAAAACAATATGGCTAAAAAGAAATGTAAAGGAAGCAATAAATGACAAAAAGAAAGCATTTAAATCACTAAAACAGGAGGGTAGCGAGGAAGCACTGAAAAACTGTAAGGAAAAAAAATGGAATATGTAAAAGACAAATAAAAGCAGCCAAGCTAGAGGCTGAGAGATTAATAGCCAAAGAGAGTAAAACTAACCCTAAAATGTTCTTCAATTATATAAATGGTAAAAAGTATAAATCTGAAGGTGTGGGCTCTACAGAGTGATGAGGGGGGAGTTGCAGAGAGCGATGAGGAGAAATCAAAGCTATTAAATATTTTTTTCTCCACTGTATTCAGTGAGGAAAATAAACCGTCAGATGGAATGCAGAATGTAAAAGTAAATTTCCCATTAAAAGTGGCCTGTCTGACCCAGGAAGATGTGCAGCAGCATCTTAAAAATATTAAAATAGACAAATCGCCGGAACCAGATGGCATACACCCCCGTATCCCAAGAGAATTTAGTAATGTGGTAGCCAGACCCTTATTTCTGATATTTAAGCACTCTATATTGACGGGGAGTGTTCCACAGGCGCTTAGCAAATGTGGGGCCAATATTCAAAAAGGGTTCAAAAACAGAGCTCGGAAACTATAGGCCAGTAAGTTTAACATCTGTTGTGGGTAAACTGAAGGTTTTCTAAGAGATGCTATCTTGGAGTACCTCAATTAAAATAAGCAAATAACGCCATATCAGCATGGCTTCATGAGGGATCGGTCATGTCAAACTAATTTAATCAGTTTCTATGAGGAGATAAATTGTAGACTTGACAGCGGCAAATCAATGGATGTCGTATATCTGGACTTCTCCAAAGTATTTGATACTGTGCCACATGAAAGGTTAGTTATCATAGGCGTGAGCACGGGGTGTGCCGGGTGTACCTGGGCACACCCTAATCAAGCCTCAAATAATGCTGGCTGGCGAATACTAATGAAGCGCTTCCATTTTGAAGCGCTCCTCAGTACCGGAGGACCAAGAAGAGGTGAACGCTCTGTACTTACCGCTTCCTGGTCCTCGGCTGTTGGTTGTGCAGGGCTGCGCACAGCGTCCGGCGCTTTGTGATGTCACACTGTGCGCTACAGTTCAGAGCGCACAGCCGAGAGCCGACATCAGGAGAAAGAAAATCGCGGGTGCGAGGAGCTGCGGCATCCAGGAGCAGGAGAGGTAAGTGTTTTTTTATTTTATAGAAAATGGAGCTGCTGGGGGCATAATGGGGGCTAATGAGGCATATGGGGGCTAATGAGGTATATGGGGGCTAATGAAGCATATGGGGCTAATGAGACATATGGGGGCTAATGAGAGGCATAATGGCTAATGAGGCATAAGGGCTGATGATGGGAGCTAGTGAGAAGCATAATGGGGGGCTATCAGAGGCATAATGGGGGCTAATGAGGCATAGTGGGGGCTAATGAGAGGCATAATGGCTGATTATGGGGACTAATGAGGCATAAGGGCTGATGATGGGAGCTAATGAGGCATAAGGGCTAATGATGGGAGCTAGTGAGAAGCATAATGGGGTCTAATAAGAGGCATAATGGGGGCTAATGGCATAAAAGCTGATATGGGGGCTAATGAGGCATAAGGGCTGATATGGGGGCTAATGAGAGGCATGGGGGCTGATATGGGGGTGATGAGGGGCATAATGGGGGCTAATGAGAGGCATGGGGCCCTTATCCGAGGTCTGATTGGGGGTCATTTACATTGGGGTCTGAGCTGAGGTCTGATTAGGGGTCTGATTTGAGGTCTTATTGGGGTCTTATTAACATTGGGCGTCTGAATGGGGCTGTCAGCTGAAGTCTGATTAACATTGGGGGTCTGATTGGTGGTCTTATCTGAGGTGTAATGAAAAATATTTTTTTTCTTATTGTCCCCCTCTAAAACCTAGGTAACATAGTAACATAGTATATAAGACTGAAAAAAGACATTTGTCCATCCAGTTCGAGCCTGTTTCCTACAAGTTGATCCAGAGGATGGCAAAAAACCCATGTGAGGCAGAAGCCAATTTTCCCCACTTAAGGGGAAAAAAATTCCTTCCCGACAATCAGGCAATCAGAATAACTACCTGGATCAACGACCCCTCTCTAGTAGCTATAACCTGTAATATTATTACACTCCAGAAATACATCCAGTCCCCTCTTGAATTCCTTTATTGTACTCACCATCACCACCTCCTCAGGCAGAGAGTTCCATAGTCTTACTGCTCTTACCGTGAAGAATCCTTTTCTATGTTTGTGTACAAACCTTCTTTCCTCCAGATGCAGAGGATGTCCCCTCGTCACAGTCACAATCCTGGGGATAAATAGATGATGGGAGAGATCTCTGTACTGACCCCTGATATATTTATACATAGTTATTAGATCTCCCCTCAGTCGTCTTTTTTCTAAAGTGAATAATCCTAATTTTGATAATCTTTCAGGGTACTGTAGTTGCCCCATTCCAGTTATTACTTTAGTTGCCCTCCTCTGAATCCTCTCCGGCTCTGATATCTCTGCCTTGTTCACAGGAGACCAGAACTGTACACAGTACCCCATGTGTGGTCTGACTAGTGATTTGTAAAGTAGGGCTATGTTCTCATCAAGGGCATCTATGCCCCTTTTGATGCAACCCAGTATCTTATTGGCCTTGGCAGCAGATGCCTGACACTGGTTTTTACAGCTTAGTTTGCTGTTTATCTAAAATTCCTAGATACTTTTCCATGTCAGTGTAACCGAGTGTTTTACCATTTAGTATGTACGGGTGACTTGCATTATTCCTTCCCATGTGCATAACTTTACATTTGTCAGTGTTAAACCTCATCTGCCATTTCTCTGCCCAAGCCTCCAATCTATCCAGATCCCTCTGCAGCAGAAAACTATCCTCTTCAGTGTTAATTACTTTACACAGTTTAGTGTCATCTGCAAAAATTGATATTTTACCGTGCAAGCCTTCTACAAGATCATTACTAAATATTCAAGAGAATAGGGTCCAATACTGACCCCTGAGGTATCCCACTAGTGACAGTGACCCAATCTGAGTGTGTACCGTTAATAACCACCCTCTGTTTTCTGTCACTCAGCCAGTTACTTACCCACATACAGACATTTTCTCCCAGTCCGAGCATTCTCATTTTATATACTAACCTTTTGTGTGGTACAGTGTCAAATGCTTTGGAGAAGTCCAGATATATAACTTCCACTGACTCACCCCAGTCAAGTCTATAACTTACCTCCTCATAGAAACTGATTAAATTAGTTTGCCATGACCAATCCTTCATGAAGCCATGCTGATACAGCCTTATTTGCTTATTTTCATTGAGATACTCCAAGATAGCATCTCTTAGAAACCCTTCAAACAGTTTACCAACAACAGATGTTAAACTTACCAGCCTATAATTTCCAGGCTCTGTTTTTTTTACCCTTTTTGAATATTGGCACCACATTTGCTATGCGCCAATCCTGTGGAACATTCCCTGTCAGTATAGAGTCTGTAAATATCAGAAATAAAGGTCTGGCTATGACATCACTTAATTCCCTTAGGATACGGGGGTGTATGCCATCCGGTCCTGGCGATTTGTCTATTTTAATCTTTTTAAGTCGCTGTTGTACTTCTTCCTGGGTCAGACAGGGCACTTTTAATGGGGAATTTACTTTTACATTCTGCATTTCATCCTCAGTGAAAATAGTGGAGAAAATAATATTTAATAGTTTTGCTTTATCCTCGTCTCTCTCTGCAACACCTTCCTTATTGCTGTGTAGAGGGCCGACTCCTTCAGATTTATATTTTTTTACCATTTATATAATTGAAGAACATTTTAGGGTTAGTTTTACTCTCTTTGGCAATCTCTCGGTCTCTTGTTTGGCAGTGTTTATTAGTTTTTTACATATTCTATTTTTTTCCTTATAGTTTATCAGAGCTTCCTGGCTCCCCTCCTGTTTTAGTGATTTATATGCTTTCTTTTTGTCATTTATTGCTTTATTTACGGTTCTATTTATCCACATTGGTTTCTTATTGTTTCTTAGCCTTTTATTCCTATAATTTATGTATCTCTCACAATTGGCTAAATTTAGCTTTTTTGAAGTTTGGTATTTTTGTTCCTCCCTTTAGAAACTCTCGTTTGAAGGATAATTGGAAGGTTATTACTTTATGGTCACTATTTCCTAGGTGTCCCCAACCTGCACATCTGTTGTTCTATCAGGTCTATTGGTTAATACTAACTCCAGTATGGCTGTCCCTCTAGGGGGTCCTGAACCAGTTCTCCAGGAACCCAAACCCCTTCTTCCTACACCAGTTCTTGAGCCACTTGTTAACCTCCCTAATCTCCCGTTGCCTTTCTTGTGTGGCTTGTGGTACAGGCAGCATTTCAGAAAATACTACCTTTGAGGTCCCTGCCCTAAGCTTTTCACCAAATCCCTGAAATCATTTTTAAGGACTTTCCACCTTCCTCTAACTTTGTTATTGGTTCCGATATGGACCAGGACCATGGATCTTCTCCAGCCCCTCCCATTAATCTGTCAACCCGATCCACGATGTGTTGAACTCTAGCGCCAGGAAGACAGCACACTGTTCGGCGATCACGATCTTTGTGACAGATCGCCCTATCTGTCTATCCCCTAATAATGGAGTCTCCCACTACCAGCACCTGTCTGGCCTGCCCTGCTCTCCTGGTCCCCTGCTTACTGGAGCTGACATTCCCCTGTCTGGTGGATGTAGGGGTACAATACAAGGGTTAATATAACTAAGGGTATGAGGGTACATTATTATATTGTTTATATTGATAATTATATGAGTGCGGCTCTGTATGTATGTATGCAGAGTGTATTTGTGTATATATATATATGTGTGTGTGTGTATATAATATATATATATACATACATACATACATACACACACGCGTGCGGCGTGTGTGTTTGTGCTTTAGGGTGCAAAATTTAATTGCCAAAATAGCAATACCGTGGCTGGCCAAGTTTAATACTGTCCGTCAAAGGATTTATTATTTTCTATCCTGAATCTGGTGTTCCAGCTGTTGCAGGCCAAGTGTTAATCTGTCCGTAAAAGGGTATATTACACTCAGCGTGCATCTCCAAGTATATTTCTTTCCATAAAAGGGTATATTACAAAAAGTGTTACATTACAATTGCTGAAAGCATAATCCTGTATATCTGCACGCACTATTGTGCATCTCATAGTGTATTTCTGTCTGTAAAAGGGTATATTATACTCAAGGTGTATATACAAGTGCTGAGAGGGTCATCCTCAATAACTTTACACGCTACCGTGCATCTCCAAGTGTATTTCTGTCCGTTAAAGGGTATATTCTTGACCTGTCCTCTGCCTTTGACACTGTTAACCACTCTGTCCGGTTACAAACCCTCTCTTCCCTTGGCATCAAAGATCTGGCCATCTGACCCTTGCTTGGATCTCCTCTTACCTCACCAATAAAACCTTCTGCGTCTCCCATTCATACTCCACCTCCTCCTGCTGTCCCCTCTCTGTTTGTGTCCCTCAAAGCTCTCTCCTGGGTCCCTTACTTTTTTCCATTTATACATTTGGTCTGGGACAGATCATAGAGTCGGATGGCTTCCATTCCCATCTCTATGCTGATGACACTGAAATCTACCTCTCAGGCCCAGATGTCACTTCCCTGCCATCCAGAATGTCTGTCAGCTATATCTTCATTCTTCTCATACTCCTTCCTAAAAAATGAAGAAAACTGAATTCTATCATCTTTTCCCCATGTCATCCAGCCCCCTATTCCAGACACCATGCTTTCTCCACTCTCACAGATCTGCTGCCTGGGGATAACTTCAAAGCACACATCCAAACCCTTAACTCTGCCTACTGTTTTAACTCAAACATCTCTCTTATTCACTCCTTCCTCACCCCTGAGTCAACTAAAATGCTACTGCATGTCCTCATCATCTCCCACATGAACTACTGCAACATCTTCCGTTGTGGCCTCCCATCTAGCACTCTCACACCCTTCCAATCAATCCTCAACTCTGCTGCCCAGTAAATTCACCTTTCCTCTGCCACTCCCCTCTGCCAGTCCCTTCACCAGCTAACCACTGCCCAGCAAATTCATTTTAAAATAATAACAACTGCATATAAGGCTGTCCACAACATGTCCCCTCCTTACATCTCTTACCTGCTTTCCAGATACATCCTCACATGTAATCTCTAATCCTCACATGACCTTCTACTTTGTTCTCCTCCTGTCTGTTCTTCATACAATCATCTACAAGATTTCTCATGTGTGTCCTCCATACACTGGAGCTCACTACTCCCGCACGTCAGTCTCTCCCCAACATCCAAACTTACTAGGCAAGTCATGTAGCCTAGGTGCAGCTGAGTCCTATTCAAGAAAATGGGGCTGAGCATAAATACCAAGCATAGCTGCTATACAACAGCTGATTGGCGCGGATTCTGAGGATAGATCATTAACATCAGTATCTCAGATAAACCCATTACTGTAATTTTAAGCTTCTTGGGTGTGTATTTACTTTATTACTGATTGATGGTCAGTTGGGTTGGAACCTTATAAAAAATGACAGATGTTACTGCATTAGGGTACCTGCACACGTGATTTTCTTGCAGTAAAACCTCAACATACTGTAATACAGTATCAGCAAAGTGAATGGGATTTGTGTATTTTTTTTACATGAAATTGACCTGCCGTGAGAATTTTTACATTTATAAAACATTGCAGCATGTGAATTGTTTGTGTGATTACGCACCTTACTACATAAAAACTGTACAAAAAAACACCCCAAAACTGCAATAAATAGAGCGGATTTATGTGCGGTTTGTAATGAGGTTTTCATGAATACTTTGCTTACAAATTTGCACCATGTGCAGGTAGCCTAAGATCCACATGTGATTTGCACACATAAATCTGCACTATTTATTGAGTTTTGGTGCAGCTTTTGTGCGTCTTTTATGCATTTCTTATATGCAGATTTGATGCGGATTTTCCACAGATCTCACCCTTCCATTGAAAAGGATGAAATTCGCATCAAGAAAAATGCAGCAACAATTTACATGCTTTCAAAATCCGCACAGCAGGTCAATTTCTGCACCAAACAAAAAAGCAAAGTGAACATGAGATTTCTCTAATCCCATACACTTGCTGATACTGTATTACACTAGGTTTTGTTCCTCATAAAATCCGTGCAGAAAAACCTCACATAATTGACATCATTGGCAATATAGTTGTATGAATATGGTGTGAGCAGGAGAGAGAATTTCTTTACTCATCTGTGATATTAACCTTGTTAGCAGAACACAGTTTGGCATAGTTCATACCTGGCATTGTTTTGCATTTCGTTACATGGATGACTCGAAGAAGGGTCTAATTTATTAGGAGGTGTACGCCACCTAATAAATTTGGTGCACCTAACTTCAATAGGCTCTTGGTAACACTGGCGTAAGAAGCATCAGCCTAAGGATAATCTGCCCCATGGTGTTTTGTAGATTTTTTGGCAGTGTGACTTTCAGTTAAGCATGAATGGGTATAGTGGAGTTGAGAGAGATAGCTGGGAGGCCAAAACTAAAGTGCATAGGACAGCATGAACTCTAATTATGGCCCTGCTCTCAGACACCTCCAGTCCCTACCAAGTTCCTTCCTCCTTATTCCTTTATATATATATATATATATATATATATATATATATATATATATATGTAATTTATGTGTTATATAAGGGAGCAGAAGTGCACTGATGTAAAAGATGAGGACATACAATGCTTAGCTGCAGTTATAAAACTCCCTTGACTTACACTGCCTGCCTTTGCTGTTTGTGCTGTGTGCAGAATCTCCAGTGTATTTCTGTGAGATGTAGCTTCACACTGCTCTCCCCTGCCTCTTGCTTGTAAGAGCTGACAGGAAGACACATATCAGAAGGGACAGGCTGAAGCTTTATCACATAGGGATACATTGAGACTCGGTACAGAAGTTCTATGTCACTGATCTACAGACGAGAGTAAGTTCACCATGTCCACCATGTATTTCTTTACAGATAACCAGACAAACCATTGCACATTAACTAAAACAAGTACACACAAGGCATTCATTACTAGTTAATAATAGCCTATACTGCACTATATAGGCAGAACATTGTTTTTGCTAATAGATGCCGTGTGTACAGATATGTAGTATATACAGCAGTGTATTGATATGTGAGGTACAAGGTATAATATTTGCAGTGTGTACAGATAGATAGTATACACAGCAGTGTACTGATATGTTGGGTACGAGGTATAATAAATGCAGTGTGTACAGATGTATAGTATATACAGCAGTGTACTGATATTTTAGGTGTGAGGTACAGTAGATGCAGTGTGTACAGATGTATAGTATATACTGCAGTGTACTGATATTTTAGGTGTGAGGTACAGTAGATGCAGTGTGTACAGATGTATAGTATATACTGCAGTGTACTGATATTTTAGGTGTAAGGTACAGTAGATGCAGTGTGTACAGATGTATAGTATATACAGCAGTGTACTGATATTTTAGGTGTGAGGTATAGTAGATGCAGTGTGTACAGAAATATAGTATATACAGCTGTGTACTGATATATGAGGTACAAGGTATAACCTGTACACACTGCTTCTATTAAACCTCTTTTGAGTGCCAGGGCTGTTTTGTAATTCCAGTCCAGCCCTGATGGCACACAATATAACACACAGCAGCAGCAAGCACTGTTCATGGAGTTAAGGGAGAGGCCATGAATGGGTATTGGGATGGGCTATAAATGGTGCATGGGGGCCCAATTTAGATTCTTGCTATGGGGCCCAGTTTTTTTTATGTACGCCTCAGGCCATCTGTATGTGTGACCTTTTCCATAGGTTGATCCACAGGGCAGTCATGGGGAACAAACAATTTGTTCCCGATCATTTTCCAGCAGTTGAGTCATAGTAGAGTTGCATTTACCTGCAGCATTCATCCCCTCTGTAGGGGTATGAAAGATTGTTACTACGAACACCATACAAATTCATTGTTTACACAGGCGAAGTGCTGGCATCTTTACACAGGATAATATTTGGGAACAAGTGTTTGTATAAATGTTTGTCCCCAATATTTGTCCTGAGCTTTTGTTGAAGGGCCCTAACAAACTGCTTTAAGCAGAGGGGGCCTAGAATAAAATTTTAAATTGATGCTGTATTTAATAACTGCATGTTTTTGGTTTTATATATGAAAACTTTTGCCAGTTCTCTGATTTTCAATTCAGTTTGATCCCATCATTATACAACAAAACTAGATGTCTCTGAGACATAGTCAAAAATAGCTTTTATTCATGCCAAAGGGTGTAGTGGAGAGCTGATCAATGTGTATAAACTGCATTTACCAAACACACAGTACAAGGAAATGTTGCACTTTAGGTGTGTATGTGCAATGCAGTGGCCCGCAAGGGAGGTGTGAGGAGTGGAGAGGATAGGAGTGACTGTTGAAGCAATGAGGTGGTTGTTGTCCTCACGGTGGCCTACCCATACCAGTCAGAGATTAAGCCGAGTTCTATTCCAAGTTTTAAAGTGGTTTTCCACCTAAAAATTCAACTACCGAAGATATTAAACGAAGTCACGTGAGACTTCATGAATAACTGACTTCGGCCCATTGGAGCCCATACAATATTAATCCGAAGTTTTGAACAAAGCGACTTCGGATGTAGTATCCGAATCTGACTTCGCTCGTCACTACTGACAATCTCGGCCTGAAATAAGATATATGGAATAACAGGATTCTGGACACACTGCACCTTCAATGCAGAAAGCAGAGATATTTAAAGGATGGATAACCAATAAAGAACTCCTCCCTAAACTAACCAGAATGAGCAGAGGGTCATCTGACCCACACTAATGGATAAGGCATAACAACTGCTCTAAACAATACTAGTAGTCAGAAGATGAGAAAACAGGTATATCCCTGTTGCTTGTAACAACTACTACCTCACCGCTCTCCCTTCATCCACATCCCTCACACATGCTAAGATACCGCTGGAGATTGTGCTATTGAGCAAACTCTCTAGCTGATATACAATATGCAATGTCGTGTTTCCCCTCACTGGTCCAACCGCCCCATCCTTCTTACTGAATGGAAAAAAGGACCTTAACCTATCTCTTTCAGAAGCACAAAGATTACGGTTTATTTGCATGATTTTATGTCCACAAAAAATGAGCTGCAAAAATGGACCAGAATAGGGCAGTGAGATTCTCAGATCGAATACATGGATCCATTAAGAATGATTTATGAATGTCCCCATCTACTGGCATGGATCTGCAGTGACCGGGCCGAGGGGCAACACGTGAGCTACAGTGGGCAAATGGGGGCAGTAGTTATGTTACTGATGGATAGCAGCGCCTCCTGGGATGGCGTGTAGTGAAGGGAAGGACAGCACAAGTTCCTTTGGGGCACACTATGTTTGTCCAGGGATTCCCGCCAGATGGTGGTCGAGGTGCCCTGGTGCTATGGGTTTAAGGTGCCTTGGCGGCAGGGTCTCTGGTGTTCGTGATGCCAGCACCGTTAAGTGCAAAAGAATAAATTGAGTCGAGACCTTATATGAAGTTCAATAGCAGCTTTACTTTCATTAAATGTCTCTCCAAACGGTTTACAGACTTTATCTTGGTTCCCAGCAGGCGTTAGCATTAACTCTGGCAGGCAAACAAACTCAACTCTGCTACATCTGTTGCTCTCTGGCGCTGCTGTGTTGACAGGCTGACTGAAAAACTTTGCTTTAGCTGTCTGCTGCAACTTCTCTCAGCAGTCTGACTCTAGATTTGTCCAGAGAAAACTTCTCCTGGCTTCAGAGGCTCCAAGCTGTGGCCTCCACATGCAGCAGAGTTTAAGGTGCTCTGGCTGGCTTAGGCAGGACACGTCCAGCAGGGATGTGGACCTGCTTCCTCCCTTGGCAGAGGGTACTCTCAACTGAATTCTAACTAACTAGTCTGCTCCTGTCATTAGAGAGGGAATTTAGAATGGAAAGAAGGATTCCATCCTCTGCAAAAGTGGCACTGCCATGTTTGTTGCTACCTAGGTTGAATCAGGTACATTACATCTGAACATAACAGTTACAAGAAATAGATATGCACATTGTGACGGACCTGAAATAAATACAGGAGTTGACATTATATTAGACCATAGGAGACAGTAGCGGGGTGCAGAAGTGGTAATGGCACTCCGGGTCAATACAGATCCATGTGCTGTTTTGTTTTTGTTTTTTGTTTTTTTAATGGGTAGCTGTGGCACTGCCGAAGGCACCATTCCTTACATCTTTTGGGACTTCCCAGCCTTGGCCTCTCTCTACAGAGAAATGTTGTGGACAGTTACCTTCAGGGATTATTCTATGCCATCCTTTCTTTCTTTTTTCCTGCTTCATCAAATCTCACTGTATAGGACTTTGTAAAGTCCACAACAAAAATCAACACATATCACAGTACTCTATACCAGTTATAAAATGATAGCTTTATTGGTTTTGTATCAGGCATATAATTTGCCCTGGACCCAATATTAAATGATCCCCAGTGGGAAATATATATGTTCTAAATGCATATTTTGCCAAGCTGATATATAGTCACATAGTAACATAGGGCCTGATTTAGCATAATTTTTGCCCGTTTTCTGGCATGAAAAGTCACAAATACTGTGTTTGTGACTCTTTAATCACCACTTGCACAATGTTTTTTTGTGCAACTAGCATTTCTCTGCTGGCTTTGCAACTTTCCTGAGGGTGAGGGTGAAGAGAGGTGTAAAAGAACACAGAAAGATAGCAGCTACCAGATACTACCATTGCTGTGCCTAATTTATTAACAAGGCGTGGTTGCGGAACCGCTGTGCCAACCGGCTTGATTTTGGGCTATTCCTGAGGGTGGTGTACTGGCAGTCCACTTGTTTTCACCCTTTAACACCTGTACAGGAATCTGGTCTTTGCTGCAGAGGAGCCACCAGTCCGCTACCTTTTGGAATAGTCCTGGTGTAGTTGGCAGCTGGGCTCAGAGACACCCGTGCAAAGCACCAAGGGATCAAGCAATACTCATAGTTAAATAAAAAGCAGAGGTCAGGGCAGGCAGAGTGAGTGTCAGCCAGAGAAACTAATCCGAGGTCAATGCAGACAGCAAAGGATCAGTATATAGACAGGCTAAGTTCAGGGCAGGCAAAAGTATCAGAGTCAGTTAACAGGCAGAAGTTTAGTACACAGACGAACATTCAGAATAGCACCTGGTTAAACTAGTAAACTAGGAACTTAAGCTCAGGTACCTATCGAGAGACCTCCAGCTGTAGGCTGGGGAAAAATGAGGACATGCGCACATTGGCCCTTTAAGAGCCAGGAAACACACGCACCCTACAGGTGAGGAGAACAGGCCAAGAAACATAGGCTGCAGCCTGCAGGACCAGAACAGCACTCCAGCGGCCATGCCCGCTATGGGTGAGAAATAGGAAGGTGTCACGTTCGGGTGTGGGAGGGAAACACCACATGGAACATAGGAGGTAAATGGGTGAGGGATTAAGGCCTGAAAACTATCGAAGGGAGATGGACACCTCCTAGTAAAACCCTAATTAAAGTCCTGACTAACTACCAGTATGAACAGACCCCAGAGGTAGGTGAGTTCATACACAGTAATACCTAGAGTCCTAACTCACCCTATAGGACCCTGGTACTAATGTCAGGACTGAGACAACCTGTTCCTCCAAAAGGAAGGATGAACAGGAGTCTCCCTCAGGCTTAAATACAAATGACAGGGAAATGCAACACACAAAATAACCCAAACAAAATACAAAATACAAAAGGGAAAGAAAACACTTAACTTCAAGTGGCTATGGCAGCACCAGGAATTCAGCCGAGATCTACACACAAGCTATCCACAACTCCAACAGAAGCTATAAACCGCATAGCATAGTGGGAGAAACAACAATAAATAGAGGGAGAAGGTTAAATGACCATAATAGCCACACTTGGGGAAAGAAGGTGTGGCAAGCACCAGAAACAACACAATGTCATTTGCTCCATACTGAAAAAATGTTAGATCAAACCACGGGTTGCCAGTCTCAACGATCTCCTGCCACCTGTCGCGGGAACATCTGTGACAGAAGAGCAGCGGGTCAGGGCCACCGGGCAGGACAAGGAGGGTTAGAAAGTAGGTGTAGTTTGGGTCCCCATTGACTTCAATGGGGTTTGGGTTCGGGGTCAAGTTCGGATCCCAAACTCGAACTTTACAATGAAGTTCGGCCGAACCCGGCGAACCCGAACTTCCAGGTGTTCGCTCAACTCTAGACAGGACCAATCCTTCATAAACATGCGCGGATATGGCGTTATTCACTTACTTTCATTGAGATATTCCAGGATAGCCTCTCATAGAAAACATGCAAACAGTTTACCCACAATGTTAAACTTACCAGCTTTTCGTTTCTGGACTCTGTTTTTGACGCTTTCAGAAATAGGTCTTGAGAGCATCCCATACAAAGTATATTTGGGCATATCCTACATTTATTTCCCCAATTTTTTTTATCTCAAACCGGTCCTATCAATAATCCCCATCCAGTGGCGTACCACCAATAGAGGCTGGCCAGGCAGTCGCCAGGGGTCCTGTGAGGTTGGGGGGCCCGGTTGACCTGCCTGGCTGTCTCTGAGGGAGGCATCAGTTTACGGCGGGGAACAGGAGCCTGTGGCTCCCGTCCCCAAAGTTCAACTTCATAGGCCTCAGGCCCCTGGGCAGTAGAACAGTGCAGAAGATCGCAATGACATCACCGTGATCTTTTGCACCGGGTCTTGCAGGATGATGTCAAAACGTCATCATCTGAAACCTTGTGCAGGAGGGCGTAGTGATGTCTTTATGCCTGCTTGTGCCGGGATGCAGGAGAGCAAGAGGAAAGCAGAGCAGAGATCTGAGCAGAAAACAGGTGATTATTTTTTTTAAAAATGTGTATGCTGATGGAACTGGGGGGTGTGATGAGACTATGATATTTGCTACACATGGTGCATTATATATAATAGAGAGGGGGCCATTTTAAAGAGGGGGCATCCAATATACTACACGGGGTGCATTCTACAGAAGGAGACATTTTATAGACTTCAGAGGGGGGCATTATATATATTACAGAGGGGCCATTATATACTGTATACTATAGAGGGGACATTCTACAGATGTGTAGCAAAAAATCCCAGGGGACGCTCTATGTCTTCAAAACATCTCTTTCTTTATTTCATCAATGCAGATACATATTAAAGACGCGTATCGGCCCGTCCAGCCTTCATCAGCTCATTACAAACAGAGTTATGTGTAGCCTTAAAAACCTATCCAAACTCCTCCTCCTCGCTGACATAAAACACCCACAGCTGACTGTGATAATGAATTGCTATGCTGGGAAATCACTCTACTGAACCATAGTAAGGTCATCTCAGATGAACAACATACAAAATGAGCAAAATAAATAACATCTATACAAAAATCGGATGTGCAACAAAGACCGATGTAAATATCACTTGCTGGTAGTAAATCATCGTAAATTCCCAGTCTGTAAAAGAATCCAAATATAACCCAGAAATAAACATATTAACTCACAGGCATAATATAGATCGTATATCAGATGGGTAATTTCATATTCTGAGTTGCAATGTCCCCAGGGTATGAATCCAGAACACCTCCCTGCGCAACAGTTGTGTTTTAATATCACCTCCTCTTCTATGTCGTCTAACTTGCTCCAAAATCTGGAACCTAAGTTGAGAGATCGAGTGATGTGAATTATGAAAGTGAGCTGGCAATGGTAACAGCAGATTGCCATTACATATGTTTGACTTGTGTTTACATATGCGATCCCTAATCGATTGTATTGTTTCCCCTATGTAAGCTAAGCTACACGGGCACTTGATCATGTACACTACATTAGCCGAATCGCAGGTAATAGTTCCACACTTGTTGCAAATTAAAGGAGGGTTTTTAAACTCCATTAACTGTGGATATGACTTGTTTAACCCCTTCCCGACCAGCGCCGTAATAGTACGGCACAGTGGGACGTAACTTGCTGCCCAGCGCCATACTATTACGCTGCGCTGATTGGGTGGGTGCAGGAGCTGCGCCCGCCCGATCAGCTGCAGGGGACTGGCGGTTCCCGTTAGCCGAACCCCTGCTGTATGCGCCGGCAGCGCTGACCGCGACATAGAAGGGGTTTTCTGCGGGTGAGGGAGCCCATTGGGTCCCCGCGCTGCTGTGGCGGGGATCCGATGGGTGAGAAAGCAGCCTGATGCTGTGCAGAGGCTGCTCAATGCCTTGCGCGGCATCGGGACCTCCTAGGCAACCTGTTAATGTATTACTCTGTGTAATATACTAACAGGCAATGCATTACAATGCAGATGTATTGTAATGCATTGCAGAGGGGATCAGACCCCCAAAAGTTAAAGTCAGAAATAAAGTAAAAAAAAGTGTTTTTAATAAAAAAAAATAGTTTTAAGTAAAAAAAGAAAAAAATGCCTGATTTTATAATAAAAAATAGTAAAAACACACATATTATGTATCGCTGTGTCCGTAACAACCGGCTCTATAAATATATCACATGATCCACCCCGTCCGATAAACACCATAAAAAAAATTAAATAAGAACTGTCAAAAAAGGCAATTTTTGTCATCTTACCTCACAAAAATTGCAACACCAAGCGTTCAAAAAGGTGTATGCCCCCCCAAAATAGCACTAATCAAACCGTCACTTCATTACGCAAAAAATGAGACCCTACCTTAGACAATCAGTCAAAAAATAAAAAAGCTATGGCTCTCAGACTATTGAGACACTAAAACATAATTTTTTTGGTTTAAAAAATGCTATTGTTGTGTAAAACTTAAATAAATAAGAAAAAGTATATGTATTAGGTATTGCCACATCTGTAATGATCTGCTCTATAAAAATATCACATGACCTAACTCCGCAGGTGAACGCTGTAAAAATAAATAAATAAAAACTGTACCAAAATTACCAATTTTTTTTGGTCACCTTGCCCCATAAAGTATAATAATGAATGATCAAAAAATCATATGTACCCAAAAATGGTACCAATAAAAATGTCAACTCTTCTTGCAAAAAACGAGCCCCTGCACAAGACGATTGGCAGAAAATGCTTTATTATGTAAAACTGAAACAAACAAACAAAGAAAGTAGAAATATTTGATATCATTGCGTCCGTAACAACCTGCTCTTTAAAAAAGCACATAATCTAACCTGTCAGATAAACGTTGTAAAAAATAAAATCAGTGCCAAAACAGCCATTTTTTGGTTACCTTGCCTCACAAAAAACGTAATATAGAGCAATTAAAAATCATATGTACCCCAAAATAGTACCGATAAAACTGGCACATTATCCCCTAGTTTCGAAAATCGGGTCACTTTTTGTGAGTTTCTACTGTAAGGTGCATCTCGGGGCTTCAAATGGGACAGGGCATCTAAAAACCAGTCCAGCAAAATCTGCCTTCCAAAAACCATATGGCGTTCCTTTCCATCTGCGCCCTGCCGTGTGCCCTTACATGAGTTTACGACCACATGTGGGGTGTTTCTGTAAACCGCAGAATCAGGGTAATAAATATTGAGTTTTGTTTGTCTGTTAACCCTCGATGTGTTAAAGAAAAAAATGGAGTAAAATGGAAAATCTGCCAAAAAAGTGAAATTTAGAAATTTCATCTCCATTTTCCATTAATTCTTTTGGAACACCTAAAGGGTTAACAAAGTTTGTAAAATCAGTTTTGAGTAGCTTGAGGGGTATAGTTTCTACAACGGGGTTATTTATGGGGGGTTTCCACTATGTAAGCCCCACAAAGTGACTTCAGACCTGAACTGGTCCTTAACCTCTTAAGGACACAGGACATGCCCGTATGTTCTGTGTCCTGTCCCTAAAGATGGCGCCCGCTCCTGCTTCATGCGGGCACCATCGCTGCGGGTGGCCACCTGCTTGTTCAAGCAGACCCCCGCAGCTAATGTTCGGGATCGGCAGCGACCGATCGCGAACATTTAACCCCTTAGATGCCATGGTCAATCCTGACCACAGCATCTGCGCGTGATTAAAACCGAAAGTAAAACTTCCCCCTTGTGGCGTTCGGGGGAACCGGAGCCTGTCAGCAACAGCCATGGTTTCTGTGAATGAAACCATGCTGTTGCATAGTATTTCCTATGGAGCCCTTGTTAGTAATAGGGCTCCATAGGAAACTAGTAAAATCATTATAGACTCCAATACAAGTGTATTGGAGTTTATGATAGAAGCAATCAGATGACTGATTTATATAGTTTCCTATGGGAGCTATATGAAAGTGTTAAAAAATTAAAATCACCCCCCCTTTTCCCAAAAATAAAATAAAATAATAAAATAATAAAAAAATACACAGCATGGGTGTCACAATGTGTGAAAAGCCCATAGTACAAAAAAATATTCCCCATATGGTAAACAGAAAAAAGTGCCCAAATGGCTGATTCGCCGTTTTTGGACGCTTAATTTCCTCCAAAAAAATGAAATAAAAAGTGATCAAAAAGATATACACACCCTAAAATGGTATCACTTGAAAGTTCAGATTGTCCTGCAAAGAATAAGCCCCCATACAACTCCATACACATAAATACAAAAAAGTTATAGGGGTCAAAATATGGCAACAAAAAAACATAAATAAAAAATTTCCCACTTTTGATTTTTTTTTGACTATCAAAACACAAGAAAAACTATACATATTAGATATGTAGAATAAGACTAACTGGTCAGTTTTATCGCACATCGAACGTCGGAATTTAAAAACCCATAAAACCTTGGTGGAATAGCTTTTTTTTTGCAATTTCACCCCATTTGGAATTTTTTACCGCTTCCCACTACATCGTATGAAATATTAAATGGAGGCGTTAGAAAGTACAACTTGTCCTGCAAAAAACAAGCCCTCATATGGCTATGTGAACAAAAAAATAAAAAGTTATGGCTCTCGGAAGACAGGGAGTGCAAAATGAAAATGAAAAAATGAAAAAAACACGTGTCCTTAAGGGGTTAAAAAGCTTTCTAACGTCCTAAAAAAAAAAAATAGCATTTACAAAATGATGCCAACATAAAGTAGACATATGGGGAATGTTAAGAAATACAAATTTTATGAGGCATCACTTTCTGTTTTAAAAGCAGAGAAATAGAAATTTTGAAAATTTTGAAAATTTTTGGTCAATTTTGGATATTTTCGTAAATAAAGGTGAAATATATTGACTCAAATTTATGACTATCATTAAGTACAATGTGTCACGAGAAAACAATCTCAGAGTGGCTTGGATCCAAAGTTATTACCACATAAAGTGACACATGTCAGATTTGCATAAAATGGCCTGGGCAGGAAGGTGAAAACTGGCCCGGGGTTGAAAGGGTTAAGAGTGACCAATGTTTCTGAACAATCTTATCAAATCATTTATTGAATATGTGAAACTTATGAATGAATGGGATACGTAAGGTGTTATCCTTTTTTTTGGTCTGTGTACAGACCATTGTCGCTTTCCCAAGGACCCGCTCGGGATAACCTCTTGATTTAAATCTATCCAGCATTTCTCCTACCCTCTGCTCCTGCACCTGTTGATCAGACACTATACGCTTAACCCTTTGTATTTGGGATTTAGGAATGTCATTGTGAATTTCAGTGTAGTGCAAATTTCATTCAGGTATCCAAAGAAGGTAGCGAGGGGCTCGAGTGGCCCCACCCATACGCAAAACACATTATCTATATATCTTTCCCATAATATAGCAAATTTACGATAATCAGGATTTGGGTATATATGTATCTCTCAATTGATGCCATAAATGCGTTTGTGTAGGGTGGGGCCACATTTGACCTCATCGCGGTCCCGCGTCGCTGCAAGTAGAAAGTGTCACCAAACATAAAATAGTTTTCAAAAAGAACCAATTATAAAAGCTTCAGGAAAAACTCTTGTTGCATGTCATCATATTCACTCTCATGTAGCAATCGTGATACTGCCGCCATACCCCCATCATTATCGATGGAGGTATAGAGGCTCACCACATCGATAGTTACCTCCCAACTATCTTTTGGAGGAGAACTACACATGACAAGTAATACTATACCCCTAGAAAAACAGGCTATTCAATTACTGGTGGATGATAAAAGCCTGATCATAAAACCTGCGGGCAAGGGGGGGTTCCGTGGTAATCATGAATAGGACTAATTATGTCAAGGAGGTTGAACGTCAGCTTTCTGATTCTGATACATAGGCGGTATTGGACAGGGATATGATGTTTCGGATCAAGAATAAAATATGTGCCATAGTAAATCATTATCAGGGCCGGCGCCACCGTAAGGCAAACTAGGCGTTCACCTAGGGCGCCGGCCTGCTGGGAGCGCCCTGGGCAGCTCCTCCTGTCTGGGGCTGCAGCGCTGGGTGAGCGGCTCTTGAGCCGCCCCCAGCGATGTTACAGGGGGGCCAGGATCAAAAACAGGTGAGTTTTTTTAGATACCTTCGTTATCAAGGATGAGGAAAGCTTTTTACATACAGACCTTTTTCGAAAGAATAATGATAAAAATAGTGTACTATATTACAGCAGTGCACATCCTGTCCCTTTTAAAAAAGCCATTTTTAAATCCCAAATACAAAGGGTTAAGCGTATAGTGTCTGATCAACAGGTGCAGGAGCAGAGGGTAGGAGAAATGCTGGATAGATTTAAATCAAGAGGCTATCCGTAGCAGGTCCTTGGGGAAGCGACAATGGTCTGTACACAGACCAAGAAAAAGGATAACACCTTACGTACCCCAGTCATTTATAAGTTTCACATATTCAATAAACGATTTGATAACATTGTTCAGAAACATTGGTCACTGTTGAATAAGTCATATCCGCAGATAATGTAGTTTGAAACCCTCCATTAATCTGTAACAAGCGCAGGACTAATTATTGAGATAGGTTGGTCCATGCAGACATTGGTACAATGCAGACTACATTGCGGCAAACTATTGGGCAGTCAAAGAAACGGCACTGATCCATGTTTACACCGTGCACAATGTTCGCATATAATCAAGGGAGATTCTTTTCACCAACCTTATACTGGAAGGAAATACAAAATGAAAGTTTTTTTTACCTGCGATTCGGCTAATGTAGTGTACATGATCAAGTGCCCATGTAGCTTGGCTTACATAGGGGAAACAATACAATCATTTAGGGATTGCATATGTAAACAGAAGTCATATACGTACTGGCAACTTGCTGTTACCTGTCACGGTAGGTGAGGGAAGGGAAGAAAGCCAGGGAAGCTAGGGAAGAGGGAAGGGTCACCACCTGACAATCCCTGAGCCTTTCCCTGACTGCTGACAGCATGAGCAAATCCTAAAGGTGGAAGTACTCATGCGCTGGAACCTAAGTCCTGCTGAAACTGAAACAAACCCTCAGCTAGGGAGCAGGAGATAGACAACCGGTTCCTTCTACCGTCAAGGAATTAGCGTCTCTCTGAGGCCTAGTCAGAACACACAACACAAGGGAAGGAAGTAGGACTTAGCTTTCGACGGACGGGGAGCAGGAGATCCACCAAACACTAGCTGAGAACTCCAGGAGGAAATATAAACAGCAAGGGCTTCAGTGAGAGGCAGGTAAAAAATAGAAAATAAAGTCAAAAAAATACCAGACACACTCAGGGCAGTCCTCTTCCTTGCTGCTGCAGGTTCCTATATGTGTTGTGGGAAACAGTTAACACATTCACAGTCTAAGTTCAAAGTGGAACCGCGCTGCTTTCAATGGAGAGTTCCTAGGATTCACAAGACCACAGCTCCCGGAATGAAGGAAAAACAACTCCCACACCGACCGGATCAAGTCCACAGTGTTGAGGTAGCTGCAATAATTAAACACACATAGTGCAATACGATTTAAAAAGGAAGCTATTCGCTATTTATTGCACTTACAAGATGGACGATGGAAACAGGCTCATAACATGTCACTGTGTGATGTTCACATCAATGCCCAACCCGGGTTTCGCTCCTTCCAAGCTTCGTCAGGGGCTACACTTTATCAATAAACACTTGAGTGAGAGTTTTAGCATTGGGCAAACCTGATAATGGTATAAAGTGAGCCATCTTACTGAAGCGGTCCACCACCCCCACCAAAATTACAGTCTTCCTAGAGGAACTGGGTAAATCAGTGATGCAGTCCATTGACAAATGCGTCCAAGGATGAGAAGGGATGGACAAAGAAAGAAGAGATCCTGAAGGTCGAGTATGAGCCTTCTTAGCACATGCACAGGTCTCACACAAGCTGCCACATAGCCCTGAACACATTTACTTAAACCTGGCCACCAGAATCTCCGGGAAATAAAATCCACAGTGGATCTACTCCCAGGGTGTACCGCAAGGACAGTATCATGATGTCATCAAAGCTGCGATGTATTTGAGTTTCTACGGCTTCCTGCGCCCGGGAGAATTCTCTGTTAATTCTCCAAGGGCTACATTCCTGAAGAGAAAACAACTGTCCTGGAACCAGGATCACCTTGTATTAAGCCTACCTTCCACGAAGACGTCTCAAACCGGACCCCCAACACAGATTCGCTTTTTTGAAACCAAGAACGCTTGGTGTCCGGTTCATGTGCTCAGACGTCTCTTGAACACTGTACTAACTCCAGACCCTGAATCACCTTTACTTCCGTTCCAAGGGAAACCCCTATCCACGCTGCAGTTCGTTACTCACATCAGATCCCTGGTCGCGGGGTAGGGGGTGGACCCCAAAACGATAACCGGACATTCTTTCTGCATCGGAGCGGCATCTGCAGCCTCCAAACACAAGACACCTCCGCTTGTCATATGTCATATGGGCAGGTGGAGATCTGGCTGTTTTTCCCGGTACATTCCAGATCCGCAATCTGAAACCCGTGAAGTTTTCCGTTCTTTGTAATGTATGTTAAAATTGTGCTTTTCTCCTACTTTGTGTCTTTTTGGCCCTCTTTTAGGCCTGCCCACGTGACGTGGCTCCAGGTACACATCAGCCATTGTTAGGGTATCTTCCCTTCGTGTTACGGACCGTAGCTACGGACACAAATAGTTAAGGCTGCGTGCAGCCCGTATTTGTGGGCGGGGCCGAGGTCACCCCTTTTAAGCCCTGCTCCTGTCAATCTACGGCACGTACGCCGTTTCTACCCCCCCCACCCCCTTTTTTCTTTGTCTTTTTTCACTCTACCTAGGGTGGGCCCTCTTTTAGGCCTGCCCACGTGACGTGGCTCCAGGCACACATCAGCCATTGTTAGGGTACCTTCCCTTCGTGTTACGGACCGTAGCTACGGACACAACTAGAGTAATAGGCAAACCCTATAATACAAAACAAGAAATGGACTCAACATGAGAATCACCCATCCTCAAATGAATATCCTGCACAATATGAGTTAGACACTTTTGTGAGAGAGGAGCGGAATCAATAGCAAACACCGATATCCCTTTGCTTAATGCGCTTGTCTCTAAACCATGACTCTGAACAAATTGATAATCAATAAGGTTAACCCCTGCGCCACTGACAACAAATACTTATAATTCAATATTCTCAGAGTCTAGCGCCACCATGGCAGGCAGGAGAAATTGGGTACTGCAGGTAGAAGACAAATATACCTTTTCTGACTCACCATTCACGCTAAGGGAACTTGATAAGGGAATAAGGGAACTTGATTTATTGGAAAGAATCCCTTTTTTTTTTCTTTACCACCTTGAGGTTTAATAAAAGGACAACCATTAATGAAATGTCCTTCTTTACCACAAAAGAAACAGAGTCTTCTCTGAACCCTAAGGTTCCTATTACCAAGGCATGAAGAGACCTGACCCAACTGCATAGGCCCATCACCAGACACTGGCTCAAGTGTCTCTGTGCCCCGAGAGACAGAAGAGATAGTTTCCCCACATGATAGTGCATCCTGGTTGAGGGGAACCTTGCACCTCTCTCTCAGGCATCTATCAATCCGTATGGCTAGGGACACAGCCGTCTCCAAAGAAGCAGGGTTTTCATGAAACTCAAGGGCGTCTTTTAGTCTCTCAGACAGACCCTGACAGAACTGACTAGGGAGTGCTGCGTCATTCCACTCTGAGTCAGTCGCCCATCTTCTAAATTCAGAACAATATGACTTAGCAGAACGTTCTCCCTGATTCAAGCTACGTAGCTTAGATTCGGCCAGAGAGACCCGGTCTGAATCATCATAAATCAGGCCCAGGGCTCTGAAAAATTCATCCACCGATCGGAGGAACTGAGAACCAATCGGTAGAGAAAAGGCCCAAGACTGAGCATCACCTTTCGGCACAGAAATGATAATCCCTACTGTTTGTTTTTCGTCCCCAGATGAGATCGGACGCAGACGAAAATACAATTTACAAGACTCTCGAAACCGAACAAAATTATCACTTCCCCCAGAGAACCTATCTGGGAGGGCGACCTTAGGTTCAAGGCTGACCTGGTTCCCACTAGCAGTACCAAATGACAAAGATCTCTGACACTGTGCAACCTCCAAAGACAATTCCTGCATACAATCCACCAGTGCACCAACATCTTCGGCACAGAGCAAGGGAAAAGAAAATTACGGTATGGGCGGTTTATAATGTCACGGTAGGTGAGGGAAGGAAAGAAAGCCAAATACAACAACAGTAACAAAACAACAGACTAGGCCCCAAAGCTAGGGAAGAGGGAAAGGTCACCATCTGACAATCCCTGAGCCTTTCCCTGACTGCTGACAGCATGAGCAAATCCTAAAGGTGGAAGTACTCATGCGCTGAAACCTAAGTCCTGCTGAAACTGAAACAAACCCTTAACTAGGGAGCAGGAGATAGACAACCGGTTCCTTCCACCGTGAAGGAACCAGCGTCTCCCTGAGGCCTAGTCAAAACACACAACAAAAGGGAAAAAAGAAGGACATAGCTTTAGACGGACGGGGAGCAGGAGATCCACCAAACACTAGCTGAGAACTCCAGGAGGAAATATAAACCGCAAGGGCTTCAGTGAGAGGCGAGTATAAATAGAGCTACTAAACAGCTAATGAGCAGAACATTTGGAGAGGTGGGATTCTGCCCACAACAACAAACAGCAAGGAAAAAGAGAAAGATCTGTCAGATAGACTCACGTGCAGCAAGTCTATCAGATCTTCTCAGGCCTCTCACAGGGCAGGCAGGGACATTACCATTGCCAGCTCACTTCCTTAAATCACGTCACTCGATCTCTCAACTTAGGTTCCTAATTTTGGAGCAAGTTAGACGAAATAGAAGATGAGGTGATATTAAAACACAACTGTTGCTCAGGAAGGCGTTCTAGACATTGCTACACAGGGGATCGAATTGAGAATATGAAATTACCCATCTGATATAAGATCTATATTATGCCTGTGAGTTAATATGTTTATTCCTGGGTTATTTTTGGATTCTCTTACAGACTGGGAATTTACGATGATTTACTACAAGCAAGTGATATTTACATCAATCTTACATCCGATTTATGTATAGATGTTTTTTATTTTGCTCATTTTGTATGTTGTTCCTCTGAGGTGTCGTTACAATGGTTCAGTGGAGTGATTTACTAGCATAGCAATTCAATCACAGTCAGAAGTGGGTGTTTTATGTGAGAGAGAAGGAGGAGTTTGGATAGGTTTTTAAGGCTACACATAACTCTGTTTGTAATGAGCTGATGAGGGCTAGACGGGCCGAAACACGTCCTCAATATATATCTGCATTGATGAAATAAAGAAAGCGATGTTTTGAAGACAAAGAGCGTCCGCTGGGATTTTTTGCTATATTTCCATTGGAGTGATTCCTTTCCCATGCCGACAAACTAGAAGTCAGGTGCAATATATTCTACAGATGTGGGCATTGTATACACTACAGAGAGGGGCATTGTATATAATATAAGTGGGGTATTCTATATACTATAGAGGGGGCCATTCTATATACTACAGATGCGGGGCATTCTATATACAGTACTACTGAGGGAGCCATTCTATATAATACAGAGGGGGCCACTGTATATACTGTAGGGGGGCATTGTAAATACTAATATAGGGGGAGTATTATACTACAGGAGGGGGTGGATGGATGAGAGCATTATCCAAGCACTATTTTTTAATACATGTAGAGTTATACATATGGGCACTACAGGGGGTTTATTTTATATAGTAGCACTACAAGGAGTATTATAATACAGGGGACACTGCAGCAGGGCTTTATAAATACTGGGGCTACAGCAAGGGCATTATAATTGCTGGGGACACTATAGGGGGCTTTATTACTACTAGGGCCCTATGGGGGCATTACAGTATTTGTATTAGGGGTACTTTGGGGGCATTATTATTCAGCATAATACGTACTTGAAACCGAACTTGGCTTCGGTTCTGACTAGTACCTCGGAACCTGAAGCCGAGTTCAGTTTTAAGTTTCAAGTGGTTTTCCATTTTGGAAATGTAATTACCTAAGTTATTCAACGAAGTCATCCGCGACTTCGTGAATAACTTACTTCGGCTCATCGGATTCCATACATTCTAATATTGTACGGAGACGAATCTCCGCAAAGTATTATTCCAAAGTATTATTCCGAAGCATCTGAAGCTTGCTTTGCTCAACACTAGTAATTGTATTTAGTTATTTACAAGAACTTGTTTCCTTTATGAGATCTACAGGTTTCACTTTCCTAATCTATATCTGGGTATTTGAAGTCCCCCATAATAACTACCTCATTATAATTTGCTATAAGAATAGATAAGGGAGGGCACTCAACTTCCACTCAGGCATATGGAGACTAGAGGTATAATGTTAAAAAATCAATAAGTTTATTACAAAATATCTAAAACAAAAACAAAAACAAATAGCCCTATTATGTGATCGGCCACAATGAAAAGGTCAGTAATGATAAAAATCTTATAACATGTACTCTCCAAGGTTATCAAATCTGGGTACCCAAATCAATTAATGACAATTATAAAATGCATATAAAATCAAATGTGCAAAAGATCAATTGTGCATATGCACAAACAGTCCATATGGGAATCCTCTATGACCGCAATCCGTAATTATTCTCCCAAGGGAGATGCAGCAGTTCACTTTTTGTAGAATAGGGGCCTCCTCGTGGTGCACCCTAAGGTGCAGCGCCCTCCTTTAACCTGCACCCTCTTGTAGCACTATACCTACAGTCCTGGTATATAGGCTAGAGGTGTTGATATACGGATTGGGAGTACTGTCTCCGTTCAAGACATTAATGTCTCACAATAGTGTGTCTACGTTATGATCTTTTCATACATTACCGCTCTCGCGGTCTTCTTGTATGCTCCGCTCTCTCGCTGGTCGATGCTGTGACCTGCTAGACCTGCCGCAGCTGCCCACGTGATCACCGTCTGCCATACAGTGGCGTCCCACGTGACGGTGACTCGGGCGCCTTATTGGTCCTTGCTTGGCGATTATCAGAGCGTCTTATTGGTCTCTCGCTTTGGATGACAATAGCGATACAGCGGCATAGTAATCAGTACAGTGTCCAAAGTCCAAAGAAAATTCGATCTTCTATTATGTAGCCTCACTGTTCTGCCCAAACGCTGCTTCGGGCTCTTATGTTCCGGCCCCTTCATCAGTGGTAAAACAGTGAGGAAATTCGAGGCTATTTAAAGGAAGACTTACTATGCAAAGCATGCCGGGTGTTAATTTGGAAAACCAGGATTCCCAAATCCAGTTCTTCCACTTCTGTTTTAGAATCATACATAAACATTTATCAACATACATATTGGGATTTTAGGATCTATAGAGAACACATAAAATACATAAAATAAATAAAATACATAAAATAAAATAAAATAACCCCAGTCGTCTTCTATATCCCATGTATTCATGTATTATAATTTACATTTTAAGTGAACGGACTTCTAAACAGTTCGCCCCCAGTTATGCTAACTTATTTATGGCCCAGTGGGAGATGGAGACCATTGCGCCTAAACTGGGGGCGGGCCTGGCCCTGTGGCGAAGATACATTGATGATATACTATTCGTCTGGCAAGATACGGAAGAAATGCTTCAAGCATTTATTGAAGAACTATACATTTTTAGAGGGGTCGATAGAAGATGTATTTAAAGAATTAGAAAGAAATCTACAGAAACAACTCAGAAATAAATGGGAGATTAGATCATTGACACAATTCCTACAAAGGGATTTTATCCCAAAGGGATTGCTGTTGACTAAAACCCCTGCAGGAGATCTGATGAATGAGGAGTTTGAAGTAGAATGGGATGCATTCTTAAGACTACAGTCGTGTAACTTGATGAAAATGATTATAAAAAGGAGAACTGAAATGGATGAAGAACTCACTAAAAAAATAGAGGTTATAAAGAAAAAAATAGAACAGTTACCTAAAGAAGAAAATACCCAAAAATGGGAGGAGCGTATATGTAAGGGATTGGACACTTTAGAAAGAGAAATTATCAACAAAAAGTGTAAAAAAATGAGGAACTCTAATCCGAGATCCCCAAAAAAAAGAAATGAAAAAAACAGCGACTCAGTAAGAAAGGAAGTGAAGGAGAGGACAAAAGACGGTTCAATAAATATACAATATAATGTCCCCCTTAACAATAGATATGAGACATTGGCATCTCCTGTTTTTTTAGATCACACTCCTCCTCATCACAGGACCAGAGGGAGACATATGCGCACACCGAGCCCGACTCAGAGGAACACGAGAGATCACTCACGGACACACGATTATTATTTGAGAGACAGACACCGAAATCAGGACAGGGATCACATGAAGGTGGAAACACAGGGATACGGTCGTGTACACAATCACAAACAATTTCACCAACACAACGAACACAAGACAACACAAGTGAGGTCACAACAGTACAACAGAGGAAGAAGATTAGAAGGGGAAGACATTCCAAGAACAAACAGACACAATCACCTCAGGATTCATCAAGCATAATTAATTTAAGTAAAGTTGAGTTGACCAAGGCACAAATCACTTTGTTAGATAAGGGTTTGAAATTTGCACCTACTACACAGTTTGATAGATTTGCCACATTTATTGGAGTGGAGAAATTTATACGGAAACTATGTCTAAAGAGATATCATATGAAGAATCCATTAGAAAGGGAAATGGAAGGAGATAACAAGAAATATATACACACTAATCTAAGGGCAAAATCTAAAAAATTTCCGACTCAGGAGATTAGCACAGAAATAGCTACATTTAGGAGAAATATAGAGAAAGATATACGGGGATTGAAACTAAATAAAGTGAGGAACAATTTGAATAAAAAAGAAATAGAGGCTATTAAATCCCTACAGGAGAATAATGATATTATCATACGTCCAGCGGATAAAGGGGGGGCCACGGTGATCCTTAATCTCTCTGATTACCACAGAGAATGTGAAAAACAACTAAAGGAAGGACACACATATAAGAAATTGCGTGGTGACCCAACCAATGAATACTATAGAGAACTAACAGAACTGATAGATAAAGGGAGGACACAAGGACTTCTCCTAGAACAGGAAGCTCGTTTTATATTGGATACTCCAAAAAGAATCCCTATGTTTTATTGCCTCCCGAAGGTGCATAAAAATCTAGATGCACCTCCGGGGAGGCCGATTGTGTCAGGAATTGGCTCAATATCCTCCAACCTATCTCAATATATAGATAAGCTGATTCAACCAGCAGTTAAAATAATTCCATCTTATATTAAAGATACAACACATATTATAGAAACAATTGAAGGGATGGATTGGAATGAGAACTGGTTCCTATGTACACTAGATGTAAGTTCTCTTTACACTGTAATAGAACACATGGCAGGAATGACTGCCTTAACAAAACAACTTAACCTACAAGGAAGTTTAAAGAAAGAACAGTGGTTGAATCAGCTTATCTATATATTGAGATAGGTTGGAGGATATTGAGCCGATTCCCACAGTAGAGCTCCCCAGATCCGCAAGATGAACATTTGGGAACATATGGAAACTAAATGCAATAAAGTAGATTCATTTATTTTTGATCAGATTGAAGAGAACTATACATTTTTAGAGGGGTCGATAGAAGATGTATTTAAAGAATTAGAAAGAAATCTACAGAAACAACTCAGAAATAAATGGGAGATTAGATCATTGACACAATTCCTACAAAGGGATTTTATCCCAAAGGGATTGTTGTTGACTAAAACCCCTGCAGGAGATCTGATGAATGAGGAGTTTGGAGTAGAATGGGATGCATTCTTAAGACTACAGTCGTGTAACTTGATGAAAATGATTATAAAAAGGAGGACTGAAATGGATGAAGAACTCACTAAAAAAATAGAGGTTATAAAGAAAAAAATAGAACAGTTACCTAAAGAAGAAAATACCCAAAAGTGGGATGAGCGTATATGTAAGGGATTGGACACTTTAGAAAGAGAAATTATTAACAAAAAGTGTAAAAAATGAGGAACTCTAATCCGAGATCCCCAAAAAAGAAATGAAAAAACAGCGACCCAGTAAGAAAGGAAGTGAAAGAGAGGACAAAAGACGGTTCAATAAATATACAATATAATGTCCCCCTTAACAATAGATATGAGACATTGGCATCTCCTGTTTTTTTAGATCACACTCCTCCCCATCACAGGACCAGAGGGAGACATATGCGCACACCGAGCCCGTCTCAGAGGAACACGAGAGATCACTCACGGACACACGATTATTATTTGAGAGACAGACACCGAAATCAGGACAGGGATCACATGAAGGTGGAAACACAGGGATATGGTCGTGCACACAATCACAAACAATTTCACCAACACAACGAACACAAGACAACACAAGTGAAGTCACAACAGTACAACAGAGGAAGAAGATTAGAAGGGGAAGACATTCCAAGAACAAACAGACACAATCACCTCAGGACTCATCAAGCATAATTAATTTAAGTAAAGTTGAGTTGACCAAGGCACAAATCACTTTGTTAGATAAGGGTTTAAAATTTGCACCTACTACACAGTTTGATAGATTTGCCACATTTATTGGAGTGGAGAAATTTATACGGAAACTATGTCTAAAGAGATATCATATGAAGAATCCACTAGAAAGGGAAATGGAAGGAGATAACAAGAAATAGATACACACTAATCTAAGGGCAAAATCTAAAAAATTTCCGACTCAGGAGATTAGCACAGAAATAGCTACATTTAGGAGAAATATAGAGAAAGATATACGGGGATTGAAACTAAATAAAGTGAGGAACAATTTGAATAAAAAAGAAATAGAGGCTATTAAATCCCTACAGGAGAATAATGATATTATCATACGTCCAGCGGACAAAGGGGGGGCCACGGTGATCCTTAATCTCTCTGATTACCACAGAGAATGTGAAAAACAACTAAAGGAAGGACACACATATAAGAAATTGCGTGGTGACCCAACTAATGAATACTATAAAGAACTAACAGAACTGATAGATAAAGGGAGGACACAAGGACTTCTCCTAGAACAGGAAGCTCGTTTTATATTGGATACTCCAAAAAGAATCCCTATGTTCTATTGCCTCCCGAAGGTGCACAAAAATCTAGATGCACCTCCGGGGAGGCCGATTGTGTCAGGAATCGGCTCAATATCCTCCAACCTATCTCAATATATAGATAAGCTGATTCAACCAGCAGTTAAAATGATTCCATCTTATATTAAAGACACAACACATATTATAGAAACAATTGAAGGGATGGATTGGAATGAGAACTGGTTCCTATGTACACTAGATGTAAGTTCTCTTTACACTGTAATAGAACACGTGGCAGGAATGACTGCCTTAACAAAACAACTTAACCTACAAGGAAGTTTAAAGAAAGAACAGATTAACTTCATAGTGGAGGGAATACATTTTATATTGTCTCACAATTATTTCCATTATGAGGGGGATTTTTATCTACAGCAGTGTGGAACCGCCATGGGGACCAGGTTCGCCCCCAGTTATGCTAATTTATTTATGGCCCAGTGGGAGATGGAGACCATTGCGCCTAAACTGGGGGCGGGCCTGGCCCTGTGGCGAAGATACATTGACGATATACTATTCGTCTGGCAAGATACGGAAGAAATGCTTCAAGCATTTATTGAAGAGATTAACAACAATGATAGAAATTTCCGCTTCTCTTCTACTATCAGCAAAACAAAGATCCAGTTTTTGGACTTGAATATCGAAGTTCAAAACAATAAATTAATCTGTAGTACTCACATGAAATCTACAGCAAAAAACAGTTATATAAAATACTCCAGCTGTCATCTCCCCAGTTGGCTGGTAAATATACCAACTGGCCAACTGAGCAGATTGAAAAGAAACTGTACAGAGGAAACTCAGTATATAAGAGAAGCGGAGATTTTGAAGAAACAATTTATGGATAAGGATTACCCAAAATGGGTTCTGGAGAGAGCAATAGAAAAAGTGGATAATATGGATAGGAGAGAATTTTTTAAGGGAAAAATTAAAAGAGAAGAGAAAGAGGAAATAAGGTTGATATTACCCTTTAACACCCACTATAGAGATATGGAGAGAAGCATTAGACGACATTGGGGACATTTACTGGAGGACAAGTTATTAGGCAGCATTTTAACAGAAACACTAAAAATTACATATACTAAAGTCCCCAATTTAGGGTTAAAAGTGGCACCCTCGATAAAACCAAAAAGGAATCTAAATCAGAACTGGCTGGTCTTTAAGGGCTTCATTAAGTGTGGGAAATGTATCTGCTGCAAAAATAACCCTACTCCGAAGAAAATAACGGAGGTACGTTCTACACAGAACAAATTCAATGTACAGATCAAAGAGGGATTAACTTGTAATACAACAGACGTCATTTATATATTGGAGTGTCCGTGTCGTAGACAATATATAGGACGAACAAAAAGGACACTAAGAGAAAGGGTGGCAGAACATATTAGAAAAATTAAGAATGGTTTTGAATTACACTCATTGTCCCGACACTACAAAGAAGTACACAATAGTGACCCCTCCAGCCTTAAATTTGCAGCCATGGAGAAAATTAAACGCCCTTGGAGGGGGGGTAACCACATAGCCCATATGTCTAGGATTGAGACAAGGAGAATTTTTGAATTTGAGACGTTAATCCCTAAAGGCCTGAATGCAGATCTGGAACTTTTTGGCTTTTTGTAGGTTTGGGGCTGGGGCCCTTGGGCGATGAGAGGTCGAAGTCTGGTTGTTTATCAACACTCTGACCTTTCCTCGCTTTTGGGCTCCATCCCCTATACTTCGTTACATCTGAAAGCCATGGATGTATATGGTTCCAGATTTCCATTCGGACTCAGAATGGAAATTATAATGTTTAGAAGTCTGTTCACTTAAAATGCAAATTACAACACATGAATACATGGGATATAGAAGACGACTGGGGATATTGTATTTTAATCTTATTTTTTATTTTATGTATTTTATTTATTTTATGTATTTTATGTGTTCTCTATAGATCCTAAAATCCCAATATGTATGTTGATAAATGTTTATGTATGATTTTAAAACAGAAGTGGAATAACTGGATTTGGGAATCCTGGTTTTCCAGATTAACACCCGGCATGCTTTGCATAGGAAGTCTTCCTTTAAATAGCCTCGAATTTCCTCACTGTTTTACCACTGATGAAGGGGCCGGAACATAGGAGCCCCGAAACGCGTTTGGGCAGAACAGTGAGGCTACATAATAGAAGATCGAATTTTCTTTGGACTTTGGACACTGTACTGATTACTATGCCGCTGTATCGCTATTGTCATCCAAAGCGAGAGACCAATAAGACGCTCTGATAATCGCCAAGCAAGGACCAATAAGGCGCCCGAGTTACCGTCACGTGGGACGCCACTGTATGACGACGGTGATCACGTGGGCAGCTGCGGCAGGATCTAGCAGGTCACAGCATCGACCAGCGAGAGAGCGGAGCATACAAGAAGACCGCGAGGAGCGGTAATGTATGAAAAGATCATAACGTAGACACACTATTGTGAGACATTAATGTCTTGAACGGAGACAGTACTCCCAATCCGTATATCAACACCTCTAGCCTATATACCAGGACTGTAGGTATAGTGCTACAAGAGGGTGCAGGTTAAAAGGAGGGCGCTGCACCTTAGGGTGCACCACGAGGAGGCCCCCTATTCTACAAAAAGTGAACTGCTGCATCTCCCTTGGGAGAATAATTACCGGATTGCGGTCATAGAGGATTCCCATATGGACTGTTTGTGCATTGCACAATTGATCTTTTTGCACATTTGATTTTATATGCATTTTATAATTGTCATTAATTGATTTGGGTACCCAGATTTGATAACCTTGGAGAGTACATGTTATAAGATTTTTATCATTACTGACCTTTTCATTGTGGCCGATCACATAATAGGGCTATTTGTTTTTGTTTTTGTTTTAGATATTTTGTAATAAACTTATTGATTTTTTAACATTATACCTCTAGTCTCCATATGCCTGAGTGGAAGTTGAGTGCCCTCCCTTATCTATTCTTATAACATTCCTTTACGGCAAAGGGGTTGGCCGCGGAGTGTGCACCTTCGTCTGATTGGGGATTTGTGGTGAGCCGCTGTAATACCTATTTTGATCATTATAATTTGCTGCCTCATCTATTTCTCTTAGCAGTAGATTTTGAAACCTACTGTAAGTTAACCGCCCAGTCATAGCCCTCCTCACACATCACTAATTACAGTTCCCTAATTTATTTGGTCAGGCTTCTGGCATTAGTATAAATGTACAATGAAGAGTTTTTTGGATATTTTTTACCCTCCACCTTTCCCGAGCTGTTCTAGTTTCTCCTTCTATTCCATCCCCAAAACATTACCTCGCCCCAGATCACTATCTGCACTATCTACCCCTCCTATAATATAATTTTCCTCCCACCAAGTTCCAAGTTTAAAACTCCTCCATCCTTCTAGCCATCTTCTCCCCCAAAACAGCTGCATCTTCCTTATTGAAGGTGCAGCTGTTTTGTACCACTATTTTTAGGAGTGCCTTAAAATTCAAGATATTTGTTACATTATAGCTCAATATCGGAAAAATATTCTTAATACTTTGTCTTATTCTGGAATGAGCTTTGTTTAATATAGTTAATGATCTACTGCCAGTATAATGCATGAAAACACACGCCTGGAAACATATTTTGCAGCATTAGGCACAAGATGTAACACCCACTATGAACCTTATAAAAAGCAAATTTGATCTAGTTTTTATGCCTCATGCACACGTCAGTGTCAGTTTTGGATCAGTGGTAACATGTACAAGGTTCAATCCGTGTTTCCTCCCGTAACAGATCCGTGTTGGGTCCGTGGGTCCGTTTTTTGTTGACCGTGTGCCATCCGTTTTTCACTGACACTGAGCAGCTGGAAAATAATTTTCAAACAATCTCTTTTTAATGATCCGTGAAACACGGATGCAACACGGATGACTATAATAGGCGTGAGGGATCCGGGAACATGGACAAGATAGGACATGCATCCGTGCTAAAAACACAGACCCACGGACCATGCTAAAACACTGATGAATGGGGACGTGTGCTGTCCGCGGAGAATGCGAACAGCACACGTCTGGGAAACCCTGACGTGTGAATGAGTCATTAGGGTGTAAAAAAAAAAAAATAGACCAAGACCAAGAGGCTTTTCAAAAAGGGGAAGATATTTATTAGTGCACAATCTCTATCATCTAGGACTGCTTTGTGTCATTGTCTGCAGATAGAATGCTCATAGTATTGTCTTGTGCATTGTGCTGGTGGGGAGGAGGGGGCTGAACAAATAAAATAAACAGATATGATGTTTCGATATTTGGGGATTTTTTTTCTAAACTGACAAGACAAATTGTTTATGTTGGATGGGCAAAAGGAATATTCTACATTCTAGCATGCTACCTGTATAATGCAACTTGATTACTGCCTTGATCCAAACATTATAATGATGGGTTTCAGGTCTCAACTATACTTCCAGTAGAGCACAATTTTCTCATAGTCCTGACAGTAATAGTAGAAAACTGCTGCTTACACTGATGCAATTACAGGTACAAAACATAGTCAATAATAAAACAAATTTCAGATGAAATTTATTGCATTTAACATAGTAACATAGGGGGTCATTTAATAACCCGTGCGCTGGCAGTGGATCGGCTGAAGTTATATAGAGTCGCCGGCTTCTACATAACATCGACACATCCACCGCCAGTCTAAATGCTGCCTGAAATTTAGACCATTTTCTACGCTTAAAATAGGCATAAAAAATGATAAAGGAGACGTCCCCTTCCCTGCCCACACCACGTCCCATTTTTCAGAACTGGCGTGAGCAGAGTAAAGCCGCAGATTGTGGCGCAAATCAGGCAGTCATAATAACTCCCTGGATCAACGATCTCTCCAGAAATCTTAGTGACTATAGCCTGTAATATAATTGCACTCCGGAAATACATCCAGGCGCGTTTGAACTCTTTGAGTGAATTCACCGTCACACCTCCTCAAGCAGAGATCTCCATAGTCTCACTGCTCTTACTGTAAAGAATCCACCTCTATGTTTGTGTACAAACCTTCTTTCCTCCAGACGCAGAGGATGTCCCCTCGTCACAGTCACAGTCCTGGGGATAAATAGATGATGGGAGAGATCTCTGTACTGACCCCTGATATATTTATACATAGTTATTAGATCTAAACTGAATAACCCTAATTTTGATAATCTTTCAGGGTACTGTAGTCCCCCCCATTCCAGTTATTACTTTAGTTGCCCTCCTCTGAACCCTCTCCAGCTCTGCTATGTCTGCCTTATTCACAGGAGCCCAGAACTGTACACAGTACTCCATGTGTGGTCTGACTAGTGATTTGTAAAATGGTAAGACTATGTTCCCATCACGGGTATCTATGCCCCTTTTGATGCACCTGTGAGCGGGTCACAGTCTGGGGCCCCCAAGATGAAATATTTAATACTCCAAATGGATACATCTGTGACTACATTGAAAAAGCTATAGTGATATAACATGCAGTTTGCGTGACTGGCCACTAGAGGCCCTTAGTCGGACAGCCAACTTAGAACTAATGGAGCGAGATGTTGACAATTAATATATAAAAAGAAAAGTAATCTTATAGCTGCACCTGATTGGCTTTCTTATTGAAATAGACTGTTTAAAGTAGCTTCTTATTTATTTTGTGCATTTAGTTATTTTGTTGCCATGTCCTAACTTCCTGGGAAAAGCTACAGGGGCTGGAGAAAGGAAGTGGCAGGAGGACAGAGAGTCGGCAGTTGGAGAGCAACGGATTCAGACCTGTCTGCTAAGTTGTTTACTTGAGGTGTCCTGTGATGAGCCAGAGATTGAAGGCCTTATCCACAGCAAGCAAGGGACGATTGTTGAATATCCGCTGCCTGCTAAAGAGGATTTGTAGTCTTTGTTTATAATCAGGAGCTGAGGAGACCAGAGACCTGCCTGCCCTGAGGCCAGCGTTGGATCATCCATCAAGAAAACCAAGCTGCCATTCAGGCCTGCACTAGAGATCTCAGCCTGAAGCATTTTACACTCGGTTAGTGCGCACTTTGAATGGGACTTAAATCCTGAGCTCAGGTCCCTCCCTGCAATCAGGGTGAGGACAAGTTTTGGCGCCGCTGCAGCAGTTAAAGCTTTACTGTAAAAGCAAGTGGATCCACATCCCGGCTCTGGAGTTACAAATAGCCACGTGGAAGTTCAAGGGAGTCTAGCTGAGGTGGGGGAGTGGGCATTACCGGCATTCGGGGGGATAGTGTGGGATTTTTCTGTATTTGGCCTCTGTGAGTCACAGTGCCCCTCAGCCGAGATCCCAGCTAAACAGACCCCAAATTTAGTGTTGATTCCTAGTGGCTTCGGTTCGCTGTGTTTGGTTAGGAGATCCTGCCATATTTAGTGGCATTTAGGCAAAATATGAATATTTAAAGGTACAGTACCTAATTCCCGGCTGGGGTCCCACTGTGGACAATCTTGGGTTGCTAACAACCCAGAGAGATTGTATCACTACTTCAGTACACCAGAGCACACCTCACTCCGTGTGGTCCGGCTGGATCACGGTGTACATTATATTGTATATAGTTTTCTCTTCTAAAGTCAGTAAAATTCTTTTGGTTCACACAGCTCACTGTCCGTGCATTCATTCTTGTGTGGTTCACTGTATCCCAACGGACTCCCTCGGGTCCACCTCTTACACACCCATTATCTTATTGGCCTTGGCAGCAGCTGCCTGACACTGGTTTCTACAGCTTAGTTTGCTGTCCACTAAAATTCCTAAGTCCTTTTTCATGTCATTGTTTAACCATTTAGTATGTACGGATGACTTGCATTATTCCTTCCCATGTGCATAAACTTACATTTGTCAGTGCTAAACCTCATCTGCCACTTCTCTGCCCAAGCCTCCAATCTATCCAGATCCCTTTGTAGCAGTATACTGTCCTTCCTGTTAATTGCTTTACACAGTTTAGTGTCATCTGCAAAATGTGATATTTTACTGTGCAAGCCTTCTACAAGATCATTAATAAATAATACATTGAAGAGAATAAGGTCCAATACTGACCCCTGTGGTACTCCACTAGTTATGTTGACCCAATGAAATGAGTTATCTCATCATTGACAATCACTTACTATATTGAAGCCACCCTTGGCATCTGCTGATACAGGTCCAGAATCAGAAACATTGGTGATTAACTATTATCACTCAGTGGTAAAACGTAGTTTTGCACGTCATATATTCAAATGAATGGTCAATCATGCAATACATAGACCTGGAAGAAAGGGATGCTAATTAGCTCTTAACAAGCTCTGCCTCTAATGCCACCAGATGTAAGGTACATCCAAGCGAGCAGGGGACGCCCCCACTCCATCACATTTATATGCCTTTACAGGAAATATGTATAGGGGTTATCTTGATGATACATTATGAATGGTTATGGTGGTGTTTCTATGAAGGTTGGACTTCTATAATAAAGTTTTTTCTTCTTCAGCTGTCTAGTTTTCTGCCCTGCTTCCATATGTAAAAGCAACCCCAAAGTATAGAAAATCACTCAAAACATGACAACATCGAAATTTTCTCTGAACTTGGTTTTCTTTTGTAACTGTCCACCAATATTGTTATCACTCAAACAATACATTTAAGAGTGACACAATTCTCAGTTCAGAACTGTACAATGGATTCAACTGGGTATATGATCAGACATCAGTGTTAATGGAAGGTTCTGTACCTGTCATACCATTTCTATTGCACTATGGAATACATACACTCACCTAAAGAATTATTAGGAACACCTGTTCTATTTCTCATTAATGCAGTTATCTAGTCAACCAATCACATGGCGGTTGCTTCAATGCATTTAGGGGTGTGGTCCTGGTCAAGACAATCTCCTGAACTCCAAACTGAATGTCAAAATGGGAAAGAAAGGTGATTTAAGTAATTTTGAGCGTGGCAAGGTTGTATTTCACAATCTGCTCAGTTAGTGGGATTTTCACGCACAACCATTTCTAGGGTTTACAAAGAATGGTGTGAAAAGGGAAAAACATCCAGTATGCGGCAGTCCTGTGGGCGAAAATGCCTTGTGGATGCTAGAGGTCAGAGGAGAATGGGCCGACTGATTCAAGCGGATAGAAGAGCAACATTGACTGAAATAACCATTCGTTACAACCGAGGTATGCAGCAAAGCATTTGTGAAGCCACAACCTTGAGGCGGATGGGCTACAACAGCAGAAGACCCCACCGGGTACCACTCATCTCCACTACAAATAGGAAAAAGAGGCTACAATTTGCACGAGCTCACCAAAATTGGACTGTTGAAGACTGGAAAAATGTTGCCTGGTCTCGATTTCTGTTGAGACATTCAAATGGTAGAGTCCGAATTTGGCGTAAACAGAATAAGAACATGTATCCATCATGCCTTGTTACCCCTGTGCAGGCTGGTGGTGGTGGTGTAATGGTGTGGGGGATGTTTTCTGGGCACACTTTAGGCCCCTTACTGCTAATTGGGCATCGTTTAAATGCCACGGGCTACCTGAGCATTGTTTCTGACCATGTCCATCCCTTCATGACCACCATGTACCCATCCTCTGATGGCTACTTCCAGCAGGATAATGCACCATGTTACAAAGCTCGAATCATTTAAAATTGGTTTCTTGAACATGACAATGAGTTCACTGTACTAAAATGGCCCCCACAGTCACCAGATCTCAACCCAATAGAGCATGTTTGGGATGTGGTGGAAGGGGAGCTTCGTGCCCTGGATGTGCATCCCTCAAATCTCCATCAACAGCAAGATGCTATCCTATCAATATGGGCCAACATTTCTATAGAATGCTATCAGCACCTTGTTGAATCAATGCCACGTATAATTAAGGCAGTTCTGAAGGCAAAAGGGGGTCCAACACCGTATTAGTATGGTGTTCCTAATAATTCTTTAGGTGAGTGTATATACTGTACAGTATAATCTTTCCTTTAGTTTTCAGTTCTGTGTGTTGTGTTCATTTTCAAAACTGCCAGAACAGTATCTGTCAAGTGTTCCACAGCAAAATGGTCTTTTCATAACCTTGTGTCTCAGTTCTGTACATCTCAGTCCATATATCACAGGGCTAAGACACTGAGCTAAGGAGAAAATAATAAAATTAGTCAAATCGAAAATAATATAATGTGGTTTACCACCTATCCAAATGTTCATCAGTGTTGGAATGATGTGTAGAGCAACCTGTAGTCCATGAATCAAGATGGTTCTTCTTGCTTGGTGGTTGGATTTTGTAAAATGTCCAGCTCGTTTTCCTTCTCTGAACATAATAATGTAGGATCCTATGATAAGTATTACTAATATAATAATGAAAGCTACTCCAGCTATTCTTGAAAGTGTACTTGATAAAGTAGTAGGGCAAGTTGGATCCAGTTGAACAATATACTGGTGGCCTCTAAGTATACCTTCATAGACAACTGACACTGTAGGGCCCAGAAAGGCAATAATCCATAAACACACAATTAGTTTATATTTGACAGTATGAGCAAATGATAAGTATTTAAGAGGCCAGCAAACAGCTATGCAAGTGTTCAAAGCCATTAAGACAAGAGTCAATAGCACTGCCCTTCCAATTATTATCTGCACTGCAAAAATTAACCAGCAAACAAGGACTGGGGCATTGACCTGGGAAGCTCGTAAGTAGCTAAATACAGTTCCTAGACAAAAGAAAAATGTCAAATACATCAAGTGGTGGCACAAGAAGAAGTATCGCACTTCCTTTTTCAGTACACTGTCTTTCCACACAGTTTGTGTAATCAAGATGGTGAATACGGAGCAGATGAGGAAGTCCAGCAGGTAGAAGGACGCTTTGACTGTCTGCAGTATTTGACTGGAGCTGGAGTCATTGGTCGTATTCATGATATTAAGATTATATATTCAGCTCTACAAAACAAAGCAGATGTGTATCTCTTCTTATTAAATGAACTATACTGACAATTATGTTACTCTTTAATTGGAAGACATACATATTTAATGAATAAGTGCACCTATCATCTATCTAACCAGTTCTCAGGTTTTATTCATATGTCCATTATAAGAGGAAGAAACATGGAAATAATAGGAGAGTAATCAATAAAAGCGTACCTCCGGACATCCACCTTGGTCTGTAACTTCAAGTTTTTAAGCAAGAATTTAAAATTTCTCTATTCTGTTTGGTAGCTTCATTCTCTTGCAGGCTACAAACTCCATTCGTGGGGCAGAGTATGACAAGACTGGAATGAATGCACCCCTTTACTTTCTCCATGCTAATGTCACCTGCATAAACAGAGAGAAAGGGTGAGATAGCTAAAATAAGTTGATTATTACAAAATAGGATGATCTAAGCTGTTTGTCTGCTTTTACAGAGAACTAGCTAGTTTAGGTCCTCTGATTACAACAGCTTTGGCTCTACGTCAAGCAGCGTGTACTAAAAAGGGAGTAAGGCTAGTGTGGGGAGTCGCTCTGGTAGACAGCGGTGCGGGTGCAGTTTAGAGGCAAAACAAGGAGTCCAGATTGTGCAACAAACAGTGTTTTATTCACACTTGCACACCATAAATGAAAAAACAGTCTCTTTGGTGACAGTTCACACACAACGGAAATAACGTGGCAAAACAAAAACAGGCCAACACAGGTTCAGTCACCTGGGAGGTGTAGGTGCAGGTTCGCACCACGCTGTCGGCCCAGCCGCAGGAGAATCCAGCTTCAGGTAGCCAGGAACAAAACACCTCCTTGCTGAGCTCTTTCCTCCAGGACAGAGAACTCCTCAGCCCTGTTAGCAGCTCCAGGATAATCACCACCTCCAGCTGCTGAGCTGGCTGAGCTTTTAAACCCAGCCCAAAACCAGGACTGGGTCGTGGGAGCAGCCACCCACCCTACACTTTAGCTGCTCCCGGTAAGAGCCGGCCCGGATCGGCTTTGCAGCCATGCTATTTAAACTCTGTCAGTAGCACTAGCTGCTGCTGACATCAACAAAACGGGCTCTTACCTCACCGAGGCTATGAACCTCGGTGACACATACCTGCCATCCACGACGGCACCCTGCACCTACCACACACCCCCCTTTGTTCAACCCTGAGGGGTGGACACATGTGAGGCAGTGGACGCGGAAAGGGCATCTGCATTTCCTGCAAGCGACCTGCCCTATGTTCCACGGAGAACTTGAAATTTTGAAGGGATAGGAACCACCTGGTGACCCGAGCATTCCTCTCCTTGGCCTGACTCATCCATTTGAGGGGGAATGGTCGGTCACCAGACGGAACCTCCTCCCTAACAGGTAGTAGCGGAGAGATTCGAGTGCCCACTTGATAGCCAGGCACTCCCTCTCCACTATACTATATCTGGACTCGGGCGGGACTGAGCTTACGGCTCAGGAAGACAACGGGATGTTCTTCCCCGTTGACCTCCTGCGACAGTACCGCACCGAGGCCTACCTCCGAGGCGCCGGTCTGTACGACAAACTCCTTGTTGAAGTCGGGTGTCACCAAAACCGGGGACCCACACAGGGCCGACTTCAACGCGGAGAAAGCCTCCTCCGCCTTCTCACTCCAGCTAACCCTCCCAGACTTTCGCCCCTTCAACAGGTCTGTCAATGGCGCTGCTATTGTGGCAAAGTGGGGCACAAACCTCATGTAGTATCCTACAATCCCCAGGAACGACTTTACCTGCCTGGTGGTGACCGGTCGGGGCCAGCTACGAATGGCCTCTACCTTAGTTACCTGAGGTTTGATGACTCCCGCCCAATTACATATCCCAGATATTTGGTCTCTTCCAACCCAATCGCACACTTTTTGGATTGGCGGTTAGTCCAGCTTTCCTCAGGGCATCCACTACCGCCTGCACCTTGGGTAAATGGCTTTCCCAGTCGGTGCTGTGGATGACTACATCATCTAAGTAGGCCGAGGCGCACCGACGATGTGGTCGCAGCACTATGTCCATTAACCTCTGGAAAGTGGCGGGGCGCCATGCAGGCCAAAGGGTAACACCTTGTAGTGATACAGGCCCTGCGGGGTAACAAACGCGGTTTTTTCCTTAGCCGTCTCCGTTAAGGGTACCTGCCAGTACCCTTTAGTGAGGTCCAGCACAGAAAAATAACGGGCTTGTCCTAAATTTTCAACAAGCTCGTCTACTCGGGCATGGGATACGCGTCAAACTTGGATACTTCATTTAACTTGCGAAAGTCGTTGCAGAACCGCAACGTCCCATCCGGCTTGGGTATTAGGACTATGGGACTGGCCCACTCACTTTTCGACTCCTCAATGACATCGAGCTTCAACATTAACTGCACTTCCTCCGCGATGGCCCGCCGCCGAGCCTCGGGTACCCGGTATGGTTTTAACCGACCTTGGCCTGAGGCTCAGTGACGATGTCATGTCGGATGAGAGACGTGCGGCCAGGAGGTCCGAGAACACATCCGTGTTCCGACTGAGGAACTCCCTGACTTCCTGAACTTGTTTGGAAGACAGGCTGTCTGCAATTTTACCGTGGTTACGGCTTCACAGGCCTCGAACTGTGGGGCTGGACCCTTTTCACCTAGAAGCCCTGGCCGGGGCTGTGGCCGTCGGCCGCGTCCCTATCTTTCCACGGCTTAAGTAATTCACGTGGTACACCTGCTCTCGGCTTGCGCCGCCCTGGCTGGTGTACCTTGTAATTCACTTCCCTACCTTCTCGATCACCTCATAGGGGCCCTGCCACCTAGCTAGGAATTTGTTGTCAAGGGTGGGTACCAGAACCAAAACCCGATCTCCCGGATTGAAGTCCCGCACCCGAGCCTGACGGTTGTACACCCTACTCTGGGCTTGTTGCGCTGCCTCCATATGCTCCCGGACCAAGGGCAACACCCTTTCCATCCGTTCCTGCATCTGGGCGACATACTCAATGACACTTTTGTGGGGGACAGGCTGTTGTTCCCATGCTTCCTTGGCGATATCCAACAGGCCCCGAGGGTGTCTGCTATAAAGCAGTTCGAAGGGCGAGAACCCAGTAGAGGCCTGGGGTACCTCTCGCACTGCGAACATGAGATAGGGCAGAAGCAGGTCCCAGTCCTTCCCATCTCTAGACACCACCCTTTTTAACATATTTTTTAGAGTTTGGTTAAACCTCTCAACAAGACCGTCTGTTTGCGGATGGTAAACGGACGTCCGTAACTGCTTTATACGCAACAATTTACACAGTTCCTTCATTACTTTGGACATAAAAGGGGTCCCTTGGTCTGTCAGAACCTCTTTGGCAGGCCCACACGGGAAAACATCTCCATTAACTCTTTGGCAATGAGCTTAGCTGAGGTATGTCGCAGAGGCACCGCCTCCGGATACCGAGTGGCATAGTCGAGAACTACCAGAATGTGTTGGTGGCCCCTAGCAGACTTTGGTACAGGCCCAATTAAATCCATAGCAATTCGCTCAAACGGTACTTCAATAATTGGCAGAGGTACCAGAGGACTACGGAAATGTGGCTGGGGGCTAGTTACCTGACAGGTTGGACAGGACTTACAATAATTTTCTACTTCCTTGAACACACTGGGCCAATAAAACCGCTGCAGTATGCGGTCCTGGGTTTTCTGCCACCCCAGGTGTCCCCAAGAACATGTTGGTGGGCAAGCTCCATGACAAGCTTGCGATACGCTGTGGGCACCACCAACTGTTCAACAGGTTCACCTCGGATTTGGTTCACCCGATACAACATATCCTGCAGAACAATAAATCGTGGGAACATTAATTCAGCCCCTGGTTTCTGGGGTTTACCATCAATTTCCAGCACATTCTCCCAGGCCCTGGTTAGGGTTTGGTCCCGGTGTTGTGCGGTCCCAAAATTTTCCCCGGAGACATTGAGGTCTGCCAACTCAGGTCCCGGTGGCAAGTCCTCCGTGTCTCCCACCATTACACTCAGTGGGGTTGTCTCCCCACTACCGCTGCAGCAGTGGTCACCCCTACCGCTGGCCCTTCAGACTCGGGCTCCCAGGGTTCTGGCCTTCCAGGGGTATCAGGCCACTCTGCTAGGGTTACCCTGTCTCAGGGCTATTAGTCACTTTCATCTCAGGCCACAGTGACGGAAAACCAGGGAAGTCTCTCCCAATTATTAGTTCATAGGGCAGCTTTGTGGAGATCGCCACTTCACAAGTCCAGGTGCCGACCGCCGTGGACAGAGACATTACAGCAGTGGGATAGTCCTTTAAGTCTCCGTGTATGCACACCACACCCACTGTCCGGCCCGTATACTGGGTGGGCTGTACCAGGGCAGCACTTACCAGGGTTACCAGGCTCCCTGAGTCCAACAGCGCCACTGCCAGGTTATCCTCGACTTGCACCTGGCACAGATGACGATTGTCTATTGTCCCGGGATGCCGGTCGCACACAGTCTCCGGGCATACATGGAAGCCCGGTACCCATAATTAGTCTCCATGGGTTCCCCCACTGTGGACAGTTGGCCCTTATGTGTCCAGGCTCCCGACACTGCCAACAGACCACTGGGGACGGATCTGCAAGAGGTACATCCCGGGCGGGTTTGGCCGGCCGCCGGGACTGGGGTGGAGATTTCGGGTTTGACTGGCCCCTCCCAAAAGAACCCCCTGCAGGTTTCTGGTGGCCTCATATCGCTCCACCAGGTCGACCATCTCAAGGGCATCGGTGGGGGATACCTGGCCAATCCAGTGTTGAAGGGGGTAAGGCAAGGCCCTCCAAAACATGTCAGCCAGCAGCCGGTCCAGCATAGCAGTCGGACTTAGAACCTCAGGCTGCAGCCATTTTTGCAACCTGTGCAGCAACTCATAGTACTGCGGCCTGGCGGGTTCAGCCACTTTGAAGTCCCACTGGTGGACCCGCTGAGCCCGGACCAACACGCTTACCCCCAGTCTGGCCAGGATCTCCCCTTCACCGTGGAATAGTCAGCAGCCTGGTCGCCTGCCAAATCAAAAAACTTGCTGGGGTCCGGATGCCAGGAACGGAGCAACCACCTCGGCCCACTGGTCACGGGGTAGCTTTTCCCTCACGGCGACCTTCTCAAAACCGCCAGGTACGTCTCAACGCCGCCTGCGGGGGTCATTTTTGGGATCGCCGCACGGACCGCTTCCGGGCATCATGGACGTGGTGGGACGCTCCTGCCGCCTGTAACGCCATCACATGTTGTAGCAGTAGTTGGTTGGTCTCCCGCTGCTGCACGTTAGCCTCTATGAGAGCCTTCACAGCAGCCTCCATGTTGCCAGAAACTCCTGCTTGCAGCTTTGCTGGCTTAATATATTCCATGCACTTTAGAAAAACAAAACTTCGGCGTTCACGCCAGCCTCACTGCGCATGCCCGCATCCTCCACCAAATGTGGGGAGTCGCTCTGGTAGACAGCGGTGCGGGTGCAGTTTAGAGGCAAAACAAGGAGTCCAGATTGTGCAACAAACAGTGTTTTATTCACACTTGCACACCATAAATGAAAAACAGTCTCTTTGGTGACAGTTCACACACAACGGAAATAACGTGGCAAAACAAAAACAGGCCAACACAGGTTCAGTCACCTGGGAGGTGTAGGTGCAGGTTCGCACCACGCTGTCGGCCCAGCCGCAGGAGAATCCAGCTTCAGGTAGCCAGGAACAAAACACCTCCTTGCTGAGCTCTTTCCTCCAGGACAGAGAACTCCTCAGCCCTGTTAGCAGCTCCAGGATAATCACCACCTCCAGCTGCTGAGCTGGCTGAGCTTTTAAACCCAGCCCAAAACCAGGACTGGGTCGTGGGGAGCAGCCACCCACCCTACACTTTAGCTGCTCCCGGTAAGAGCCGGCCCGGATCGGCTTTGCAGCCATGCTATTTAAACTCTGTCAGTAGCACTAGTAGCACACATACCTGCCATCCACGACGGCACCCTGCACCTTACCACACTAGTTTCACACTAGTAAAATCATGGAAAAAATTGGTCTAAATGGCAAAAGATGCTGGAAACCCCAAATGCTGTTACACATTTCTACCAGGGGGAGCAAATCCTGCCCATGTGATCCATTGCTAACAGCAATCCCCAGCAAAAAATGCATACAATGGAGGATGCCCGCAACAGACCACATGTAAGACAAACACATCCTACACAGGTCTTATAAGCAGAAAATGTTCAAAACCCCATATGCTGTGGCGCATTTCTAACCGGGGGAGCAAATCCTGCACATGTGATCCGTTGCTAACAGCAATCTCCAGCAAAAAAATGCATCACTGAAAATGGTGAGCTAAAATCATAAATGCAATTGACAATATATGGCTAAACCCTTACTCTGATATTAAAAGTGAGACAGTTCGCCAATATATTCTTATATCAAGAACATACCAGAGCCCGCGCACCCTATCAAGCTCCGCTGCAGCATCCTCCATTGTATGCATTTTTGCTGGGGATTGCTGTTAGCAACGGATCACATGGGCAGGATTTGCTCCCCCGGGTAGAAATGTGCAACAGCATTTGGGGTTTCGAGCATCTTTTGCCATTTAGACCAATTTATTCAGTGATTTTGTTTGTATATGTATGCCTGGAAGTGGGGCAACCTCAGGTTTGAATGTGCCTTGATTTTGATCTATGGGTAACATTCAGGTTCACCTGGGCAGTCTGCGTCACATGAGCCAATTATAGGTGGGACTTACAGCCTCCTCCTTCCTCCCATTGTATGTGTGATTTTGCGCTGGAGGTAACTGGGAGCTGCTGGCTGTGTCGGATTTTATGCACCTATCATTAACTGTCCATATGGAATAGGTAGGTTAGCATTAGGTCCCGTGCCACATTGAGAGAACTTGACGGGGTGCGTGGGCTCCGGTATGTTCTTCTTGATATAAGAATATATTGTCGAACTGTCTCATTTTTAATATCAGCGTGAGGGTTTAGCCATATATTGTCAATTGCATTTACCATTGTAGTTTCATACTAGAGCTAAACTCTACTGGAACAGCCTGTCGGAGCCCATTGTTCCATTGACTATAATCGTATTCGGCGGGGATCGAACAATCCAACCTGTTTCTGGCATTAGCACAAGCAGCAGTTTTTGTCTGGCCAGTTCCCTGCTGGGTCCCATTATATTCAATAACACTTATTTACAACGCCTGAAAGGCTTAACCCTATCTTGATCCATGTGTAATATAGTAATTAAGACTTAATAAAATGGCAGTGAGCCAAGACAAACAGTTAAAAACTATGCTGTCACCAAAAAGCACTGACGTGATTGATATGCTGGGAAATGGAGATGTGCATGATCTCCATTTTCCAGCATATCAATCACTTTAGTGCTTTTCGGTGACAGCATAGTTTTTAACAGTTTGTCTTGGCTCACTGCCATTTTATTATTAGATATTATTAAAAGTCAAGTCTTAATCACTATATTACACCTGGGTCAAGATAGGGTTAAGCCTTTTAGGCGTTGTAAATAAGTGTTATATATTCACCCTTACCCCGGTTAGGCCCCTTTATTAGTTAAACAATTAAAGTCAATGGGCTCCAAATGGCAAATGAAGTATCCGGCTATGCCGGATATAATGAATTCCAGCAGGCTGTTTATCTACTGAAACAGCCTGCCGGAACAGTTTAGTCTGAGCCTAGCTCAAGGAGAAGGGAAGAATGGCAAGCTTGATACGGATTGATGAAATAGTGACCATGACCGCTCTGCTGCTCCATTGTATCGGTAATATGACAGACAATGAGACCTTGAAGATCTGGACCTTGAAGGCTCATTTGCATATATTAAAACATCATTTTTCTCAGCAATGCGAGCACATAAGAACATGGGACCAACACAGATGCCATTCAGCGGTCAAGTGCACATGTAACAGGTCAGCCAGTTTCATAGGCACAAATCTGCTGACAAATGACATTTATGTGTTGTCAGTACAGCAGGGGGCATATGACAGTACAGATAAGACATCTCACCATTAGGGTTGAGCGAACCCGAACTGTAAAGTTCGGGTTCGTACTGGACTTTAGTTTTTTTTTGTACCTGGACCTGAACTTTGCTGTAAAAGTTTGGGTTCGAGTTTGGTGTTCGGGCGTTTAATAAAGCTTATTGAAAGGCTGCAGGGCAGCCAATCAAAAAGCGTTTAAGCTGTCTGCCCTTAGAAGCCATCACAGCCATGCCTACTAATGGCATGGCTGTGATTGGCCAGTGTAGCATGTGACCCAGCCTCTATATAAGCTGGATGTCACGTAGCACCGCACGTCACTTCAGCCCTTACTAGTGCAGGGATAGGAAGCAGGCTGCCGCTGTGAGGAGAGAGTAGGAAGGAATCTGAACTGGCTGTTAAATCTGTGACCTACAGCGATTTTTTTTTGTCGGTGCAATGCAACATTTTTGTACCCCGACACTCAAAAATAACATTTAATCCATCTGTTAGTTAGGTGGGCGTCAGCGACCAGTTTTTGCAAGTGCAGTGCACTTGCACCTGCATATGTGCCAGGGACAATAATTTAATCCTTCTGGTAGTTCAGTGGGCGACATACACACATTTTTAAGTACACCTGCACTGCATATGTGCCAGGGGAAGGAAAAATAATATAGTAATCCGTCTGTGAGTTTAGGGGGTGACATATTCACATTTTTCGCTGTAAAGTACCGCTGCGGCCTGCGCTGCATATATGACAGGGAAATAAATTCAGTAAATCCATCAGTTAGATTGTGTGGGGTGACAAATTCACTTTTTTTGCTATAAAGTACCCCTGCGGCCTGTGCTGCATATCTGACAGGCTGCATATCTGACAGGGAAAAAAATTCTGTAAATCCATCTGTTACATTGTGGGGTGACAAATTCACATTTTTTGCAGTGAAATACTCCTGCGCTGCATACCTGACAGGGAAAAAAATTCTGTAAATCCATCTGTTACATTGTGGGGTGACATATTCACATTTTTCGCTGTAAAGTATCGCTGCGGCCTGCGCTGCATGTATGACAGGGAAATAAATTCAGTAAATCCATCAGTTAGATTGTGTGGGGTGACAAATTCCCTTTTTTTGCTATAATGTACCCTTGAGGCCTGCGCTGCATATCTGACAGGGAAATAAATTCAGTAAATCCATCTGTTAAATTGTGGGATGATATATTCTCATTTTTTGCTGTGAAATACCGCTGCGGCCTGCGCTGCATATATGACAGGGAAATAAATTTAGTAAATCCATCAGTTTGATTTTGTGGGTTGACAAATTCACTTTTTTGCTGTGAAATACGCCTGCGCTGCATACCTGACAGGAAAATACATTTCTTAAATTCGTCTGTTACATTGTTGGGTGACATAAACCCATTTTTTCTCTCAAGTACATTGGCACTGCATTAACCAATCAAACAATATGTAAAGACAAATCGTTTATTATGAACAAGCAAAAATAGTACAAAAATTACAACTATTAAGCATTATTTTATTAATATGTTAAATAACTCAGAAATACATGATTGACACACATTAAAAACAGTTAAAAACCTAATCTAGGTCTGCAGGTTGAGGTCTCATGAACACAAAGTTAAAGTGCCAGTGCAAAAAAGGCAGACAACACCAATGTTATATCTGTGTATCCGGCCAATCCAGTGGTGTGGTACAAATCAATATTATGACATATAAACGAAGTGCCAAGAAGTACACTACATTCCCATACACCTCTGACAATTGGTCAAAGAGACACATATAATCAAATAATTAATATATGAACAAGTGTACCAACCAAAGTCCATAGACGCCGAGATCTGCAGACCTCCCCGACGCGCATTTCGCCGTCAGCTTTTTCAAGGGGTGATGGTTTAAGGAAGTCCAAATCCAAACATATATAGCACAAAGGTGGGACCAAAGAATCTACTTCCTCCTAAATGTCCAATGCAAACCGCTCAATGATCAAAGCCAAACATCTCACCTGTATACTAATTTCAAAAGTGGTACCGTTTATTATATGGCGCACATATCCCGCATGACATCATCCATGATGGCGGCTGTGTGTGCTCCACGGCCGCCATGATGGATGATGGCAAATAGAGGGCATATCAGGCGCACAGACAATAGACCTAAATGTATGGCTATAAATAATAGTATATACCCTGATAAAGAAAACATATCCTAAACATATATAAGTATCTCCAAATATGACCCAAAAGTTGGAATTGAATATCACATTACGTTTAACACAACTCATATATATATTGTATGTTCCAGCAGTGACACTACAGTCAGATATTATTACAATTCATGCATAGATGATACATGGGGCCCCATGTATACCCAAAACCCAAATGTGTACAAGTGTAAATAATCACAATAAATCAAAACTTGTTAAATGAGTGCCATAATCACGTGCACTGGTGGAGACAGACACTTTTAAAAACCTTATGGCAGTGGCTGTCCCACAGTACATGGTTCCCAGCTGCCACTACTTTTCCAGGCGAGCCTTCCCTGCACAACCAAGTGGCGGACAAAATCAGGTGTGCACTGGCAAGGTCCACATAACCACCAATACGTGGGCCGGTAAGCACGGGCAGGGACGTTATATCTCCCTAACAGCACACTGGGTAAATGCAGTGGCGGTTGGGCCTGAGGCGAATAGCAGTTTAGCGCATGTCCTTCTGCCACCGAGGATTGCAGGGCATTTCTCTTTGCATCCTGTTGCCTCCTCCTCTTACTCCGCATCCTCCTCTAACACCTCTTAATCCGGTCAGCGTAACATTTCCACCACCAACTTCAGTACAGCCAGGGGGAAACGACAACAGGCTGTTTTGAAACTCATCTGTTTGGGAGAAAAACCCCACACCAGGCAGGAGCTGTGGATGGGCATGGAACAACAGACCGATGAGTGGTTGGTGCCGCTGAGCCTCAAGCCGAGCCTGGTGGTGTGCGATAATGGGAGAAATATCATAGCAGCTCTGGGCCTAGCCAGTTTGACGCACTTCCCTTGCCTGGCGCATGTGCTGAATTTGGTGGGGCAGAAATTACTGAAAAACTACCCCGATATGTCAGAGCTGCTGCAAAAAGTGTGGGCCGTCTTTGCGCGCTTTCGGCGTTTTCACCCTGCTGCTGCTCGCCTGTCTGCGCTGCAGAGTAACTTTGGCCTGTGCGAGCAGCAGCAGGCGATAGTGGAGTTTCAGCTGCAGCACGCACAGGTGAGTCGCTCTGCGGAACAGCACCACTTCACCACCAATGAGTGGGCCTCCATGCGAGACCTGTGTGCCATGTTGGGCTGTTTTGAGAACTCCACCAACATGGCCAGTGCAGATGATGCCGTTCTCAGCGTTACTATCCCACTTCTATGTCTCCTTGAAAAAACTCTTCGGGCGATGATGGAAGAGGATGTTGCACAGGAGAAAGAGGAGGAGGAAGAGGGATCATTTCAACGGTTATCAGGCCAGTCATTCGGAGGGTGGGTTCCTGCACTAACATAGGCCAGGTACAAAATTGTCCAGCCAGGGCACAGCTCGTGGGCATCGTGGGCATCACTGGAGTGTGGCTGGGGGGATACAGAGGACACAGACGATACACCTCCCACAGAGGACAGCTTGTCATTGCCTCTGGGCAGCCTGGCACACATGAGCGACTACACGCTGCAGTGCCTGCGCAATGACCGCCGAGTTGCCCACATTCTAACCAGTGCTGATTACTGGGTGGCCATCCGGCTGGATCCCCGTTACAAGGACAACGTGCCATCCTTAATTCCGTCACTGGAGCATGAGCGGAAGATGCGCGACTACAAGTGCATGCTGGTAGACACGCTGCTGAAGGCATTCACACCTGACAGCGGGGGCTCAGTGGAAGCACAAGGCGAAGGGACCACCAGCACCTCAGAAGACAGGGTTAGCATGGCCGAAATGTGGAAAAGCTTTGACACCACGCCACAACAAACAGCAGCACCAGCTGATATGGAACGTCTTAGTAGGAGGCAGCATTTCAGCAACATGGTGGAACAGTATGTGTGCACACGCCTACACATACTGACTGATGGGTCGGCCCCATTCAACTTCTGGGTCTCCATATTGGGCACATGGCCTGAGGTTGCCCTTTACGCCTTGGAGGTGCTGGCCCTGCCCTGCAGCCAGTGTATTGTCTGAACGTGTGTTTCGCACGGCAGGGGGCGTTATCACAGACAAGCGCAGCCACCTGTCCACAGCCAATGTAGACAAGCCCACGTTCATTAAAATGAACCAGGCATGGCTCCCACAGGACTTGTCCGTACCTTGTGCAGAATAGACATGTATACCGGCCTCACCCAGCCATTGTTATACTCCAGCGCACTTTCTCTTTGTTTTCTTTTTTATATTTCCCAATGTTTTGGGGTCTACCCAAATTTATAAAAAAAATAGAAAAAAAAACAGAACCAAAAACAAAAAAAAGTGTTGTTGGCGACTACCTCCTCCACCACAGCTTCTACCTACACCGCCACATCAACCTTCTACTCTATATGGAACTCCTCCTCCTAGTTCAAGATTATTATTTTTTATGTATTTTATGTTATTTTAATTCATTTCCCTATCCACATTTGTTTGCAGGGCAACTGTTCAGCTCTTACCCCCATTTTGCTTTCTTTTTGCAGCCCTCTAGCCCTTTCCATTACTTTTTTAGAGCTATTTTAGTGCCCCAAAGTGCGGTTCCCCATTGACTTTAATGGGGTTCAGATTCGGGGTCAAGTTCGGGTCCCGAACTCGAACTTTGTGACGAAGTTCTGCCAAACCCGGCGAACCCGAACTTCCATGTGTCCGCTCAACTCTACTCACCATCTATTGCAGGGAAGTCTCCATTAGTAAATTTTAATCATAGATCCCTTTTGATAGGTGAGGTGAATGTAGGAATGAGATATTCATCACCAAGTAACCAAGTCTGTGGCTCCAGGAAGAGTATCTAGGCAGCGTTATTTATAAGACATTAAGATCCTGACATTTTCTTGATTAACTGCAGTAAAATATAACTCTGCAGACTAACCTGCTGGAAATGAATTGCAAAGGTAATTCTGTGTCAGTCTCTGTTTAGACAAGTGAAAAAGCATGGCTTAAATGCGCCATGTTCTATATTTCACTCCAAAATATGAATAATTATCTTGCTAACATCTTCAAATAGTCATCAAGAAAAAAAAATGTTGTTTAGAAGAGCTGTTGTATAGAACAAACTTGAACAACCTAAAGCACTTATCTTCATTTGCTTTCAAAAGCAACAATAATGTATTGACTGGTCTGCACAAAACGTCATGTGGCAATAATACTGGGTAAAGTGGTAAATTGTGAGGGAGTTATACTTTTGTTTATTAATTTAATTTGTGTTACAGAGCATTTCCTTTTAAAAATGAGTCCTTGAGTTAAGCCACCTATACCAAGATCTGAAAAACAAAGTATGGCTTTGCACAGACCATGGACAGATGTATATTGGTGAGTCAAATTGCAGGATGCGTTGGATATTCCAGGTGAGATTGCACTGTGATATAAATGTATATATAAATACAGTAACTGTATACACAATGTTATTTACCAGGTCTTAGTGCCAAAGTGAGAGCACATATCTGTGAGATGATAAATAGCAGTGCTCTTAAGACCTCATGTCAGTACTAGGCAGGCAGATAGTGTGTGCTAGGAATAAGATGCTGCTGGGCACAGAGACAGCCATACTCCTGCATTTAGTCAGCTAGCAAATAGAGGTGTGATATCAGTCATGTGTGCCACACCTGGGGTCATAGATAAAGTCACAGAACTACTAAGCAGCACCATGGAGAGGAGTATCCTTTAGCAGGAGTAGCCAACTTACATTTACTATATTCCACAGTCTGAACAGCTAGAGGCCTGTGGACAAGGCAGTTCAGGACCACAAAGGGGTACTCTACTTTCTCTATCAGGTGAGGGGAGCAATAATGTGCATGTGGGACATGAGCCCCCCATTTTCATGATTGGCAAGGGATCCCTGCGATTAGATGTATCTGATCTATATACTTATCCCCTAACCACACAGATAGTCTGTTTAAAGAGACAGTATACTTAACAAATCTATTGCATTTGACTAAGCCTCTGCCCTTATTAAGCATGTTGAAGCAAATTACACTTTCAGTGAGTTTACCAAATAGCACACTGCTTCAATCCTGCCTTTGGTGTGGAGCGACAGACTACCCCAACTGTTGGTGTGATGATCTGAGGGGCCATCATGTACGACAGTTGGTTCCCCCTACTAGTGATATGAGGGACACTAGCAGCTCAACAATGTGTGCAGGACATCCCGCAGACATGTGCAGCTCCTCATGGCAGGGCTTCCGACCTGAATATTTCAGCAGGATTATGCTCACCCATGTACAGCAAGGGTTTCCCAACACTTTCTTTGCCTGTCTGGTTACCAGATTCATTGCCAGTCGAGCATTTATGGGACCAGCTGAGATGCCAACTTTGGTAATGTACCAATATGCAGGCTTTATAGGCCCAACTACAACATCTGTGGGCAAATGTACCGCAGAATACCATACTGAACCCGTATGCCTCCATGCCCAACCTGATCTCATCTTGTATCCAGGAAAAAGGAGGCCCAACAGGGTCCTAGAGCCTCCTTTCAGTTGTACAGTTTTCCCCAATAGACTTTTACTTTCAAGCTAATAATGTAATCAGTTACACATATCATCATTACTTTCACACATACAGTACTAAGTTTCTTACGATTCCAACAACTCCTTCTTGGTGCATTATTTTTTGTCATTGAGTGTATAAAATACAAGTTTTGCTGAATCTTTTCCCACAAAACTATATCAATCTGCTCAACTTCTCCTTCTCTAAAACAAGCTGCCTGCAGATTGCACTGCATTTTGTGGTGACAGGTCCTCTATGAGTGCGCCACACTTACAATGTGAATATACTGCGCTAATATAAATGTATTCCATTGAGAATGTGTGTGTTCAGTGTGCAGTTCCGAAGAGGACCACTGCCAATGGTTCATTATTGCTAAATGGGTTAATTTAACATTGTTGAGTAAATGTTGTGAATTCCTGTCAAAGCCCATATTTCTTTATGCACTGTGTATGCCTATTGCCAATGCATGGACACCAAATGGTTAACTAATTGGTATACCTAGTTAGGTTACCAGGGTGATGGAGTTAGCTCACCCTGGGTTAGTTAGTTGGCTTAGCTCACCCGGGGTTAGACCCTATTCACACGTCCTCAATGTTCCTCCGCACCCGTTCCGCAAATCTGCGGAACGGGTGCGGACCCATTCATTTTGAATGGGGACGTGATACATGCGGAGAGCACACACTGTGCTCTCCGCATCCGCATTTGCGGAGCGCGCCGTCGATCTTCCGGACGGCGGCTGCGCAATAATATAGAGCTTGTCCTATTCTTGCCCACAACACACTACGGACGTGTGAATAAGGCCTTAGTCTTAGCAGAGCAGAGCTACAGAGAAGACCTGCATATGCAAGCTTCTGCAAACTAGGCCACAGTTCAGCTGCAGCTGCCAGGGATGATACTTTATCATTAGTGATGAGCGGAAGGTGCCATATTCGATTTCGCAATATTTATTCTATATATTGCGAATGTTACGCGAATTTATATTCGCATTGCGAATTCAACTTACAGCTGGGTTCCTAATAGTTGTATTGCTAGAATATAACGAATATCACGAATATAGCACTATATTCTCAATCTTCGTTATATTCTAGCAACGACCATTAGGAACTCAGCTCTAAGTTTCATTCGCAAAGCGAACATATAATCGCATTGCGAATTGAGCTTAGAGTCAATTCCTAATGGTTGTATTGCTAGAATATAACGAAGATGACGAATATCAGAAATTCACGAATATAGCACTATACTCTCAATCTTCGTTATATTCTAGCAATACAGCCATTAGCAACTCAGCTCTAAGTTTCATTCGCGAAGCGAACATATAAATCGCATTGCGAATTGATCTTAGAGCTAAGTTCCTAACGGTTGTATTGCTAGAATATAACGAAGATGACGAATATCACGAATTCACGAATATAGCACTATATTCTCAATCTTCGTTATATTCTAGCAATACAGCCATTAGGAACTCATTGCGAATTCAACTTAAAGCTGGGTTTTTATTGGTTGTATTGCTAGAATATAACGAATATCGCAATGCGAATAATTCAGGTTATATTAATCGCATTGCGATTACAACTTAGTCAAATTTGTGAGATCGTGATTCTCACATCCGACAGTACATTTTAGCATGAAGGCGTTCCCATTGGGATGGGGACGCTCCATGCACACAGGAAGTCGGCAGAAGCGGCAACAGGCATTAACTGGAGCGGGCAGGGAGCCAGGATCCTCCGGACAGGTAAGAACAGCTTTTGGGAAGTGGGAAGACAAACAGAGAGCAACAAGGATTAACAACTAAAAAAAAACAAAAAAAAAAGAATATTCGAAATTACGAATATATAGCGCTATATTTGCAATATTTGCGAAATATCGAAGTTGCGTTATTCGCGATAAAAATTTGCTATTCGATATTCGCGCTCAACACTATTTATCATCACAGTATCTCTGAAGGAAAGAGACCAGCCATATTAGAAGGTTAAGAACAATTACGGCCATGCAAGATAATGTCAGTAAGGTACTGGTTGTTTATGGCAAAATACTTTACTGCTGTGCAAAGGGTTAATTGCCTCCGGTACATGCCCCACTTTGAGACTTACTAGCTATCTAGATTTAAATTCTACACACCTCAGCCTGGGAATTTCAGTAGTTAAAAAATACAGAATAGCACACCTGTGGTTATCTTGCAAACTGTGGACTACCACTGCCATCATTGCCGATGCCCATACACAGCCATTGGAGAGAAATAAGCTCTGTGATATATCTTAAGACTGTACCAATTGTTGTTATTTGTATTGCAACTCAGTAAAGATCTGTTTTCCATTGTTACTAAAGTGACAAATGACCTTCTAACAGCTAAGTACAGTGGTGACTACTCTCTGCTCATTCATCTAGATCTCTGCAGCATTTGGCACTGTAGACCACCTCCTCACCATCGCCTCCTCACCATGCTCCAATCTATTGGCCTTAAAAGGGTTCTCTCAATTCAGCAAATGGCATTTATTATGTACAGAAAGTTAATATAAGGCACTTACTACTAATATATTGTGATTGTCCATATTGCCTCCTTTGCTGGCTTGCTTCACACCATGGGAGTGTGCACAGGCTGTCACTTTTTCCTATAGTGTGCATGCACGGCCACTGCTGCTGGATTGCAGGGTGGTCGTAACCCCTGGAAAGGAGCAGTGTACAATGTGATGAAAAAATTTATGAAGCCAGCAAAGGAGGCGATACGGGCAATCACAATACATTAGTAAGTACCTGGTATTAACTTTGTCTACTGATAGATGCCATTTGCTGAAGTGAGACAACCCCTTTAACCACTACCCAACCGCCTAACGCAGGGATGCGCCCTGCGGGTGGCCGGGTTATTCCTCCTTGACGCACCGGTGCTGATCATGCGCTGGCAGGCTGCAGATCTTAAAAAAATGCCGTCTAAATCGCATATCAGACGCTGTTTTGTAAACAGCGTTTGATATGCCTGCTGCCTGCGCCTCTGGTGGTCCCTTTTGCTTGGGACCACCAGAGGACACAGGCAGCTAAAGTAAGTGCACCAATCACCCCCCCACCCCGGTCACTGATTAACCCCTGATTAACCACTGATCACCCCATGTCACCCCCCTGATCACTCCCTGTCACCCCCCTGTCACTAATCACCCCCCTGTAAGGCTCATTCAGACGTCTGTATGTGTTTTCCGGATCCACGAATCCGTGGATCCGCAAAACACGGATACCAGCAATGTGCTTTCCGCATTTTGCGGATCCGCACATTGCCAGAACTATATAGAAAATGCCTTTTCTTGTCCGCAATTGCGGACAAGAATAGGACATGCTCTATCTTTTGCAGAGCTGCGGCCTGATGTTTTGAGGCCGAAACCCAGAAGTTCGCGGCTGCAGCTCCGCAAATGCTGATGCAGAGAGCACATAGTGTGCTCTCCGCATCACCGCCGGCCCCATTCACACTGAATGGGTCCGCATCTATTCCGCAGAATTGCGGAATAGATGGGGACATTTTTGCAGACGTATGAATGGGGCCTTACTTCGCAAGCACTCCTATGTCCTTTCCCCTCTCTCCTATGACTTCTTCTCACGCTTTAGGGTCCCTAAAATGCCAGGGCAGTATAAATACCCCACAAGTGACCCCATTTTGGAAAGAAGACACCCCAAGGTATTCCAGGAGGGGCATGGCGAGTTCATAGAAGATTTCTTTTTTGCCACAAGTTAGCGGAAATTGTCTTTTTTTTTTTCTTACAAAGTTTCATATTCCACTAACTTGTGACAAAAAATAAAATTTTACATGAACTCACCATACCCCTCACAGAATACCTTGGGGTGTTTTCTTTATAAAATGGGGTCACTTGTGGGGTATTTATACTGCCATGGCATTTTAGGGGCCCCTAATGTGTGAGAAGAAGTCTGGAATCCAAATGCGTAAAAATGCCCTGTGAAATCCTAAAGGTACTCATTGGAATTTGGGCCCCTTTGCGCACCCAGGCTGCAAAAAAGTGTCACATGTGATATCGCCGTACTCAGGAGAAGTAGGGCAATGTGTTTTGGGGTGTATTATTACATATACCCATGCTGGCTGAGAGAAATATCTCTGTAAGGCCTCTTTCACACTTGTGTTGTGAAGATCCGGCGTGCACTTCTGTCGCCGGAATGCACGCCGGATCCGGCACAACGCAAGTGAACTGAAAGCATTTGAAGACTGATCAGTCTTCAAAATGCTTTCAGTGTTACTATGGCAGCCAGGATGCTACTAGCGTCCTGGTTGCCATAGTAGCAGTGGGAGCGGGAGCAGCATGCTACATTCGTGCGGCTCCGGGCGCTCTGAATGACGCCAGAGCGCCCCGCGCGCATGGATCACGTGATCCATGCGATCACGTGATCTATGCACTGGGGCGCCCTGACGTCATCCTGGAGCGTCCCGGGAGCCGCACGGAATGTAAGTATGCCGCTCCCCCCACTCTTTACTATGGCAACCAGGACTTTAGCGTCCTGGCTGCCATAGTAACTATTGACAAAAAGCTATATGTCGGATCCGGCGATGCGCGGAAACGACGTTTAGCTAAAGGCCGGATCCGGACTAATGCCCTTCAATGGGCATTAATTCCAGATCCGGCGTTACGGCATGTCTTCCGGATTTTTGGATGGAGACAAATCCGCAGCATGCTGCGCTTTTGTCAACGTCCAAAAAACGTTGACATATTGAACGGAAGACATCTTGATGCATCCTGAACGGATTTCTCTCCATTCAGGGTGCATTAGGATAATCCTGATCAGTAGCTTTCCGTCCTAGAGACCCGAGGACGGATCTCTAGGACGGAAAGCTAAAACGCTAGTGTGAAAGAGGCCTAAATGACAACTTTTTAAATTTTTTTCCCTACTTCTCCTGAGTACGGCGATACCACATGTGTGACACTTTTTTGCAGCCTAGGTGCGCAAAGGGGCCCAAATTCCAATGAGTACCTTTTAGGAGGGCATTTTTACGCATTTGGATTATAGACTTCTTCTCACGCTTTAGGACCCCTAAAACGCCAGGACAGTACAAATACCCCACATGTGACCCCATTTTAGAAAGAAGACACCCCAAGGTATGGTGGAGGGGTATGGTGAGTTCATGTAAAATTTTATTTTTTGTCACAAGTTAGTGGAATATGAGACTTTGTAAGAAAAAAAAATGTCAATTTCCGCTAACTTGTGCCAAAAAAAAATCTTCTATGAACTTACCAGGCACCTCATGGAATACCTTGGGGTGTCTTCTTTCCAAAATGGGCTCACATGTGGGGTATTTATACTGCCCTGGCATTTTAGGGGTCGTAAAGCGTGAGAAGAAGTCTAGAATCCAAATGTGTAAAAATGCCCTCATAAAAGGTACTCATTGGAATTTGGGCCCCTTTGCGCACCTAGGCTGCAAAAAAGTGTCACACATGTGGTATCGCCGTACTCAGGAGAAGTACGGCAATGTGTTGTGGTGTATTTTTACATATACCCATGCTGGGTGAGAGAAATATCTCTGTAAATTGACAACTTTGTATAAAAATTTGAAAAATTTGTCATTTACAGAGATATTTCTCTCACCCAGCATGGGTATATATAAAAATACACCCCAAAACACATTGCCCTACTTCTCCCGAGTACGGCGATACCACATGTGTGACACTTTTTTGCAGCCAAGATGCGCAAAGGGGCCCGAATTCCAATTGAGCACCTTTTAGGAGGGCAGTTTTACGCATTTGGATTCCAGACTTCTTCTCACGCTTTAGGGTCCCTAAAATGCCAGGGCAGTATAAATACCCCACAAGTGACCCCATTTTGGAAAGAAGACACCCCAAGGTATTCCGGGAGAGGCATGGCGAGTTCATAGAAAAAAAATTTTTTGCCACAAGTTAGCGGAAATTGTCTTTTTTTTTTTCTTACAAAGTCTCATATTCCACTAACTTGTGACAAAAAATTAAATTTTACATGAACTCACCATACACCTCACAGAATACCTTGGGGTGTTTTCTTTATAAAATGGGGTCACTTGTGGGGTATTTATACTGCCATGGCATTTTAGGGGCCCCCAATGTGTGAGAAGAAGTCTGGAATCCAAAATGCCCTGTGAAATCCTAAAGGTACTCATTGGAATTTGGGCCCCTTTGCGCACCCAGGCTGCAAAAAAGTGTCACACATGTGATATCGCCGTACTCAGGAGAAGTAGGGCAATGTGTTTTGGGGTGTATTTTTACATATACCCATGCTGGGTGAGAGAAATATCTCTGTAAATGACAACTTTTTAAAAAATTTTATACAAAGTTGACAATTTACAGAGATATTTCTCTCACCCAGCATGAGTATATGTAAAAATACACCCCAAAATACATTGCCCTAGTTCTCCTGAGTACGGCGATACCACATGTGTGCCACTTTTTTGCAGCCTAGGTGCGTAAAGGGGTGTAAAGTCCAACGAGTACCTTTAGGTTTTACAGGGTTCGCTTACAATTTAGCCCCACCCAAAATGCCAGAACAGTAAACACACCCCACAAATGACCCTATTTTGGAAAGAAGACACCCCAAGGTATTCACTGAGGGGCATAGTGAGTCCGTGGGAGATTTATTTATTTTTTTGCCAGAAGGTAGCAGAAATGGAAACTTTATTATTATTTTTTTTTCCTCAGAAAGTGTCATTTTCCGCTAACTTGTGAAAAAAAATGAAATCATACATGAACTCACCATGCCCCTCCGCCAATACTTTGGGGTGTCTTCTTTCTAAAATGGTGTCATTTGGGGGGCATTTATACTATCCCGGCAAGAAACATGACAGTTGCGGAAATTCACTTTTTTGCACCATAGTTTGTAAACACTATAACTTTTACCCAAACAAATAAATATGCACTTATTGCATTTTTTTTTATCAAAGACATGTAGAACAATAAATTTAGAGAAAATTTTATATAGAAATGTAGTTTTTTTTGAAAAATTTTACAACAGAAATTTTGCAAAAATGTCCGTCATTTTTTATTAATATCAAAAAAAGTAAAAATGTCAGCAACAAGGAAATACCACCAAATAAAAGCTCTATTAGTGAGAAGAAAAGGAGGTAAAATTCATTTGGGTGGTAAGTTGCATGACGGAGCAATAAACGGTGAAAGTAGTGTAGTGCAGAATTGTTAAAAGTGGTCTGGTCATTAAGGGTGTTTAAGCTAGGGGGGCTGAGGTGGTTAAGGACACTGCTCTCTCTTGGTTCTCTTCCTGTCTCTCTGGACGCTCCTTTTAGTGTGTCATTTGATGGCTCTACCTCCCCTCCTCTCCCTCATGCTGTTGGGTTCCTCAGGGTTCAATTCTAGGTCCTCTCCTCTTTTCTCTGTATACAGAACCTATTAGACAGACTATCAGTAGATTTGGTTTTCAGTACCATGTCTATGCTGATGATACCCAATTATATACTTCATCCATGACATCACCCCAGAACACCAGTGACTGTCTGTCATCTGTCTCTAACATCATGTCTTCTGTGTATTTAAAACGGAATATTTCAAAAACAGCTTGTTGTGTTTTCATCTTCTGCTAACCTACCCAAACCTGATATCACCATCTCAGTGTGTGGCACTACCATAACGCCTGGTCAGCTCAGCACGCTTACTGTCTCAGTGTTATGTTTAACACTGATCTTTCCTTCACCCCCTATATTCAATCGCTTGCTTGCTCGTGCCACCTGCACCTCAAAACATCTCTAGAATCCTCCCCTTTCTTACTGTGGAAACAACAAAAACTCTCATTGTTGCCCTGATTCATTCTTTTCTGGACTAATGCAACTCATTACTAATTGATCTTTCCCTTACTAAACTCTCCCCTCTCCTATCTATCCCGAATGCAGCCACCAGGCTAATCTGTCTAAGCACTATTCCGATGCTTCCACCATGTGCCAGTCATTGCATTAGTTGCCATACAATATAGGATTCAATTTAAACTGCTCGTGCTCACCCACAAAGCTCTCCACAGTGCTGCAACCCCCTACATCTTCTCTCTCATTTCTGTCTACCACCCTACCTGTGCTCTCCGTCCAGCCAATGACTTACAACTAAACATCTACTATAATCTAAACATCTCACTACCATCTTGAAGACATGTCCCGAGCTGTACCAGTTCTCTACAATGCCCTACTCCGAGCAATTAGATTAATTCACAACAGCCACAGTTTTAGGCGCCCCCCAAAAACACATCACATCTTCTAATATAACTCTTCTCCACTCACATACAGATTGTGTGCAGATTGTGCAGTGCTGCACCATGTGGAGTCAGAACCATGTTGATAACTGTAGATACAGTCATCTTTATTCCTGCCACTTGGAGAAGACCAGAATAGAGCACTGATCTCCAGGAAGCTGGGTACAACACAAACTGGAGGGAGAGTGGGTCATTGCCTCTTATAGGGGCTGTTTTATATTTGCCTTTTGCCTATAGAGGCGGTAACCATAAAGCCTGTTGTCTGACAAGACTATTGTAACCATTAATCTCGTTACCTCACAATCAGTAAAACCATCTTGTTTAAAGGCTATGTACACCTTTGGGGGCATTTTTTTTATTTTTTTAATAACGCATTGTGTGCATTTTGAGCTACAAATAATTTTTTTTTAAATTGGTCTTTATTAAAAATATGGCACCCTTTTTTCTGTACAGAGCTGAGATCCTCTAGCAGCATCGTTTGGATTTTCCGTCAGACCAGGAGCTGACGGGCTCCTTATCTCTGCTCTCAGACTTTATAAACACTCATTATAGCTCAGTTCTTATCTTACTGATAAGAATGTGGCTTAAAAAAATGTTTATGACCTCTCAGTAGTTTAGAGAATAAGGTTTATTAGACAGGCACAAAGTGGAAGAACCAGCCACACAGCTAAAAAATGTAACTTTTTGTGACAGAACAGCTCAATATTTTTTTATAAAGGCCAATTAAAAAAGTATATTTTTAGCCAAAAATGAGTAAAATGTAATCATAAAAAAAAAAATCTGAAGGTGTACATAGCCTTTAGGTTGCGACTGTGTTTGTCTGACTCCTACCACCATCCTAGAGTAGGGGGCTACACATACCACTCAAGGACCAAAATGTTCTGTCTCTTATGTCTGTCCCAACCTCCTAACATCTAAAAAGGGGTTTTAGGATTGCATATTAAGTTTGCAATTGGATATATTTAAACTTTGTTTCAATACTGGTTACCAACATTTTAAGTTTAAACCTGAGCTGCATTATCTCCAGAGACAGGCAGAACAACACCTTCTAACATTAACTATTTTTAATTGTTGCATTAAAGCAAACTCCTGGCCATTAAGCAATAACGGCAGTACTACATCTTTGTATTGCTCCAATCAAGGTTATTCAACCCTGGGATAAAAGGTTTTGTAGACATAGATACGATAGAAGATGAAGTTGAGTGAGTTGTTTGCTCAGGCAGACAGAGCATATTGTGGAAACAAATCTAGATAACAGCATTGGCAAACACACACACTTGGAGGCATAGCTACTGTAAATTTTCATGTCACCAATCAATCCTGCATAAGGTAGGGAAACAGATATTTCCATGCCAAAGTAGAAGATCAGCCCTACAAAATAAGGTGTGAGGGATCACAGAGAATGGGTTAAGGTATTGAGGTGTACCTAGGATTTTGATATCAATGGCCTATCCCCAGGAAAGGCCATCAATACCAGACCGGTAGAGGTCCAACACCCCACACCAAAGCTGATCAGCTTTTGTCTGAATGACATAGCTCCATCCATGATGCGGTGAATACAGCTGCTGACGGCTGTAGTTGACATAAATGCTGCCATTACCAGCTCTGTTTACTACACTATGGACAGAGCTGTGTAGTTCCAGCCACAGAGCTAGAAGCTAGTACAGAATCTATTTGGTAGAGGTGTGGGAAGTCAGACCTCCGCTGATCTGATATTAATGAGATATTCTCAGGCCATCAATATCAAAAGCCTGGACAACCCCTTAAAGACGTTTTGTTGCATTTTCATGTTTTTTCTTTACAACTTGTCATCTTCTCAGGGATTTAGCTTTTTGATATTCTATGTAAACTGTTATTGTCCTAAATTTATCTTCATGCAATTTTTCCACCCGTCAGCTTCTCCATCCAATTTCATACCTCAAGAACATTTCGTAGTCTATTCCGTTCTCCAGCTGTTCTTTTAAAGACAACCAGTCACTGGATTTTTGGCCACTAAACCATCACCATACTGTTATGCTACTGGGGATTAGCTTTCTAAAAGTGTCCCTTTCAAAAGTGTCTGATCTAGCATTATGTGTAAAAAAAACAAAAACTATTTATGATGTACATTCTACATAGTATATCAATTACCTGAGATGAGTCACTTGGACTGTCCTGATCTCCTGAGGAGTAATGCAATTCTGGCTAGATTGACGCCTCACAGGAGGTATCCAAGTACAGTGAAACAAAGTGTATTATTGACCCTAGCTTCATCTGTGTACTACACATGCGCTGGAGCTGGTTTCTAATGATGTTTCACTGTGGGACATAAATCATGCCAGAGTTGCAGCACTCCTCAGTAGACCTGGACTGCCCACATGACTCTTCTGGAGAAATTTACATACATTGACATGTATTTTAATGGTGTTTTCCGGGCTTTTAATATTGATGACCTATCCTCAGGATAGGTCATCAATATCAGATCGGCAGGTGTCCGACACCCGACACTCCCGCCTATCAGCTGTATGAGGAGACACAGTGGGCACGTACCATCTCCCATCTCTCTTGCTGTTCTTTGCTGCTTTGCCATAGACAGCAGTGGTGAGCAGAAAGAGAGACGGGAGACAGCACAATCGCACTACACGCTCCGTCTCCTCATACAGCTGAACGGCAAAGGTGCCCCTGCCGATCTGATATCGATGACCTATCATTAGAATAGGTCCTCAATATTAAAAGGCTGGACAACCCCCTTTAAGTTCTTTTACGTTTATTTTTATAGATAATTCTAAATTGAACCCTCTTGACATGAAAGTTTAGAAAGCTATCCCCCAGCAGATTAACGTGCAGTTAAGTGACCAAAAATCTAGTGACAGGTTCCCTTTAACATTACTAGTTTTATCCAACCTACTTTAACTTTGGTCTTCCCTACACCTTTTAGTTTTGCTTCCAGCTCCAGGTATCAAAATGTATACATTTTCATTGTATATATTTTTGGATTCCGAAATGTATTAGCAGAGAATATAACAAAGGTCAAGCACCAAATAAAAAGTTTGAACAAGCAAAAATAATATATCAGTTGGGGGGCTGGGTATTCTTTTCTTGTACTTGGTTTAATCCCCGTGTTTCTTAGGGGTATGTGTTCATGTCCTTTTATATGCGCTGTTTGCTTTGGGGAATCGCACCACTGTAGGTCCATAGCAGCGCTCAGTGCCGAACGGGTTCCTGTGGGGATCCGGTTCATACATTTTCTTTTACTTTATAATGGGGATTAATGTTCTTGCATGGAATGTGAGGGGACTGGGAGCGGCCTCCAAACGGTATGCTGTGTTCAATTCACTACGACAGTTTCAGCCTGCGATTTTTTGTCTCTCTGAGACCCACTTAACTAAGGACACCGTGGCGGGACTGAGACGTGCGTGGATAGGCCACGCATAACATTCAGTGTATTCCTCTAGTGCTAGGGGGGTTAGTGTTTTAGTGTATAAACAGATACCATTTTCTTGCTCTGACTCTAAAATTGACACTTATGGCCGCTATGTCTGTCTGAGATGTGAAATATATAATGTGCCTTTGCTTTTGATTGCGGTATACATTCCCCCTCCGTACTCTGCGGAGGTTTTGCGGTATGTATTGTGCTTTATTGGGACGACACCGAATACCCCTGCAATTATATTAGGTGATTTTAATATGGTTCTGGACTATACGCTGGACAAACATAGGGTTGACGGTAGTCCAGGGAGACCCAAACCTTCTGCCATGGCTAAACTACTGACGGAGGCAGGGTTGGAGGATGTATGGCGGGTGCGGAACCCGGATGTCCGAAGTTTTTCCTGTTTTTCAAGCTCCCATAACTCACTGTCCCGTATTGATCTAGCGCTGGGCACTCACTCTTTAATGGAGCGTGTAACGATTGTTGAATATCTACCTAGGAGCATCTCTGACCACTCCCCTATCCGTGTGGAGGTTACCCTGGATCCTTTTGCTGCCAGGTCTAGATCCCTCTGGAAGCTTAATCCGTTCTGGATTACGCTGCTGGAGCCGGATGGGGGAGTGCTTACGGATCTGCAAGAATTTTTGTCTTTGAATTCTGGTTCCGCATCCCCCAGCATAGTTTGGGACGCCTTTAAAGCTTTTACTAGAGGGACATATATTAAATACATACAGAGACGTAAGGCTAAGACCAGGGACCTGATGCAAGCTGCGCAGTCTAGAGTCACCACCACAGAATGTGCCTATGTAGACGACCCTTCGCCTGCAAATCGGACGGCGTGGATTGAGGCGCAGCGGGCGTATACGGAGCTTCAGTTAGAAAGTGCGGACCGTAAACGCTTTTTCTGGAAACAGAAATATTTTGAGGAAGGAGAAACGGTAGGCCACATGTTGGCGACTGTTGTTAAGGCCCAGCAGGGTACATCTTATGTGGGTTGTATACGGTCGGAGTCGGGAAATGTAATTTCTGATAGTCCGGGCATTCTTTCTGTTTTCAGCCGATATTACAAGTCTTTGTATACTTCCAGACTACGACGTAATATCGGTGAGATTCAGACTTTTCTCTCTGCCTTGCATCTATCCGCTCTGACGGAGGAGCAGAGAGAAATTTTGGAGGCTCCCTTTAGTGTAGAGGAACTAATGGAAGTTGTGCGGGGGCTCCCGAACGAGAAGGCACCGGGGGTGGACGGACTGCCAGGGGAATTTCTGAAGACGTACGCTGATTTTGTAGTGCCACATTTGCTGTCGGTTTTTGAGCAAGCTGCTTTGTCGGGCGCCCTACCGAATTCTATGTGTGAGGCTATTATAGTGGCCATACCCAAGCCGGGAAAGGACCCCAAACTCCCGGATTCGTATAGGCCCATATCACTCTTGTGCACACTGAGCAGAGTTATACTTAGTCTGATACACCAGGATCAGACTGGGTTTATGCCCGGAAAATCGAGGGCGATAAATATTAGGAGACTACAACTTAACTTGCAAATGTCTAAGCAAGGGGCGGGCGAGAGGGCGGTTCTTTCACTCGACGATGCCAAGGCTTTTGACAGGAGGAGGTATTTGTGGGAGGTGATGACGGTGATGGGTTTTGGGCCTAAATTTCTGTCCTGGGTTGACTTGTTGTATTGTAGACCGCGGGCTCGGGTGCGGGTTAACGGGCAGCTATCGGATCCTTTTAGCCTGGAGAGGGGTACACGGCAGGGATGCCCCTTATCGTCATTGTTGTTCGCTATTGCCCTGGAACCCTTGGCTCAGCTGATACGCAATGACCCGCGGGTCACAAGTCTTCGGTATGGTGCTATTGAAGAGAAGATAGCGTTGTACGCCATTGATATGCTACTTTTTCTTAATAACATTTCCCTTTCCATACCGTACGTGATGCAGCTGATAGAAAATTTTGGGTCTTACTCAGGCTTAGCTATAAACTGGGATAAGTCGGTGGTATTGCCGATGGACCCCATTCCACAATCGGTACGTGATATGATAACCCCGCTGCGTGTGGGTACTACGTTTAAATATCTAGGGATCAATGTCTCATGTAATGTCCGGGAATATATCTCCTTGAATCTGCTTCCGTTGCTGGACAGAAGTGTGCAAAAAGTGCATAACTGGTGTAAGCTGCCGCTCTCCCTTATTGGAAGGGCGAACCTGGTGAAAATGATCCTTATGCCCCAATTCCTCTATGTGTTACATAATAGCCCGATCTGGGTGCCCATGAAGTATTTTTATAAGATCCAAGGGCTGTTTCGGACGCTAATTTGGAATCATAAGTCCCCCAGAATCCGACTGGAGACGCTGCAGAGAAACAAAGATAATGGGGGACTTGCAACTCCGAATCCTTGGCTATATTTTCTTGCCTCTCAAGCACAGCAGTTTCACTCTTGGGGCGTTGATGGTAGATATAACCCTGTGGGTACCCTTGTGTCACATCTCCTGGGTGGTATGCCACCTTCTTATATTCTGGAACTGAGTTCTGATACCCGCCCGCCAGACCCGATCCCCAGTGTAGCACTATTCCGTAAGGTGTGGTGCAAAGTGAAGGATATCACGAAGGCGGTGGGATGCACTACAGTTACTCCTTTATGGGCTCATGACACGCTGTCTGAGGTTCAGAAATTGACTGGGTTTCGGGTCTGGAGGGATAAAGGTATCCTTTGGCTAGCGCAGTTATACACTGCAAGGGTGGAGGGATTGTTATAGGTTGATGCATTTCTTGTACATGTCATCTTGTATGGTTCTTGTCCGGAGGTGGACTGGATTCCACCAATGTTTACCGAAAAATGTACTCTCGAGATCATTTGTAGATTTTGTATTTTCTTTATTATGCATCTTTAAAATAAAATACGATTTGATTAAAAAAAAATATAATATATCAGGCAGTAGAAGATAGGCAGGAATGAAAAGAAGGAGAGAGAGACAGAAGGCTAAAAGAGAGAAAGGTGGAAAGGAAAGACGGGAGAAATAGTCCTATAGGCTACAGTCCACAGTCCTATTAGGTTCGTCTGATTTAGTCCTGAGTGTATGCAAGTCAGACAATGTTGCCATACTTTCATAGATTGGTCAAATAACACACTGGTGAACTTCTCAAATAAAGCGCGTCTGTCAGCAGATTTGTACTCATGAAACTGGCTGACCTGTTGCATGTGCACTTGGCAGCTGACGGCATCTGTGTTGGTTTCGAACTGCTGAGAAAAATTATGTTTTAATTTATGGAAATGAGCCTCTAGGAGCAACAAGGGCGTTGCTGTTTCACCTAGAGTCTCAGGTTTCTCTTCAACTGCTGAATCCTCTGCACTCTTTTTGACAGGGCCAGGCGTGATGACGTTTTTACTAGTCAATTATTCTTGCCTTTAGTTCCACTAGAAGAATTATTTGCTTCTTTCAGCCATGCACAATGGTCTAGTTCACAGCAATTAAGTGTAAGGTTCAGTGGCAAAACTGAGCTCTGTGCTGATGAGAGGCAATCACCACAAAACAGCTGTCTGTAGAGGAGGCACTGGCTTGGCTATAATCCTGTTAAGTCTCAAGGCCTCTTTGAAAGATTGGATAGCTACCTTCCTTGTGGTGGCACCAAAGGCACAGCTTTTTTTCTTTTTGGAAAGAGAGGTCATTTGCATACACTTTTTTCCCCAGAGGAGCACTGCATGGCCTATAAGACTTCTTATGCCTACCTGGCTATGGCATAGCTGAAGGTTACAGCAATGTCCACCATCCCCATTGACTATAAAGAGTCCAGCAGCTACCCAGCAAATATGCCAGGATTCAGCCAGACAAAAACATTGTGTAGTCCAGCTATGCCGGATGCAGAGAGCTCGTACAGGCTGTTCTCTGCTGGAACAGCTTGCCAGAGACTTGTAATGATACAGTTAAACTAGCCTAACAAACCTAGTGTATATATATGTAGTAAATACTGGGTCTCAAAATTCTCAAAAGAAATGAGGCCCAAGTATGAGACAAGATGGTGGACTTTAATGATATGGTAATCTTATCACTAGCCAAGGTGAGAGGGGAGTATGTCCTGGAGTGGTTGAACCAGAGTTGCAGAGACATGAGTTGCCTAGTAACCTACAGAGTCCCTCAGAGAAGAGAGTTCTTCATAAAAAGGGCTAATAGGGCAGTTCTCTGGAGAGCAACACTAGAGAGACTATGGGAGTGGGAATTGTGTCTAGGTTTGATAAGCAGGATTCTTAGAATCTGCAATCTTTTTTAACTAATAATAAAAGCCATGACATTGTAAACCTAATACTATTGCTACAAGAGTAGATGATAACTGAAGAAAGTTGAAGCAATAGCAGAAGTGAAGGCCAACTACCTCATTTTGAGAAATACATTAGCATAGAACAAGCAGTTCAATAAATCTAACAGGGTCATCAACGATTTTAGACACGTATGGAAGATTTCAGACTATATGCCAATTAGTCCAAATGCTGATGTCCTTGGCTATAAGCTCTTCTGAGTATACATGTACTAATTTGTCAAGAAACAATGACATTAGCCATGATCTAACATGTACTGTAAAAGGCAGGATAGAGGAAAGCTTTTTCAATTGTGTGGGCATAGAATAATGGCTTCAGTAATGGCAGTGCTGAAACTGGCTACAGATGTAGAGATCTTTCTGCCAATGATGAGTGATAAAATATATTCTTGTGGGACACTGGTGTGCTCATAGTCTGCACCCTGTCCAGTTATTGTGAAACTAAAAGCTTCAGCATGCCATGGGCATGTGCATTTTTTATAACGGCAGGGTGCAGGTCACAATAATAGCATACTATGGGTATCATATTAGGAGGAATATAAAGAGCAGAATCCCAGCTTTGATTGAGATATTATTTCATAAGAAGTAGTCAGCAGTTACATACTGATAAGCATGTTAGGTCATCTGTGGGGTCTAACTCCATCCATCCCAGCTTATAAGCTGTTGGAATAGGCTGCGGTGCGGAGGTGAATGCAGTGGCCTCTTTCCCCACCTGTGACATCACATTTGCAGCCTCTTCAGCTGATCAGCAGACTCAGACCCCCACTGATCTGATATTGATGACCTATCCTGAGCTAGGTAACTGATATTAGGCCCCTTTCACACTAGCGTTTTTGCTTTCCGTCATAGAGTTCCGTCCTCGGGGCTCTAGGACGGAAAGATACTGATCAGGATTATCCTAATGCATCCTGAATGGAGAGCAATCCGTTCAGGATGCATCAGGATGTCTTCCGTTCAGTATGTGAACGTTTTTTGGACGTTGACAAAAGCGCAGCATACTGCGGATTTGTCTCCGTCCAAAAATCCGGAAAACATGCCGTAACGCCGGATCCGGAATTAATGCCCATTGAAGTGCATTAATCCGGATCCAGCCTTAAGCTAAACGTCGTTTCGGCGCATCGCCGGATTCGACGTTTAGCTTTTTCTCAATTGTTACCATGGCAGCCAGGACGCTAAAGTCCTGGTTGCCATGGTAAAATGTAGTGGGGAGCAGTATACTTACCATCCGTGCGGCTCCCGGGGCGCTCCAGAGTGACGTCAGGGTGCCCCACATGCATGGATCACGTGATCGCATGGATCATGTGATCCATATGCATGGGGCGCTCTGACGTCATTCAGGAGCGCCCGGAGCCGCACGGACTGTAAGTATACCGCTCCCCGCTCCCGCTCTTACTATGGCAACCAGGACTTTAATAGCGTCCTGGCTGCCATAGTAACCTGAAAGCATTTCGAAGACTGATCAGGATCCTGATCAGTCTTCTAATGCTTTCAGGCGACTTGCGTTCTGATGGATCCGGCGGGACGGAAGTGCCTGCCGGATCCTCAGAACGCAAGTGTGAAAGAGGCCATAGCCTATATCATTAGTAGTGATGAGCAAGAATGCTCAGCCGAATACCACACGTTTGGCGCCTTCTAAGCAGCCAATAAACATGCAGGTAAGTAATGCCCTTTACTGTAATGCGATAGCCATGTTAGCTACGGGCATAATAGTGATTGGCTGGCCAAAAGGCGCCATCGGAGGTTATATAGCACGCGACGACACGTGCTCGGATCAGTCCTAGTCAGAGAGAGAAGAGTGTAGGAAGGGAAAGACAGTGTAGGGAGTGAAATTCACAGTTTTTATTCTAAGAAAGCTTTTCAAAGACCCAAAAGTTCTTTTAAGGACTACTGTATGTATGTGTGTGTGTGTTTGAGAGCAGCAATATATTTTTACCAGCGCTAAATTGATCAGTCTCAGGGACATCCGTGATAAGTAAGGGACAGATAATTTGCTGTTTTTACTACCAAAAGCTTTTCAAAGACCCCAAAGTCCTTTTAAAGACTACTGTGTGTGTGTGTTTGACAGCAGCAAGATATTTTTACCTGCGCTAAATTGATCATTCTCAGGGCCACAGGGCCATCCGTGCTGAGGAATGGATAGATAGTGCAGGGAGAGAAGTTAGCTTTTTTTTACTACCAAAAGCTTTTCAAAGACTGTGTGTATGTTTGACAGCAGCAAGATATTTTTCTTTAATACCTATTAGTGACATATACAGTACATCATCCGCAGTCTGTGTCCTTTTGCGTAAATTCAAATAATCAGCGCCACATTTATTGTCTATAGTGTGTGCGTTTAATACACATCTGTGACATATACAGTACTCCATCCGAAAACTGTTTCTTTAGCGTAAATTTAAATAAACAAGGACCAGCCCTCTTCTACTGTCTCTGTAGTGTGTGCGTGTAATACACATCCGTGACATATACAGTACTGCATCTGAAAACTGTTTCTTTAGCGTAAATTTGAATAATCTGGGCCTAATATAGTGTCCATAGTGTGTGGCTTTCTGTGACAAATTCTGTACTACATCCGAAACCAGTGTCTGTAGCGGAAATTTACATAATCTGGGCCTAATCTAGTGTCCATAGTGTGTGGTGTTCTGTAACCAATACTGTACTACAGCTGCAAACAGTGTGTATTACAAATTCCAATAATCTGGGCCCAATATAGTGTCCCTAATCTGTGGTATTCTGTACCCAGTACTGTACTACATCTGCAAACAGTGTCTGTATTACAAATTTCAATAATCTGGGCCTAATATAGTGTCCATAATCTGTAGTGTTCTGTAACCAATACTGTACTACATCTGCAAACAGTGTCTGTATTACAAATTCCAATAATCGGGGGCCTAATATAGTGTCCATATTCTGTGGGTTTCTGTGACATATACATTCCTGCATCCGAAAACAGTATCTGTAGCGCAAATTTAAATAATCTGGGCCTAATGTAGTGTCCATACTGTGTGTCTTTCTGTGAGAAATTCTGTACTACATCAGAAAACAGTGTCTGTAGCGCAAATTTAAATAATTTGTGCGGCATCTACTGTGTGTGTCTTTAATACATATCACTGACATATACTGTACTTTATCTGTAGACGGTGTATGCTAGTCTGTGACATTATCAGGGCAAAATCTCCTGTGTAATGTGTGCGCATCCCAAATACCTTTTTTAATTTATTGGCGCATACACATACAAATCCTACGCTACTGTACGTGTGACATATCTTTTAAGCATATATAACATTTAATATTAAGAAGGCGGCCAGTAAGGGCCGTGGAAATGGCCGTGATGCTGATTGTGCACGCAGAGGCCATGGCCCTGGGCGCGTTGAAACTGGGTAAAAGAATGTAGCTAAGGGCCTCCAGGGGCGCTAACCCTCAAAAACATTATTTGGAAGGGCCTTCCGGTCAGCTGACCCTCTAAAACATCATTTGCGAGTGCCTTCAGGGCAGCTGACCCTCTAAAACATCATTTGCAGTGCCTTCAGGGCAGCTGACCCTGTAAAATATTATTTGTGAGGGCCTGCAGGTGAGCTGACCCTAAAAAACATAATTTCCCAGGGCCTGCAGGTGAGCTGATCTTCTAAAACATTATATGTGAGGGCCTGCAGGTGAGCTGACACTGTTAAACATTATATGTGAGGGCCTGCAGGTGAGCTGACCCTCTAAAACATTATATGTAAGGGCCTGCAGGTGAGCTTACCCTGTTAAACATTATATGTGAGGGCCTGCAGGTGAGCTGACCCTAAAAAACATGAATTGCGAGGGCCTTATATATATATAATGTTTAACAGGGTCAGCTCAGCAGCAGGCCCTCACGTACAATATTTTACAGGGTTAGCCCAGCAGCAGGCCCTCACGTACAATATTTTACAGGGTTAGCTAAGCAGCAGGCACTCGTCCATCATTTTTTGCAATGCTCAGCAGCAGGCCCTCACCCCTAATGTTTTAGGGGGTCAACAGCAGGACCTTGCTCCTAATGTTTTGGAGGGTCACCAGCAGGCCATCAATGATAATTTTTCAAAGGTGTGTATGATGTCCTCCTTTATGTGTGACAAAGGGTGTATTGCAGTGGCAGTTCCTTGTAATTTTTTTTTTTTACTTAGTGCATAGGCTTTATGAGCGTAGGAGTTCCATTACCTGAACAATTGTACCACAATGTGAATGAGGCCCTCCTTTATGTGATATACAGGCTGTATACAATTGAATATATAGGAAATAATGTTTCCTAACAATTTTTCCTGTGAAATTGATGTTTTTGTGGGATTTTGTGCGTATTTTTGTCAGTCTGTAAAAGTGGCGTTCAACTCGGACAACATGGTTCCCAGCAGTGACCTGGGAGTCCAAGATGCATCCAGACAACGTCCCCATGCTGTTCCCGATCCATTTTATTGGTGTTTCTGTCACTTTCTGACCTTTTCCAATGGACCAGGCACCCCACTCTCTTCAGAGCAGGGGCTGCCTGGTTGTCTCCCTTTGACTTACATTATACTCGGGTGCTTGGTTGAGCACACGTATATAGCAATGTGTTCGGGCCGAATATTTTGGTGCTCGATCATCACTAATAATTAGTTCATAGATTCTATGTCTGCAGAGTGCTATTGCATTGTGTGGTTTACGTTTGTGGTTTCAGCGACGGCGACACGCTCCTGCACATTCGTTTCATTTTACAGGATGTCCTGACTAAAATTGTCTTTTGTTTTTGCAGTCTGCATTTGGAGGTGTGACTGCCTTCATTTTGGTTGTGTACTCTTAACTAACCCATCTTTTCCACAGGCTGATTGTAATTAGTGCAGTATATAGCTGTAGTCTGCTCTCCCTGCTAGCACGAAGAGGGGAGTCATATACAGCAGATTTAGCTTCCATGGTCAGCCTGCTCTCTCTGAATTAAGTTGAGACCCCTTGGCACAGAGAAAGGTGTCATTTAGAGTAGGTTCTCACCCAAAAAGAGGTTATTTGCTATGGTGGAACGGCACAAATGAGTTCATGATATAGAAAAATAGCTGGGTGAGCTCAGCAACTTCTGGCACTCCAGCTGTTCTGGAACTACAACTCCCAGAATCCGCCTTTCACTTCGGTGGTAGTTACAAGAACAGCTGGAGTGCCAAAGGTTGCTGATCTCTGTTATATAGTGAATATGGAATTAGTTCATATATTCTATGTTTGCCAAGTGTTATTGCATTGTGTTTGCATTTACTATACTGAGGATAGGTCATCAATGTTGAAAGGGGTTATCTCATCTGCAACATTGGTGGCATATCTCTAGGACAGGCATGCTCAACCTGCGGCCCTCCAGCTGTTGCAAAACTACAACTCCCAGCATACCTAAACAGGCTACAGCTATCAGCCTACAGCAGGGCATTGTGGGAGTTGTAGTTTTACAACAGCTGGAGGGCCGCAGGTTGAGCATCACTGCTCTAGGATATTCCACCAACATCAGATTGGTGCAAATCCCACCTCTGGGACCTGCACCTATCTCTAGAACGGAGTGCCCAAAGTTCGGGTGAGTGCACTGCACATGCACGGGCGTGGCTATTGCTGTCAGTTCCATAGAAATAAATGGAGCGGTGGCCACGCTTTTGTGGTGCTCTCTCCATTTGAAAATAGCTGAGCTCGGCTATTTTTGTCATTCCCATAGACATAAATGGAGAGCAGCCGCACATTGGAACTTTGGGCACTCCATTCTAGAGATAGGTGTGGGTCCCAGAGGAAGGACCCGCTCCTATCTGACATTGTTGGCATATACTAGCAATATACCACCAATATTCCAAAGGACACAACCCCTTTAATTCCCTGAAAAAACCCTTTAAAGAATTTCACCAGCATTATGTATAAATATTATAAACTTTAATCATTATATGATGAAATGTTATGCAACTTCCTAATATATACTGTGTGAATGAATTCCTTTCCATTTTCAAAATCTTTACTGTCAGTAAAGGAAGCAGGATGTGGTAGAGAAGCAAATTGCGGTCCCCAATGCACGGAACGGATGCACAACGTTCGTGTGAATGAAGCCTTAATCAGATAGTCATTCACATAAACTTCTAAATGCTTTAGTCAGGAAAAACTACCTGACTATAAAACTATAAAACTCTCCCATATCACAACCATGGCAAAAACTGAAGCAATTCACATACCTGGCAGCAGCGATTCGACCAGTCCAGCTCCTTCTCATAACTAGCCACTGTGAAGTTCGTAAGCTCACGGTCTTAGTCAACCTAGCTGTGTTTGGTTAGCTCTTACTGCCCCATATTATGTAGTGTTATTGCTGTGTGCAAGTGGAGGAGGAGTGCTGCCTGCACACAGGAGAGGGTCACTGATAAGTACAGGATGCTGTGGTAAGTGATCGCTGAAACTGACACTTGGCTATAATTTTAGGAAGCCCTTTGCAGTCATTACATTTTTCATGACATGTTCATCACTCAGATAACGCTCAATCTGTAGCACTCTATACAGATTACCATTCGGGATCTTGCACATGGAGACCCTGGGAGCCTGTATTACAGACCTGTAAGTACTCTGTATACCACCTTTTGCAGCCTCCATGGAGAAACCTTCACTCTAAGGGCTCATCCACACGACCGTATGTATTTTGCGGACCACAAAACACAGATCCGCAAAAAATTATGGATGACGTCCGAGTGCATTCCGTATTTTGCGGAATAGAACAGTCCTATCCTTGTACGTAATACGGACAATAATAGAACACGTTCAATTTTTTTCAGAACGGACATACAGAAACGGAATGTACATGGAGTAACTTCAGTTTTTTTGCGGACCCATTAAAATGAATGGTTCCGCATACGGTCCGCAAAAAAAACAACACGGAATGGACACAGAAAGAAAAAACGTTCATGTGCATGAGCCCTAAAAGCAATGGGTAAGTACTATGGCTTGTGCTGCATTACAATCGGGTTTTTTCCCCTCACAAATTCATTAGGAATGTATGAATATGAAGAAGAGAGACATGGAGGTATAGTATGGGCTTCACACTAAAGATCTGTATAACACATACTGGCATGAGCAGTGTGCATTAGCACAAAGCCTTATTCACAGGGTCTCAGAGTATAAGTTAAAGGGGTTTTCACATTTCAAACACTTATTGTATATCCACAGGATAGGCGATAAGTGTCTGATTGGTGGGTGTCCATCCTCTGGAACTACTGACGATCACAAGAATAGGTGATCTGTTTTCCTTTGAATGTGGTGGCCACACATGTGCACTCAGCTATCATCAACGTGACCACTGTACCATTCAAGAGGAGGAACACAGGGCCCTTGTTTTTGCACTCGGCATGGGTCCCAGAGGTCGGACCCCAGCCAATTATTTATGTCCTATCCTATGGATAGGACATGTCTTTGTAATGGGACAACCTCCTTTAATTCATACACCTAAATGTTATCACAGATATTAAAGGGAAACAGTTAGTATACATGGCCGTATTATGGCATCATACAACCTCCACTGCATGTAGGGGAGAGTATCTCTAATATTTGGACCCTCAAGTAACACCATATGGTCATACATGGAATCCCAGCTCTAGGTATGTTCATGGGAAATGAAAGGAATAGAACTGAAACACAGGAGATGTTTCCCCGAATAATTGACCATAGTACTGATAGGTACTGCTAGGATTATTGGATTAGGATTTGACATTGTACAATTAAATCAATGTCACGACCAGAGGATGTGGATCCTCTGGGTCAGCTGATAGTGGACTAGGAATTAGCCCAATATTGCTGACTGCTGACTCCCCGAGTCAGGACCCTGGTGTCACCCATAAAGCATCTAACTGCAGGCGTGTACATAGTCCAACAAAGGCATAGTAATGGAACAGATGATCTTTACTGGCAGAAGGTAGACAAAAGTCACTTGAAGCAAAGGCAAAACAAAGTTCAGAGTAATATGGTATACTGGGTTAGGCAGACTCGTTGTCAGTCAGTACAAGGTCAAGGGTCCAGACAAACTTACAGATGACAGCAGGCAGATTCGTAGTCAGGCAATGCAGGGGTCAATAGTCCAGGTAGCAGACAGCAGGCGGAATCATAGTCAGGCAATGCAGGGGTCAATACTGGTGGCAGACAGGCAGGGAAGGTCAGGGTTAATTAGCAAAAGTCCAGTATACAGCAGGTGAGTGCAGCACGAAGCTTCAGCAGAGGTTATCAGGTATAAGAACCAGGCTTGGGCACTTCATGGTCAGTGAAGCTGCCCTAAATACCAGTAACCTCACCTCCAGGTGGGGACAGTAATCAGGAAACGTGCTGTCCTCTCCTATAACAAAGGGAGAGGTGCACGCCCGCGTGCTATAGCGCACAAGACGAGACCTGGAAGTGAGGGCGGATATGGCAGTATGCTGGCGGGTGCCTGCTCCTTCTGCGAGGTAGACCAGAGCTGGGACCCATGGCGCTGCAGTGTGCAGACGATGGTCTGTCACACTGCGGTGAGATCACGTACCCAATACTGACAATCAAAATGATGTTGCACTTAACGAATCATACTGGAGAAGACAAAACAAGGTGCTCATATGACATAGCAGTTCAGATACTAGACAAAATGGCAAAGTTACCTGCATGAAAAGAAAAGAGGGGCACTAAATGGTAGACACAATGGATAAGATAAATTCCCCCTATTAGCACTGCTTTTTGAATTGAGGAGGATGACCCATCTTTTTAAAGACAAATTGGAAGACCAAAACAGTACACAAGACCCTTGACTTTTTTACATTTTTATATGTGTGTACATTAATAGTCTGATCTATACAATAATACTGTTTTACAAAATACTTAAATACCATCAACGTGAATAGAAGTTGTAAAACTAAATCTATGGATTATGGTAAAATAAAACACATATACAGAATATTCTCTATGTTTATGCCTTATGATCTGATTTAATTGCTTTACAAGTATGAGGACTCAACACTTACCTTTCTTTGCTCGCTGAGCATGGTTCCTCTTGATTAAGCCAAATGTACAGTGGGAATGGTGTGTACATTTCTGCATGAAATAGGAGAAGCATCATTGTTTCAATAGTGTCCTCTTCCTATTACACAATACACTGTGTATTTCTGCTTTTGTTCACAATGTTGTCTTCATCCTAGTAAATGTTTTTGGCATATTGCAACTATTAATAATTAACAGGTATTGGCTAAAGTGGTTGGCACTGGTTTGTGGCTGGCAACACAATGAAAATATCTATTTGGTGAAGATAATGTCTATATAAGAAACTGATGCATTTACAGTATTACAATACTGCATTATAGACCATATATTCGGTAACCTTTGAAATTTCCATAACATTTTAGTAAAATTGTAGTTGAATGGTGGAAACAGAAAACGGGCAGATAGAACTAGGAAAGGACAAAAGAGGGCTAACAGAGTTGCCTAATGAAAAAATGCCCTTTTAATTGAAGTCTGGTAATCAGCAATTATTGTCTGGGAACGCTACGGGTAGCCAAACGTGTAGTTTTACCTGCCCAAGTTATGCAGTTTTGAGGACAGGATTCAGACCGCGCGTAGGAATCGAAAGTCCCAAAAAGCAGTTCACTTATCCCTCCAGGAAATGCTGAGGTCTGCAGATATCCTGGATATAGATATCCTGCAACTTGTAAAAGATGTACAATAGTGAAGTTCTGTGAGGTTCCTCACCTCTTAATTGCTCAGTTTATACTCACAAAAGTGGCAGGTTTTACAGGCACATCAAGCTGGAGTTGCAACTTCAACCCTTCACAGGATCCGAGGGCACACTCCCACAGTAGCAGATAAAAGGTGTAGTATACGCTCAGGAACCCACCGACTTCAGATGAGGCTTCCTTTCTTTTCAAACACTGCAAACCAGAAGCTCTCCAACCATAGTGAGGATCCGATGGTAACTTCAAAATTTTTAATATCAATGTAGATGGGTTGGGTCCACCAGAGTGAGAGCTGCTCTTTATGAGTGCCTCATGTCTTTGGTTAATAGAGGGGGTCTCATTCATATACCATAGAACAGTGATGGTGAACCTTTTAGAGATCGAGTGCCCAAACTGCATACTAAAGCTCACTTATTTATAGCCAAGTGCCAACTTGGCAATTTAACCTGAATAGCAATACAGTATATCTTCGATGTACTTTATCATTTAGCTATAATAGCCTGCCTACATTCAGTGCATGCCTGTGCTGTTCATAGTGCCCCTGTGCTGATGAAAGGCAGGAAAAGTCTAAGGCATTTTGGTTCACCGTAGACTTTTACCAGGGTGCCATAGGTTCCCCACCGCTGCCATAGAGCATACGAAAAGGGATTGTCTTCATATGATAACACTTTTGAAGACTACTCATTAAAGTAAAAAAGAAAATATGAATATACAGTACATTCGGAAGGTCTTCAGACCCTTTCACTTTTTTTTTTTTTGCATTTTGTTATGTTGTGGCCTTGTACTAAAATAAAAAACTTCAAGTTTTCCTATCAATCTGCCCTCAATACCCCATAATGAGAAAGTGAAGACAGAATAATAGAAATATTTGCAATATTTATGAAATATGTTTGAGATTGTGCTGCTATGCAGTTAAAATTTATATGGAGTGTATATAGTTTAATTCATTAAACCATTTCATATGATATTCTATATTTGGTTATATGCTCCCATCTAGTGGCCATTTTTGTTAATGCACTTGTTTTTGTGCTCTTCTTTTACATCTATGACTCATTTCCTGTCAATGCTCCACCCTTCTTCTGGAGTCCTTCACTTCCTGTATCTTGCTTTCTTCTTCAGCCTCATGTAACAGGTACACATGTATTCTCATTTACGCTAATGAAAGCATTATCTTTTGACCGCACAATACTGGAATCCATCTGTTCTGCAGTACCCTGTTTTCTGACTTACAGAATAAAGTAACTTAAACGGATAAACACGGTGTTGGTGAGTTAAAGCTATCTGATAAAGATTGTCCGCAGTGATTATATCTGCTGATACAGGCCAGGCATAGAGGTCTTACTAGGGATAAATCGCTATTACAATAATTGGAGTCAGAATAGTCAAAAGATGCATAGAATTCCTCCAGCCTGCTGTGTATATGTGTGTTCCTAATCTGCAATAAAGCTTAGTGCCATCCGCCATCTTGTGAAAGAACATGGTCGCACAAGCTCACTGCACTTCGAGTGAATGTTGAAAGCTGTTTCTCTATGTTGAACTGTGTTACCCCACCTGTCTGCTGCTGTTCGTCTTGTTAAAGAGACAGTAGCATTTTTTTGCAAAACCGTAAAAAATGTCTAGACAAGGCTCTGAACACTCTTTTATGGCTGAACCAATGCAGATACATCATGCCTCTATGAATCGGCAGACATACAGGAAGCAGATTCTGCAGATATTACTGAAAAGAGTGTAGGACCCAAATGTACAATAAAACCAACATAGAAACTTAGAGAAAACTATGAAGCCAGTAGAGATGAGTTTTAATCTGTCAGACCTCTGGTACAGAACCTCGCACTGCATCTCAGTTTTGTCACACTCTAATGACCAACCAGCTAAAATAAGAGACTCTATAAATTGCCTATTTGCTGTGTATGTACGCTACCAGCAGCTATCTGCAAAATACTCTGCTTTTTTGCAGGACTCTAATATACAGGATTCTTCAGCAGAACTGACCAGGATTGATGCACTGAACCAACAATCGGATCTCGCAGTGCAAAATGCTAAGTTTAAGGCAGGACTCCGCATTACTCAACTGCAGGAGACCAGATCTCACAGATCCATCTCAACTAAGCGCACTGCACTTTCTTCTAGATCCTCTCGCTCCAGAAGTTCAACATTAAGCAACAAGCTAATAGAGACCTGCACAGATGCCGAATCAAAAAAGGCGCAAAGCTCTTTTACCAGAAAACAAGCAGAGGTAGAAGCATGCAAGGTAACTCATCAAGCCGAGATGGCTGCTCAACAAGCAGAGGTAGAAGCACGCAAGGTAACTCATCAAGCCGAGATGGCTGCTCAACAAGCAGAGGTAGAAGCACGCAAGGCAGCTCATCAAGCCAAGATGGAATTTCAAAGCAAAGCTCTCCAAGCACAAATGGCTGCTCAACAAGCAGAGGCAGATTCACAAATAAAGATTCTGCAAATGGAAGGGGAGGAAGCAGCTTCCCTAGCAAGGCTGAAAGTCCTTGAACAAGCAATGGGTCAAAGTACTATGTCAGACTGCCTTATCCCAGCAGAACTGGAAGATCCAGCTGAACGCACTAGTGAATACGTTCTAAAATATAACATCTGCAAAGATACAGAGTCATCTCCTGTACCTCCTACTAACAACACTGTTCTGACTCTCAACGCAGAGACCTCTCAGCTCTATATGCCTGAGCCTCTTCAAGTCTACAACGCAAGTACATCTATGCAGCAAACCACATCAACTCATGCCAACAACAAGGTGACTTCCAGTGATAAGCCACAGCTCAAGCCACAGCCAGCACAAGCCTTGGAGACTACACCACAGTTAAACACTCCTGCAACATCATTTTACCCTGGTAAACCTCACCCTACATCACCAGAGAACTTTCACACCCAAGGGGTACCACAAGATACTTTGACACCAAGGAGTGAGAGACCAGACATGAATGACTTTGCCAGATACATGGTACGCCATGAGCTCATTAACACCAGCCTCTCAAGGTTTGACAACTGTCCAGAGAGCTACAGGGCCTGGAGATCAACCTTCAAGGCTACTATTGCTGATCTCAACCTTACTACTAAGGAAGAACTTGATTTGCTCATACAGTGGCTGGGACCAGAATCTGCAGGTCGTGTTAAAAGACTCAGAACAGTACATGTTGACCACCCAGATGCAGGTCTTGTTTCTGCTCGGGCAAGACTTGAGCAAGCCTACGGTAGCTCTGAAGCCTTAGAAAGCGCTCTATTCAATTGACTGCAAAACTTCCCCAAAATAGGGAACAAAGACTATTGCAAGCTCCAAGATATAAGTGACCTACTCATGGAGCTAGAGTTGGCAAAGACTGACCCACGTCTACCTGGACTAAGCTTCCTGGACACCGCTCATGGTGTCAACCCAGTGGTGTCTAAATTGCCATACGGCCTACAAGAGAAATAGGCACAACAGGGCTAAAGATACAAAAGAAACTATAACGTATCTATTCCTCTATTCTCATACTTCTGCAGGTTCATTAGTGATCAAGCCTGGATGAGAAACGATCCCAGCTTCAGCTTCAGTGAACCCAACCTGCCTGCTTCATCCTCACCATCATCAAGGTATGATAACACAGCAGCTAAATGTAGAGACTTAAATAGAGCAATATCTGTTAAAAGGACAGACATCTCACCCTTCACAACCTCACCTACTGATCAGGGCGTTGTGGATGACAGAGATAAAGACCCTAATCATTAGTGTCCTATTTACAAGAAGCCTCACCCTCTTAAGAAATGTTGTGGGCTTAGGGCAAAGACTTTACAAGAGCGCAGGGAGTTTCTCCAGAAACTTGGAATATGCTACAAGTGTTGCGCTACTTATAGCCATTTTGTTAAAGACTGTAAAGTTGTCATCAAGTGCACAGAATGTGGTAGCGACAGACATGTTACAGCCATGCATCCTACTCCACTTCCAGACAACCCACAGCAGCTACCTACCTCCACTCCCGTCTCAAATCATGGCAGGGAGCAACAAGGTCATGCTCCAACCAAAGATAATGTCTCTTCTTCTTGTACAGAAGTCTGTGGAGAAGGCAAGGACCACAAATGCTGTGCCAAGATATGCCTAGACAAGATATACCCAAGACGTCATCCTGAGAAAGCTGCTAGAATCTATGCAATAATAGATGAACAGAGCAACAGATCCCTGGTTAAGCCTAAATTCTTTGAGATCTTTGGCATAGAGGCTCATGCCACACCATATACTCTTAAAACTAGAGTTGAGCAAATCCGAACTATGTAGTTCGGGTTTGTACCGAATTTTGGGGTGTTCGGGACACGGACCCGAACATTTAAAAAAAAGTTTGGGTTCGGGTCCGTTGTTCGGCGATTTCTTCCCGCTTTCTGAAGGGCTGCACAGCAGCCAATCAGCTAGCGTTTTACTTCTTGCCCTAAGAAGCCATCACAGCCATGCCTACTAATGGCATGGCTGTGATTAGCCAAGTGCAGCATGTGACCCAGCCTCTATTTAAGCTGGAGTGACATAGCGCCACCCGTCACTCTGCTCTGATTAGTGTAGGGATAGGATGCAGCTGCTGTGAGGGCGAGATTAGGCAGGGAAGACTCAGCAAAACCACTTAATGAAGTGATCAATCTACAGCTGTGAATCATTCAACTTCTGTTAGTTCATTGCTCACTGGTTTTTCGGCTGCCCACAGCGTTTTTCTGTTACTTTTTTCTGGGGTGATCGGAGGCCATTTCGTGATCTTTTGGTGCACCAGCACATGTTTTGAGCTGCCTCCAAGTTCAACATACATTTTTGGGTTTAATAGTAAGGCTTTTTATTTGCAATATCCTACTACAGGGGTTGTGCTTACTGTCACACCTTGAAACACAGTATAGAAATTGCTATATTTTATTGAGGGGTGAAATTCAATTGCCAAAATACCAATCCCCTAAATCTGGGGTTCCAGCTGTGGCTGGCCAAGTGTAATACTGTCCGTCAAAGGATAGATTTTTTTCTGAGTGAAATTCAATTGCCAAAATACCAATCCCCTAAATCTGGTGTTCCAGCTGTGGCTGGCTAAGTTTAATACTGTACATCAAAGGATAGATTTTTTTCTGGGGTGAAATTCAATTGCCAAAATACCAATCCCCTAAATCTGGTGTTCCAGCTGTGGCTGGCCAAGTGTAATACTGTCCGTCAAAGGATAGATTTTTTTCTGGGGTGAAATTCAATTGCCAAAATAACAATCCCCTAAATCTGGTGTTCCAGCTGTGGTTGGCTAAGTTTAATACTGTCCGTCAAAGTATAGATTTTTTTGTGGGGTGAAATTCAATTGCCAAAATACCAATCTCCTAAATCTGGTGTTCCAGCTGTGGCTGGCTAAGTTTAATACTGTCCGTCAAAGGATAGATTTTTTTCTGGGGTGAAATTCAATTGCCAAAATACCAATCCCCTAAATCTGGTGTTCCAGCTGTGGCTGGCCAAGTGTAATACTTTCCGTCAAAGTATAGATTTTCTTGTGGGGTGAAATTCAATTGCCAAAATACCAATCTCCTAAATCTGGTGTTCCAGCTGTGGCTGGCTTAGTTTAATACTGTACGGCAAAGAATAGATTTTTTTCTGTGGTTAAATAAAATTCCTGAAAAAGAAATGCTAAACATATTCCTCTCCAAGTGTAATTCTGTCCGCAATAGGGTATATTACATTCAGCGTGTCAGCGTCTAAATCAAGGCCTAAAAAATAAATCCTCTATATTTGCACACGCTACTGTGCATCTCCAAGTGTATTTCTGTCCGTAAAAGGGTATATTACACTCAAGGTCTAAATACAAGTGCTGAAAGCGTAATCCTCTATATTTGCACACGCTATTGTGCATCTCCAAGTGTAATTCTGTCCGTAAAAGGATACCTTTCAGCCAGGGCCTAAATACTAGGCCTAAAATTGATATTCCCCTAAATCTGTGGTTTCTGCTGTGCCTGTATTAGTGTAATACGGTACGTAAATAGATAGCTAGATAGTGTTAGGTGCCTGTAAATAAAGGCCTTAATTTGAACTCTATACATTGGGCCAAATAAGTTTTTTCTTATTGTGGTGAACGGTAACAATGAGGAAAACATCTAATAAGGGACGCGGACATGGTCGCGGTGGTGTTAGTGGACCCTCTGTTGCTGGGAGAGGACGTGGCCATTCTGCCACAGCTAAACGTCCTAGTGAACCAACTACCTCAGGTCCCAGTAGCCGCCAGAATCGACAGCGATATTTGGTCGAGCCTAATGCCGTTCTAAGGATGGTAAGGCCTGAGCAAGTACAGGCGCTAGTCGATTGGGTGGCCGACAGTGGATCCAGCAGGTTCACATTTTTCCCACCCAGTCTTCTGCAGAAAGCGCACAGGTGGAGCCTGAAAGACTAAGCCCATCAGTCTGTCACATCACCCCCATGCATATTAGGGAACCTGTCTGAGCCTCAAGTTATGCAGCAGTCACCTAACCCTTACCCAGCGGTGGAAGACATAGAATGCACTGACACACAACCACTTATGTTTCCTGATGAGGACATGGGAATACCACCTCATCAGAGTCCGCACGTCTCTGATGATGACGAAACACAGGTGGCAACTGCTGCGTCTTTCTGCAGTGTGCAGACCGAACAGGAGGTCAGGGAGGAAGACTGTGTGGAAGACGATGCAGGGGATGATGAGGTCCTAGACCCCACATGGAATGAAGGTCGTGCCACTGACTTTCAGAGTTCAGAGGAAGAGGCAGTGGTGAGACCGAGCCAACAGTGTAGCAAAAGAGGGAGCAGGTTGCAAAAGCAGAACAGCCATCGCCAAGAGAGTTCGCCTGCTACTGGCCAACGCCACCAGCGACCGAGCACACCAAAGGCAGCTTCAAGGAGTTCCCTGGCATGGTACTTCTTTACACAATGTGCTGACGTCAAGACCCGAGTGGTTTGCACGCTGTGCCATCAGAGCCTGAAGCGAGGCATTAACGTTCTGAACCTTAGCACAACCTGCATGACCAGGCATCTACATGCGAGACACGGGCTGCAGTGGAGTAAGTATCTTCAAAACCAAGAAAGGGCTCAGGCCCCTCCTGCTCCATCTTCTGCTGCAGCCTCGGCCTCTTCCTCCACCTCTGGAGGAAAGTTGGCACTTGCCGCCCAGCAAAATGAGGATGTGCCACCAACACCACCACCATGTCACACGGCAGCGTTCAGCTCTCCATCTCATAAACCTTGGAGAGAAAGCGTAAATTCCCACCTAGCCACCCTTGATCTCTGGCCCTGAATGCCAGCATTTCTAAACTACTGGCCATTGAAATGCTGTCATTCAGGCTGGTGGACATAGACAGCTTCAAACAGCTGATGGAGGTGGCTGTCCCACAGTATGTCGTTCCCAGCCGCCACTACTTCTCCAAGAGAGCCGTGCCTTCCCGGCACAACCAAGTATCAGATAAAATCAAGTGTGCACTGCACAACGCCATCTGTGGCAAGGTCCACCTAACCACAAATACGTGGACCAGTAAGCACGGCCAGGGACGCTATATCTCCCTAACTGCACACTGGGTAAATGTAGTGGCGGCTGGGCCCCAGGCAGAGAGCTGTCCTTCCGCCGTCAAGGATCGCAGGGCATCATTCTTTGCCTCCTGTTGCCTCCTCCTCCTACTCGGCTTCCTCCTCCTCTTCTTCGACCTGCTCATACGGTCAGCCACAGACCTTTACTTTACCACCAACTTCAGCACAACCTGGGGTAAACGTCAGCAGGCCGTTGTGAAACTCCTGTGTTTGGGGGACAGGTCCCACACCGCGCAGGAGTTGTGGCGGAGTATAGAACAACAGACCGACGAGTGGTTGCTGTCGGTGAGCCTCAAGCCCGGCCTGGTGGTGTGCGATAATGGGCGAAATCTCGTTGCAGCTCTGGGACTAGCCGGTTTGACGCACATCCCTTGCCTGGCGCATGTGCTGAATTTGGTGGTGCAGAAATTCATTTACAACTACCCCGACATGTCAGAGCTGCTGCAGTGCGTGCCGTCTGTGCGCGCTTCCGGCGTTCTCATCCTGCACTGCTCGCTTGTCTGCGCTACAGCGTGACTTCGGCCTTCCCGCTCACCGCCTCATATGCGACGTGCCCACCAGGTGGAACTCCACCTTGCACATGCTGGAGAGACTGTGCGAGCAGCAGCAGGCCATAGTGGAGTTTCAGAAGCAGCACGCACGGGTGAGTCGCACTGCGGAACAGCACCACTTCACCACCAATGACTGGGCCTCCATGCGAGACCTGTGTGCCCTGTTGCGCTGTTTTGAGTACTCCACCAGCATGGCCAGTGGCGAGGACGCCGTTATCAGAGTTACAATACCACTTCTATGTCTACTTGAGAAAATACTTAGGGCGATGATGGAAGAGGATGTGGCCCAGGAGGAGGAGGAAGAGGGGTCATTTCTAACACTTTCAGGCCAGTCTTTTAGAAGTGGCTCAAAGGGAGGTCTTTTGCAACAGCAGAGGCCAGGTACAAATTTGGCCAGCCAGGGCCCACTACTGGAGGATGAGGAGGAGGTGGAGGAGGATGAGGATGAAGCATGTTCACAGCGGGTTGGCACCCAACGCAGCTCGGGCCCATCACTGGTGCGTGGCTGGGGGGAAACGGAGGACGATGACGATACGCCTCCCACAGAGGACAGCTTGTCCTTACCTCTGGGCAGCCTGGCACACGGCCAGCTCCTCTGAAGGCAGGGTTAGCATGGCCGAGATGTGGAAAAGTTATATCAGAGCGCTACAGCTAACTGCACCACTAGCTGATAGGGAACGTGTTAGCAGGAGGCAGCATTTCAACAACATGGTGGAACAGTACGTGTGCACACGCCTCCATGTACTGACTGATGGTTCGGCCCCATTCAACTTCTGGGTCTCCAAATTGTCCACATGGCCAGAGCTAGCCTTTTATGCCTTGGAGGTGCTGGCCTGCTCTGCGGCCAGTGTATTGTCTGAACATGTATTTAGCACAGCAGGGGGCGTCATTACAGACAAACGCAGTCGCTTATCCACAGCCAACATGGACAAGCTGACGTTTAAAAAAATGAACCAGGCATGGATCCCACAGGACCTGTCCATCCCTTGTGAAGAATAGATATTTATAACTGCCTCGCCCTCAACCATACATTCTTGTACTCCAGGGCACTTCTTTATTGAATCCTCTTTTTTAATTATACCATTATTTTGGGGGCAACACCAAGTTGAATGAACCTCTCCTCTGCCTGGGTGCCAGGGGCTTACATTTCAGCTAATCGCCTGCTGCTTTGGTGCGTGACATTAACATCTTTTTGCTGTCAAATGACCTGTCTGGGTGTCAGGGGCCTAAATAATTGAAAGTGGCCTGTTCCATTGGTGGGTAACATGATGCCTGTTTTGCTGCTATGGGACCTCTCTCCTCTGTCTGGGTGCTGGGGCCTAAATTACTGAAAGTGGCCCGTTTCATTGCTGGGTAACATGATGCCTGTTTTGCTGCTATGGGACCTCTCTCCTCTGTCTGGGTGCTGTGGCCTAAATTACTGAAAGTGGCCTGTTCCAATGGTGGGTAACATGATGCCTCTTTTGCTGCTATGGGTCCTTTCTCCTCTGGGTGCCAGGGCCCTACATTTCAGATAATCACCTGTTGCTTTGGTGGGTGACATTATCCTCTTTTTGATGTCGAATGACCTCTACTCTGTCTGGGGCCTATATTTTGTTTAATTGCTTGGTGTCTTGGTGGGAGACATTTAACTCTTTTTACTGTCAAATGACTGCCCCATTGTGTGGGTGTCAGGGGCCTATATTTCGTTTACTTACTTGCTGTCTTGGTGGGAGACATTTAACTCTTTTTACTGTCAAATGACTGCCCCATTGTGTGAGTGTCAGGGGCCCATATGTCGTTTAATCATTTGTTGTCTTGGTGGGAGAGATTAAACTCTTTTTACTGTCAAATTACTGCCCCATTGTGTGGGTGTCAGGGGCCTATATTTCGTTTACTTGCTTGCTGTCTTGGTGGGAGACATTTAACTCTTGTTACTGTCAAATGACTGCCCCATTGTGTGGGTGTCAGGGGCCTATATTTTGTTTCATCGCCTGCTGTATTGGTGGGAGACATTAACCTCTTTTTACTGTCAAATGACCGCCCCATTGTCTTGTTGTCAGTGGCCTATATTTCGTTTCATCGCTTGCTGCATTGGTGGGAGATATTAAACTCTTTATACTGTCAAATGACCGCCCCATTGTGTGGGTGTCAGGGGCCTATATTTCATTTAATCGCTTTCTGCATTGGTGGGAGATATTAAACTCTTTATACTGTCAAATGACCGCCCCATTGTGTGGGTGTCAGGGGCCTATATTTTATTTAATTGCTTGCTGTCTTGGTGGGAGACATTAAACTTTTTTTTACTGTCAAATGACCTCTCCTCTGTCTGGGTGTCAGGGGCCTACATAAATGATAATGGCCTGTTCCATTGTAGGTTGACCTAAGGCCTGTGTTGCTGTTACGGGACTGCTCTCCTCTTTGCGGGTGCCATGGTCCTCCTGAATTAGTAAATGAGGCCTGTGGCACTGCTGGGTGAAATCAATACTGATTTGGCATAATTGTAACTTTCCTCTTTGTGGGTACCATGGGGCTGAATCTGTGAATGAGGCCTGTGGCATTGCTGGGTGAAATCAATACTGTCTTGGCGTGATTTTAACTCTCCTCTTTGTGGGTCCCGTGGGCCTGAATGTTTGAATAAGGCCTGTGGCCCTGCATGCAGACATGAATCCTTCTTGGCTGTGATGACAACTTCAACTCCCATGTATGGATGCCATTGGCCTAAGTCTGTGAGTGAGGCCTGTGACACTGCTGGCAGACATGAATCCTTCTTGGCTGTGATGTGAACTTCAACTCGCATGTATGGTTGCCATGGCCCTGAGTCTGTGAATGAGGCCTGTGGCACTGCAGGCAGACATGAATCGTTTTTGGCTGTGATGAGAACATCAACTCCCATAGCATTCCCACCTGATGCCACCCCAACCTCCTATTCCACCTCCTCCTCCAAGTTGTCAATTGATATTGGTTAATTTTTATTTATTCTATTTTATTTTAAGTCATTTTCCTATCCACATTGTTTGCAGGGGATTTACCTACATTTTGCTGCCTTTTGCAGCCCTCTAGCCCTTTCCTGGGCTATTTTACAGCCTTTTTAGTTCCCAAAAGTTCGGGTCTCCATTGACTTCAATGGGGTTCGGGGTCAAGTTCGGGGTCGAGTTCGGATCCCGAACCTGAACATTTTCGTGAAGTTTGGCCGAACTTCTCGAACCCAAACATCCAGGTGTTCGCTCAACTCTACTCAGAACCTGTTCTGGTCGTGTAGAGACCTTCAGCAGAAGGGTTGATGGGTTCATGGTCTCTCATATCAACGAGGGAGATGGCATACCCCTACCAACGTTAGTCGAGTGCAACCAGATACCAGAAGAAAGGGAAGAGATTCTGCATATCACCATCCTCACTTAAGACACCTTGTTGATGAGATTCCTCCAAGAGTGCTGAAATCTTTGTCCTGTTAGGAAGGGACATTCTCAGAGTACATAAAGTACGTGACCAGTGCGATGGACCTGACGATGCCCCTTATGCACAAAGACTTGACCTAGGCTGGGTATTAGTGGGCGATGTATGCTTGGCCAGAATGCGTACGTCATCTGAGATCCACTCCTTCAAGACTTACATGCTGGGAAACAGAGGTGCATCCCACATTAAACAGTGCTCTCACCATTATGTAGTAAAGGAGAAGCTTCTTGACATCATCCAAGTACCTGATGTTACTCCTGTCCTTTGTGATGACAACCTAGGTACTACAGTGTTTTGTATTACAAGTGAGGTCAACAAAATATCCTTGGCAGTTGAAGACAGAGAATTCATCAAAATATTGGACAAGGAATTCATTCAGGATGAGTCTAACAAATGGGTTGCACCATTACCTCTTTGTGCTACAAGGGCCAAACTCCCAAACAATCATGAACAGGCTCTATCCAGATTCAACTCACTTCAACAAACGCTAAAGAACAGACCTGAGATGAAGGACCATTTTATTGCCTTTATGAAAAGGATCTTTGAAAATGATCACGCTGAGCCAGCGCCACCACTTCAAAGACACCATGAGTGCTGGTATCTGCCTTTCTTCGGAGCGTATCATCCACATAAGCCAAAACAAATTAGGGTAGTATTTCACTCCAGTGCCAAGCATCAAGGCATATCCCTAAACGATGTTCTTCTTATGAGATTTAGAAAGAACCAGTTGCCATAACTGCAGATATTGAGCAAATGTTTCATTGCTTCATTGTACGCGAAGATCATAGGGACTTCCTAAGGTTTCTGTGGCACCGTACCAACAACATGGACAATGAGATTATTGAATACCACATGAAGGTGCATGTTTTCAGTAATAGTCCCTCACCTGCTGTTGCAACATACGGTTTACGAAGGACTGCCCTTGATGGAGAAAAGGAGTATGGCGCGGATGCTCGACACTTCGTTGAGAGAGACTTTTATGTTGATGATGGACTTAAGTCTTTACCTACAGATGAAGAAGCCATAGACCTGCTCCAAAGGACACAAGGTATGCTTTCTGAAGCTAACCTCAGACTACACAAGATTGCCTCAGTGTTGCTGCTATGAAAGCCTTTCAACCTGGTGATCATGCCACAGGGTTTAAAGACTTAAATCTGGGAATGGACATGCCACCTGTACAGAGAAGTCTGGGCCTACGGTAGGACTTATTAAAAGACACCTTCGGCTTTCAAGTCAGCTCTACAGAAAAGCCATTTACCAAGCGTGGTGTTCTGTCAGTGGTAAACAGCCTATACAATCCAATGGGATTTGTGGCTACCATCACCATACAAGATAAAGCCTTAATTAGACAGCTCTAAGAGTCTATTAAAGATTTGGGATGCTCCACTGCCATCTGACAAGCTTCCAAAGTGGGAGTCCTGGAAGCAATCTCTACACGCCTTAGATGGAATCCATATACCAGGCTGCTACACCCCAGCCTCTCTTGCTACAAGTCAGAGAAAAGAGCTTCACATCTTCTCAGACACATCTACTGAGGCCATAGCGGCTGTTGCCTACCTCAAGGTGAGAGACTCTTCTAATCAAACCCACATAGGGTTTCTGTTTGGGAAAACTAAGTTAGCACCTAAGCCTGAGCACACAATTCCTAGGCTTGAACTTTGTGGGACTATGCTAGCGGTAGAAATCGCAGATTTCATATTGCTCGAGCTAGACATTCAGATAGATGACACCAAATTCTACACAGACAGTAAAGTTGTTCTGGGCTACATATACAACCAGACTAAATGTTTCTATTTCTACGTCAGCAACCGTGTAGAAAGAATCAGCAAATCATCTAAACCTGAACAATGGCATTATGTCCCATCTGAAATTAATCCTGCAGATCATGCCACCAGGCCAATGTCCGCAAGTGTCTTTGCAAACTCTTCCTGGTTAACAGGTCCTGCATTCTTGCTGGATCACACAGAAGAGACTACAGCTGATGTCTTTAGTCTTCTAGAACCTGACAAAGATCCAGAGATTCATCCTGAAGTTAAAGCACTTGTCACCAGAACTGAACAAAGACTCGTCTTGGACTGTCAACCCTTTGAACGTTTTTCAAAGTGGATAAAGCTTGTATGCACCATCGCAAGGTTAGTCCATATCGCACACTGCTTTCACACAAAGCCCACCGATGTTCAATGTCAAGGTTTGCACGTGTGGCAAAAGCTTCTTTCTGCAAAGGACATTGCTAAAGGTGAAATGATCATAATACGCAGTGTACAACCGGATGTCTTTGGCTCTGAAAGTAAATGTATCCGTGACAAGAGGGACATTCCAAAAAACAGTCCAATTGCTAACCTGAAACCATTAATTGACAACTATGGCATGTGAAGGGTTGATGGACGTTTAAACAAGGCTGAGTTGGGGGAGCAAGAACAAAATCCTCTCATTATACCTGCTCGCCACCACATTACCACTATTCTCATACGGCACTACCATGAAAGGGGTAATGTACGCAAGGTGGAGGTGAAAGTTGCAAGACAAGGGACTGTAAGTACTTTCATCAGACCTATCACGGAACTTGTTCTGCTCTTGCCCTTGGAGAATGAACTTATTTGCCTATGCTGCTGGATCCTACCTGACACTTCAAGGAAGACTCTCTATAGGACTCTCAGACGGTGAGAAATTCTGGTCTGATGAAACCAAGATTCACCAAGAATCACCTGCCCAATACTATCCCTACAGTAAAGCATGTTGTTGGCAGCATCATGCTGTGGGGTTGTTCTTTCACAGCTGGGACAGAGAGACTGGTCAGAGTTGAGGGAAAGCTGAATGGAGCAAAGTACAGAGATATTCTTAATGAAAATCTGATCCAGAGTGCTCTGGACCTCAGACTGGGATGAAGATTTACATTCTAACAAGACAATGACCCTAAGCACACAGCCAAGACAGCACAAGATTGGCTTGGGAATGTCCTTGAGTGGCCCAGCCAGAGCCCTGACTTGAACCCAAATAATATCTCTGAAGAAACCTGAAAATGGCTGTCAACCAACAGTCCCCATCCAACCTGACAGAGCTTGAGAGGATCTGCGGAGGAAAATCCAGATACAGATATGCAGAACCTTGTGGCATCATATCCAAGAAGACTGGAGGCTGTAATCGCTGTCTCGAGTAAAGGGACTGAATACTTATGTCAATGCAAGATTTTAGTTTTTCCTTTTTAATGAATTAGCAAAGATTTAGAATATTCTGTTTTCACTTTTATGATGGGACATGGAGTGCAGAATGATGGAGAAAATTTGAACTGTTTTATTTTAGCACAAGGCCGCAACATAACAAAATGTGAAAAAAGTGAAAGGGTTTGAAGACTCTCCAAATGCACTGTATATACCAAGGATTGGACAAAATAACTAGAACACCAGATCACACATTTTTTTTAATAATCAGTGGTAGGACCCTCTTTTGCACATAATACACCTTAAATATGTTGAGGAATAGACAAATATAAATCATGAACAACATTTTATCAAAAAATTTATTACTCTTAAACACATACACAGATGCTTTTCCATGACAGAAGTAAGTGGTGGCTATCTACTCCTAATCTTATTCTCAAGAATGTCCCACACAGGCTCAATAATATTCTAGGATGGTCTAGTCTGATGACTGGGATGGCCATGGTAGATGTTTAAAGGGGTCGTCTGGGTTCAAAGCTGAACCCAGACATATCCCCTTCTTCACCCAGGCAGAGTGAATAAATAGAATAATAAACACAGCCACAATGTACATATATGCTCTTTCTGTCCTGATAAAGGGGGCTGTTTGCCCTTGAAACGCGTCGACTAAACTGAAAATAAAGATCTACTTTTATTTACAACAACCGGGTCCTGACAGGTCTTCTGCAGCAGTGCTGTCCTCAAAAGGTCCACTCTTCAACTCATCCACTATTCTCCACATCCCAAAAAACGTATCCTACGGCAACGGGCAAGAGCCTTGACAGCAGCAGCAGACACCCCGTAAGCTGGACGGGCTTATACCAGCAAAAAGCGATTTACAGGGGTTGTGACTCATCACAACCTAAAATGGTAAGCACAATCAGTGTACTTTTATTTGAACCTGTTAAACGGCTCTACACACGAGGCGCTGCCTCCTGTCTCTCTTTTCTTTCACCTATGTATTAAATCCGGAGCCTGGTGGGAACACACAGAAACCGGAGGACACCCCAAGTCCAATTTAGGTTAAGTTGGACCTGCAGCCAAAGTGTGTGTAGAAAATCGTATTTACCGTAAAAAAGAAAAATGGAGTACTTCTCACAACGCACACAACAAGGTAAGTCTTTGGTGCTACGTTATACAGCAAGAAGTAACCCCCTGACCAAGCCTCCATGATGACCAAGAAAAGTGACACGGCAAGTTATACTCTAGATGAGACTAAGACTATGTGTGAACTGTTTCAAGAACTAGAAGATAACCTAAAGAGTGAACTTGTACATTCATAAGATGTCATGTTTTTACAAATATATACACATGAGAATTTAGCCCAGAGAGGACTAAGGCTAGGGAATGCCCCTACTTTCCCACATGATCCAGTTTTCGCATATGAATGGAATGATTACTTAGACCAATGTGCGGCAGGCCTAATAAGAATAATTTCCAACAAAAGGGAGACACAATTAAAAATTGAAGCCTACATAAAAGCCCTACAGTACTATGAACGACACCCAGACTACGCAGTAATAAATCAAAATCTGACAAACAGAATCTACCATAGTGAACAAAACATCATAGCGAACAAGGCAAAAAAACTGCAACGTGAGGCTAGATAGGGAACAAGGGAATTACAGACTATCACGCAAAAAGGGGAACCTCCATAACCCTGCAGCCTCTGGTGAATCAAACCAGAAATCCACTGCAGATTATGCTACGGCTAATAGCACACGTTTCCAAAAACCAAGATATAACCATGAGACGAGAACATGCTTCTTCACCAATAACGCTTACAAAAAAAAATAAAAATAGAGAACCAGACAAAGCCATACCGATAGTAGAAAAGCCCAAGAATTTGGTTCATGTCAGCAAGATAAGCAATCCGCCTAACATACCACCTTGTGAAGCTTGCCCCTTCAGCTCTAAACCACCCAAAATTCACAACCACCCCACCGTAACTACCACCATGGAGAAGACAAAAACTAAAATTACAAGCCATAATAACAAACCCACACCCCCAGAGAGCAGAACGAGTACAGCCCTCAAATCGCCACGCACCACCCCTAATCATTCTACTAAGAAAAATAATTTAGACTCATCAACTGATTAAATTCTGGAGAAATACAGAGCCCTTAAATCAAAATATCTGGAGTTTAAAACTAGAAGCCACGTGCAACCTAAAGAACATTATGTTGAGAATACCCCCTCTCTCATACTTTTAAGTCCTACTTCTGATATGGACAAAAATAAAAACACTAAGACCATGAACACATTAGTGGAGAATAATCCACTTAATACAACACACTGTGGCAGTTTTACTATAGATACATGTACTCTGACAGTACATCATACTTCACAAAAATCCTTGAGAGAAATCACCCTTCCAGGTACCTCAGCCTTGGTTCCTTTTTTAGACCCTGCAAAGACCACATCACACATAACAGAGTTCTTCAAACCCACCGCGGGAAAAAGAAAATTAGAACAAGAGGATGTAGAGGAGGGCAACACCAAAAAAGGAAAACCAGTGCAAAAATCTTACAAATTCAGAACATAGCTTACTACAAAAGGGCCTTTCTTTCTGTCCATATAACAAAGTCAATGCCTTTGAATTATATCTGGATATGCAAAAATTCCGAAAAAATGTGACCATCAAAAGACATTTTGAATACGAATACAAAAAAAAATAAGCAAAAGAGACATTAGAGAGTACCGATGCAGAGGTAACACAAACCCCAAGAAGTGCGCCCAAAATCGAACTTCTTCCCATTCCAGAGTCAAGGATACTTGATACCTACCTTTTTTGACCTTGTGGCGGCAGACCTAAAAAAGATCACTACAAAGGTCAAGTCACCAATTACCCCCACCACAAAACCCATCTAACCAATCATGAAAAAAGCACCCTAAAAAAGCTTGGAAATAACAAAAATCTTAGAATCTGCCCAGCCGATAAGGGGGGGCAATAGTCCTGCAAAACCGGGAAGACTACGAAAAAGAAGCACTCAATATTCTGAACGACACAGATTATTACCGTGAAGTAACCGAGAACCCTTTCCCTAACATTTTAAAACAATTAACAATTTTATAAAAAGTGACGTACGAGAACCAATACTTAAAGAAAAAAGAAAAAAAATTCTCACACCAAAATCGCCGTCCAATCCCTATTTTTATCACCTTTCCAAAATACACAAAAATACCGAGAACCCCCCAGGGAGACCCATTGTGTCGAACACCAACTCACCAACAAGCAATCTATCATACTATCTGGATCTGTTTCTCCAACCCTATGTGCGCAACTTAGCCAGCTATCTGCATGATTCTAGACAATTAATTCAAGAACTTGCCAACATCACCTGGAAAGATACATATGCTTTGTTAACTATGGATGTGACTGCGCTATACTCTAATATACAACATAATTTAGGCATTAAATGTGTAGAAACACACTAAGGGAGGATCACACAGTCAAACCACCACAAGTACAATTTCTGCTGGCGGGCTTACGCTTCATTTTAGAAAATAACTATTTTATTTATAATGACCGAACATATCATCAATGCCGTGGGACCGCTATGGGTACGAAAGTGGCACCAGCTTTTGCTAATATTTTTTTGGGCCAATTTGAAAATACACATGTCTATAATAACCCGAGAAAACAGATCATCTATTATAAAAGATATATAGATGATATCTTCATCATCTGGGAAGGCGAGGAAAGCTCAACATTAGAATTCTGTGGAGAAGTCAACGACACGAACTGGGGATCTCTTTAACCCAAAAATTTAACAAAACCAATATAGTCTTTCTAGACATTTCCATTACCAATAAAAACAATACCCTTATAACAAAAATATAAGAGAAGCATACAAGAGAAGCGTCACAAATACACAAAAAGAATGCCTGACCAGTGAAACAACAAAAAAAGATGGAACTCAAGTAGAAAGACATCTTAATCTCATCACACAATATAACACATCCAATATAGACTTTCGCACAATACTAACAAGACACTGGCACATTTTGAAACAAGATCCCTATCATGAAAAATATTTACCAAAAAGACCAGTGATCACGTACAGAAGAGCCCCCACAATCAAAAGCACTTTGGCCCCAAGTAAACCCAAGCAACATACCGAGAGACAAAAGAATACTACATACAAACCAGTGGGCAGCTACAAATGTGGAACAAAACGCTGCCTCTGTTGCAAAATGATCACGCATGAAAGTACGACTTTCTCCTCCACAAAAAATGGTGCTACGTTTAAGATCAAACACCATCTGACATGCCAAAGTAGCTATGTTACAGTTGTGTTCAAAATTATTCAACCCCCACTGAAATTGAGTGTTTTGGCCAGTTTGACATTGATTTTGATCATTTCAGTCATCTTGTTTACAATTAAATCAAAGAGGCACTTGTAAGTCAGACAAATATAACATAACATTTATAAAGAAATAACCACAAATGTCTTTTCTGTGCTCACATCATTATCAGTTTTATTCAACCCCCAAGTGACATTCAATCTTAGTACTTAGTACAACATCCTTTTCCAGTTATAACAGCTTTTAACCGTGAAGCATAGCTTGACACAAGTGTCTTGCAGTGATCTACGGGTATCTTCGCTCATTCTTCATGGGCAAAAGCCTCCAGTTCAGTCACATTCTTAGGCTTGCGCGCTGCAACTGCTTTCTTTAAGTCCCGCCAGAGGTTCTCAATCGGATTTAAGTCTGGTGACTGCGATGGCCACTTCAAAATGTTCCAGCCTTTAATCTGCAACCATGCTCTAGTGGACTTGGTGGTATGCTTGGGATCATTGTCCTGTTGAAAGGTCCAACGTCTCACAAGCCTCAGGTTTGTGACGGACTGCATCACATTTTCATCCAATATCTCCTGCTACTGAAGAGAATTCATGGTACCTTGCACACGCTGAAGCTTCCCTGTACCTGTAGAAGCAAAACAGCCCCAAAGCATGATTGACCCCCCGCCATGCTTCACAGTAGGCAAGGTGTTCTTTTCTTCATAGGCCTTGTTCTTCCTCCTCCAAACATAGCGTTGATCCATGGGCCCAAACAGTTCTAATTTTGTTTCATCAGTCCACAGAACACTATCCCAAAACTTTTGTGGTTTGTCCACATGACTTCTGGCATACTGCAGTCGACTCTTCTTATTCTTTGGAGACAGCAAGGGGTGTGCGCCTGGGAGTTCTGGCATGGAGGCCTTCATTACGCAGTGTGCGCCTTATTGTCTGAGCTGAAACTTCAGTACCCGCATCTGACAAATCTTTTTTCAGTTCCTCAGCAGTCACACGGGGACTTTTCTCCACTTTGCGCTTCAGGTAGCGCACAGCAGTCGGTCAGCATCTGCTTTCTGCCACGACCAGGTAGCGTTTCAATAGTGCCCTTTGCCTTAAATTTGCTAATGATGCTTCCTATGGTGTCTCTTGGTATGTTTAACATCTTTGCAATCTTCTTCTAGCCATTGCCCTTCCTATGAAGAGAAATCATCTCTTCTGTTGTCTTCCTGGACCATTCTCTTGACTTCACCATGTTTGTACACACCAGTAAATGTCTAGAAGGAGCTGAGTATCACAGTCATTTTACATCTGCCTAATTGGTACTTATTATGCTTGATTGCTGCTCCTTGACATCCAGAGGTGTTTTCAATACCTGATCGAAAACACTTGAATGAACCTCTGTTCTTAAGAGTGGTAGTCTTTAAAGGGTTGAATAATTGTGTCAATGAAGAAATCACAAAAAAAACATTTAATACTGTATTACAAAAACAATTGATGTAATTTTAGTTGCATTTGGTTCTTTAAAAAGTCCTTGTAAAATTTCATTCTGAACACAATTACAAATGTACACTAAATTCCCTAAAACCCTTTACAGCATTGGGGGTTGAATAATTTTGAACACAACCGTATATATCTAATTGAATGTGAATGCGGCCTCCAATATGTGGGCCGCACCACACAACCACTGCATTGCAGAGTCAATCAACACAGATATAGTATACAGAAACAGAATGTAAAACATAGTATCTCTAGACACTGCACAACAGAAAAAAATAAACATGCAATAAAAATACCCGAAAACCCATACAATAGATTCAGTAAACTACAGAGAAGAGAAGTTTTCTGGATATTCCAATTGGACACTTTGGTTCCCTTTGGACTGAACGAGATCAGCGAAACTGTAATATATCTCACATATTTCCCCACTCCGCCAAACCCCAGATTCATCCATTCGCATTGATATGTGCATACACATGGACATGGGCTAACATATGCACATGTGTGTATATACATATGTGTGGGCAGCTATAAATATATGTAAAAAAATATATGTAAATCCCCCAAAAAAGTGCTTATCACCAATGTGGTCCCCATTTTGGTATTTTGATACTTTTAATACTAGCAGTAGCGTCTATATATGTATATAGATCTATGTGCATACACTTATTTCCCCTGAAAAAATTGATTCCTGAGCTATAGTCAAGTTTTTTTAGGGTAACCCCCCCCCTTTTTTTGATATTTTTAACTATATTCAAGCCCCACATGTACTCATATATATACGCTCCAAGGTCAGAAGTAATGTTTGTCATTACTATACCCTTCGACATGGCAATTCCCCCCCCCCCTTTCTTTTACCTCTGAAGCACCTTTTCTAATTATATACGCACCTGCCGAAGCTGTCAAAAACTGCGCAAACATGGATAGGATTTTCCCACATAGGCGGATACCTATCCGTAATGACAAGGGCTTTCACAGTGACCCATCACGAAGGACTTACTGACAAAATAGCCCTGCAGGATTTTGACAACTACAGTCTAGCAAGCACAAGAAAGCTCTATTCTATTAAGGAGAACCCGATTACCTCGCGCAACTACTCCGGGAGTAGCCTCCTAAGAACTTGCGCTCCCCCTTCTAACCAACCCCTAATCTATTGCCAAAAGCATTATTTTATTATATTACTACTATTATTATTATTATTGTTGATGACATTTTAGCATCCTCCTGTAATATTCATTATCCCCCCAACATCTAATATGTACGGGTCCAACACTGCTCCCGCAGACACGACAAATTTAGCGTTGCGTCCCTGACACCACTGGCATCTTTACTTTTTATCCAGACCACCCCATGTACTACCCGAGATATATAATAGACATGCAGCAAC